>JASEVX010000001.1:139339586-139361250 GCA_031761405.1 Serripes groenlandicus
ACAAACAAGGAATTTTGTTGGGTTTCAGTCATAAATTTTCACACTGTCAAAGCGTTTCTCATGTAGAACACTATACATCATTGACAAGAGTTACCTTTAAGCTTTAAAATAATCAAACAAGAAAATGGATTATGCAAGAAAGAATTCACAAGGCGAAAATAGTTACCGTCATTTTGGACCAAATCGGGCCCGGACAAAACCGGTGTTAAGCATTCTCTACTTTCACTTTCAAACAAGGTCAAAATACTAAAAGTAATGAAATCAATCATTTCCAGTGCATCCTATACACATTTACAATGCATTTAAACTCAATGCCATATATTCAATGCATTCTGGTAATGGTATTTGAGCAATGAGCTTTCAGTCCAATCAATATTTCCATTGTATATTTCTTGATAAAACAATAGTTTAATTTTCCCTCTTTAATATTTTGAATTTTCGGCCACATGGCCTTTGTCAAAATGAAATATAGCAATTGTTGTAATAACGTAGCGTCCATCTTTATTGGTAAGTTTCTTTGTTTTCAAAATTCAAAATATTAAAGAGTGAAAATTAAACTATTGTAGTATAGACATTAACAAAGCATATGCAACGTGCAGCAAACGAAAAGCTTTAAATCAATTTGGAAATGTTGCAACCTTGTACTAATTTCTATTAAATAGTTAAGTTTTATATAGTGGAAATCACGTAATTTACATATGCTTTTCTATCAAAACGTACTTTTAACAGTGACTAACCATTCTCGTAAACATTTTTAGTTTTTTTAGAACCGCCTCGGTGGTGTAGTGGTGGAGTGTCCGCCTCGGGTGCGGGAGGTCGTGGGTTCGATCCGCGACCGCGTCATACCAAAGACTCCAAACATGGTAGTAATGGCTGCCCTCCTTGGCGCTCAGGGTAAGCATTACGACTGACAGGCTGGTAACTTATCAAGGAAACGCCGTGATATAACTTACAACATTGTTGAAAACGACTTTAAACACCAAACAATCAATAAACCAATTAGCTCTTTCAGCGTCAACGGTAATATTGAGGTTTCTGCAAACAAAACCTGATGAGTTTCATGTTTCGTACACGTATATATTTATGTAAGAAATCATTTTTCGTAAATTATTGTGTTTACGTTTTGGGGCAACTACTAACTCTCCACCATTTTACGTTTATATAGAATATCTCAGAAACCAAAATAACTTCCCTTTTTGTTTAAGATGTGATACGCGAGAAGCCCATTGTTGTTTCATTGTCATTGACATATTGTTATACGGTATGCTTTATACACCAAATAGAAAACCGTCGTTTTTCGTGTTATGCTATCCGAACATAATTTTCGCGTCAGACATACAATATGTCTTATGTTACAGGGATGACAAAGTCCCCAATTTGATTTATTAGCTAGTCAACTATCTTGGTAATCACCAGCACAGATACAATTATTAACTAACATGTCTTGCTGAGCCATGAATAAAGCAGAAGAGTAAAGGTCAAATAATTATACTCATACCAGTGATTGTCAATCAAGTCTGTCTTATCTATAATTAGTTAATTTATCTACTTTAGCGAGGACACTCTCCCTCATATGTCTACTTGTATTTGAGTTTGCTTTGGCAAAGAATTGAAAAATAATGGCCTATTCCCAACCACTTTCCATTACATTGGAAAAAAATATATCCTTTTTTATTTGAAACTTATTTGGAATGAATTTTAGGAGTGGAGATATTTTTTAATTTCTTATGTCTTCTGCTACGGTCATATCGTGACCACTGTTAGTTAATTCCAAATCAAATAATTTAAAGTTGTAAACAACCTGTGCTCGTGATATAGATAGTGCTGAACCAACATGTTATTCAGTAACGAAAGAATGCTGCCTGTTATGTATAAATGATTCCTGTTATTTCCTGTCCACCATAAAATAGATATCTACCATATGAAATTATTTCGTTTGCACCCTGAGACCAAGAGATGGATACATAACAATTCATTTTACGTCTTTTGTTTTCATTCTGGCGATGGTTAACTCCATCGTATATGCCTAACACCCTGACAACGAGACTCTTAGTTTAAACAATATTTTATTCAGTAATTTTCAATATACAATTCAATACATAATCAAATGTTCAAGGATTGAAAAGAAAGCTACAGCTTATTTTAAACCTCTCCCTTAAACGAGACTCTTGAGGCCGGTGCTGAAGCAGATATATTGGTTAATGCTAAATTTGCACTAATGTCAAAGTGGTGACCACAAGATAAATGGCATTGTACCGAATCACAATATTTACTTCTCTTATTGCTATCAAACAATTGGAAAACACGCAGATACTCTGAAATGTATTTGTTTGACAATACATTGTTGTGATTTTTTATCAATCGTTTAAGTTCGACGACATATGCCGTCACGTCCTACGTATGAAAGACTTTATTTACATGTCGACCAACACACAACAATAAGGCATGTTCTCGTTAATTGTAAAGAATACATACACACTTAGTTTCCTATGTTTAAACAAAACCATTTTTCATTTTAAAGCATGCATCATATAATAACAAGCGTCATTAGTCTTTAACACATTATTTTAAAGGTTTCTGTATGGAACGCCTTTACTGTCTTACTATGTTGTATTGTATTATACGCAGTACATTTTCATGTATACGAGGTACATATTTCATTTGACGTGGTACATTTTGCCTGATATGCAGTGCATTTTGTATAATATATCGTGGTTATTTAATAATATGAAATCCACAAGTATGAAGATACAGTAGAATAACCATTATATAGTGTGCAAACAACGTCATATGCAATACAAACAACATTATATGCAGTCTATTCTTCAATACGTGTGGTGGTACTTTGATTATATGCGGTGGTTTAAACTTTGTATGCGGTGGTTTAAACTTTATACGGAGTGCATTTACATTGGGGATGATCATACTTTCCGGCACTCTCCGGAATTATTTCCGGAAATTACCGAGCATGACAGATAGGTTTGAACATTAACACCGTCTAATCCATTTTAAAAAGGCATTGTGGAACAATCTTTATGAGAGTATACACTTTTCTAAATAGACGAGATGCAGAATGTCGTCTATGCAGACGATCTCTGATTCCTGAAGCAGACAACTTTTGAAATCATTATGGCAAAAGGATAAATTACGGAATCCTGTTTGGCTCATGTCGTCCGTCGTCCGTCGTGCCTTAGGTCGACGCGCGACAAAGCGACACGACGCACGACAAAGCGACACGACGGACGACAAAGCGACACGACGGAATGTCGTTATGTCGTGTCGCTTTGTCGCGATGTCGTGTCGCTTTGTCGTCCGTCGTCTGTCGACCGGTGTAGAAGTAGCTTTTTATCATAGGCACCGTGACGGTGTATTTGGAAGTGTAGTAAATACCTTATGTTTGTTTCCTTCTCTAATGCCAAAATCACTTGAATTTCAATATATGAGTAGCCTGAATTATAATAAGTTCTTAATAAATCATCCAAGTTGTTCTCCATTTTAAGAAATGATGGCAGTCACATGTTCACCGTGTATGGATAAAAACATAATACTACACCGGTCGACGGACGACGCACGACAAAGCGACACGACGGACGACAAAGCGACACGACGGACGACAAAGCGACACGACATCGCGACATTCCACAGACGACGCACGACATTACGATGCGTCCGTCGTGTCGCTTTGTCGTCCGTCGTGTCGCTTTGTCGTGCGTCGTGTCGCTTTGTCGGCCGTCGTGTCGCTTTGTCGAGCGTCGTGTCGCTTTGTCGTCCGTCGTGTCGTATTATCGTGTTGTAAATTATTTAGGTCGACGCACGACAATGCGACACGACGGACGACATTGCGACACGACAAAGCGACACGACGGACAACAAAGCGACACGACGGACGACAAAGCGACACGACGGACGACAAAGCGACACGACGGACGCATCGTAATGTCGTGCGTCGTCCGTCGACCTTCTACTCTTCCAAGTCGACGTGCGATAAAGCGACACGACGCACGACAATGCGACACGACGCACGACAAACCGACACGACACACGACAGTACAAGGGCGACGCTCGACGGACGACATAATGTCCCTTCCGTCGTGTCGCTTTGTCGTGCGTCGTGTCGTGCGTCGTGCGTCGTGTCGCTTTGTCGTGCGTCGTGTCGCTTTGTCGTGCGTCGTGTCGCTTTGTCGTGTCCCTTTGTCGTGCGTCGTGTCGCTTTGTCGCGCGTCGACCTAAGGCACGACGGACGACGGACGACATGAGCCAAACAGGATTCCGTAATAAATTGCTCATCTTGAGAAATTTCTCCAGTTGTCACAATGCGTTCAACCAACCCCTCTTCAATAATTATACTTTCATTTATTAAGATTGTCTATAGTTTTGCCATAACGTCATCTGATGCATACTTGTTGTATTACGGAAACGATTTAAAAATGTGTTTAGGTTACCACTTAAAGGCAATGTTCCCTCATAAAAACAACTTTAAATTCGTCAGCAGCTTCTGGAAATAAGAGAAATAACTTGAAAAGTGATTTACATGATATATTTGATTTTGTCTTTGGGAAAAGGCATAACTTCGTTTTTTTCTGAACAGTGTAGGTTCAAATCAGCCTGCATATTTGCTCTGTCTTATCATAATCCTCACAAGTTGACTGAAGCTTCTAATAAGCATATTTAAGTACATGTAATATTCTATGTTGAGTTGACAAGCACTCGAGCTTGTGAGAGGTCATATTATTTACTCATATATTATTGGACTAGTAATATTCAGACTTTAGATTTTAGATTGTGATCAGACTGCAAAGCATGCCGAATGAACAGACCAATCTCGTCTAGAGCGGATTTCAGTGCATACTACGACATTCTGCAGTCGTGTATTCAGAACATGTGTACGTGTACACATCTATTTATACATTATTCAAGCGCTTTTTTTGAAATTGAGTAAACGGTGTAAATGTTAATATCTATCTGTCTGACTCGGTATTTTCCGGATAAATAATTACGGAGAATGCCGGAAAGTATGATCATCCTAATGAAAAATGGACCGCATATAAAGCTGTTTACACCATGTATAAATTAGTATGGACCGAACATATTGCCAAATGCATTGCGTACTATGATTTTTTATGAACACATACATAATAATTCACCAGGTATAAAGATACGTGCAGGCACTTCATATATTAAAACTTACATCGCATCTATTGACCAACATATAGCGTATACATGTGAAACTACTGCATACACAAACAAATACACCACATATAATGTCATTTGTACTGCATAGTATATAGGTTGTATTGCACTAGACGTTGTTTGTACAACGTATAATGGTTATTCTACTGTTTAAACACTATTTTGCACTGCATATTATTCAATAATCACCATACATAATAGAAAAGGCACTGCATATCGTGAATAATGTACCACGTCAAATGAAATATGTACCTCATATACGTGAAAATGTACTGCGTATAATACAATACAACATACTAAGACAGTAAAGGCGTTCCATATTTCTGTGTAAAAGTGAAAGTAATCAGTAGTCTTGGAAAATTTCGATTGTGCTAGTGCTTGGTGAAATATATGAAACAGATGATTGGATAGGCTAACTGACCCGACGTGGTATAATTAAAATGATGTCGTAAATCTGCGTTAAGCTAAAGTCGATGTTTAAGCAGTGCCAACTTCTTCATAAAATGTACATAAAGGTACATAAAGGTACATACAGATACATAAAGATACATAAAGGTACATAAAGGTACATACAGGTACATACAGGTACATACATGTACATAAAGGTACATCCAGGTACATAAAGGTACATACAGGTACACAAAGGTGCATACAGGTACATACATGTTTATAAAGGTACATAAAGGTACATAAAGGTACATACAGGTACATACAGGTACACAAAGGTGCATACAGGTACATACATGTTTATAAAGGTACATATAGGTACATAAAGGTACATACAGGTACATAAAGGTACATACAGGTACATAAAGGTACATACAGGTACATAATGGTACATACAGAATTTTATTTGTTATAAGTAAATACAGATACTTTTAACAACTTTACAAGTAGAGAGGCAAATACATATAAAATACATTACAATTTGATTGTGAAATGGTCACTTTGAGGTCTTGCGTGTATTCGCATGAAAAATATATTTCAATAATTAAATATTGATTTGTTGTTACCTGATATCATTAGATTTTCGAATTTCTATAAATTAGGCCATGTATAATAGTAGGATTTTAAATATTCTTTGCGTATGTCTATACAATAAGGACATAAAGGTACATAGTTAGGAAGAGTACTCAGTAAAACTCGTGCAAAGAATCCACGAGCATGTATTGCATGATTTAAAGAGACAACGAAAACATGTTGTTTATTGTATTGTTTATTATGATTGACGAATATAACGATACATTGCCTGTTTGAAATCTAAGTTTTCCGATAATTGAGTTGCCAACAATACTACTATAAATGCCATCGTGTTTTAATAATTAAGTATTACATCGTAATAGAAGAGCAGAAAATATAATATAATCTGGTTGCATGGCATAATGTTTAAAACAATCGGCACAGCTTTCACAGACAATGGCGACACTCTAAAACCCATTTATCGGCTTGATCAAAGGCAGTCTACAGTACATTACTGTTTATAACAGAATAGCGTGGTACATTTCCTTCTTGAAACGTAAAGCACTTTATAGTGTATTTGTTGTTGTACCAGTGAGTGACTGGATCACAGGTGTCAGTCTCATAATATAAATATAGCATTTGACTATATATTGACAAGGTACATCACTGAGATGACGTGAGAGGTCCGAGTAATAACTCGTAAATCGGTGCTATCGTAGTGCAATTATATGTTTTTACAAACGTGGCCTTGACCGATCCGGAATACTTCGGACGTCATCGATAATGCAAAAAATAACAAATGGAAGCTTATAAGGCGCTTTTGTCATGCATTGATACAACAACATATGTCTAATAATTAAAACCAAATGTCACCTCTGTGATGTCCCGGCCCATAGACTAGGAAATGTACCTTGTCAATATTAGTCAAATGCTATTTTTAGGTTTTAAACGAGACTGGCACCTGTGAACAGGATATGTTTTAAGTAAAAAGTCCTCTACCTGTTTCATTAAAGGTCCCTTTCTATATACTTTCCGGCAGTCTGTCGAACATTCTTTTTTTTGTCAATCACTTAGATCATACAATAACTTCAAAACAGTATTAAATCTAAATAAATGAACAGTGTATGGCCATTGCAAGCTAAAAAGAGTTAATTGGCGAAATACAAATTTTAGAAAACAGTCAATATCACAAGTTAAGGTCAACCGTAAAATAACCGACCTTAGCTTGAGTAAAGTAAGACAGCTAGGATCGTGAAACTTGATGTGCGCACACCAGGTAATACATGGATAATACATGTTGTTTAATGTTACGGGATTCGTGATGATGAAGCGGATTTTTCAAGGGTTAATTGGCATCCATTTGTGATACTGCCCCCGAAATTTGGAACTTCTGTGTCACCCACAATACTTTTGTATTTTCTTGCTCGTCAAACATACTATTCTGACCTTCGCCGTTTTAAATGCACATATACATGCACATGTATATACATTATTTAATAAATTGAAACAATTCTTGATTTGACAAATATATTAAAAAAAATTGTGTTAATTGACATATTATCTACTTTTTTTGTAATATGCTTATTTGTTTCAGAAACGTGTAAATAAATTTTAATACATAAACTAACTTTGTGTTATCTCAGTACTCTAGTTTTTTTTAAGCCAACTCAGAGAAAGACACATTTAAACTACTATCTATGTATGAAGTCCAAATGAGTCATGCAATGTTTTCCGTTGAAAAACGGTAAACATCAAAACACTATACCAGAGCTCTGTTTGTTTTTCCCTTTTCTGGAAACTATTGTATAGTCAATATTTCATATTAAAATTGTGTATTGGACGGAGAATATAAATGTTATGGATGTGAATAATGTAATATTTATTCTGATTCCTTGGAGCTATAGTTCGCGCACTTCTATCGAAGGCAGATGATAAAAAAATAATGAAATAAAAAAATAAATCGATTTGATGAATATTAACCTATATTTATTACAACAAAATCCAATATCAAGGCTAATTTACTGCTCTATCCAATTTCATTGGATTTATAGACGCCTCGTGTAAATTGCTATCGCTCAGCTATGTTAACTAATGTAATAGTTTTAGAACGTTTGTGTGTGCGCTTCATTAGTAATTTAGCATGGAATGAAAACTGATGTGTTTTTTATAAAACTGAACTAGATGAATTAGTTGTCGGTTTTTATATTTATTTAAAGATTGCCTGCCGTTCCATCAATTTCTTGTCAACAGAATGGTAGTATAAACAGGTCCTTCCCATTTGCCCTTTTTAAAAACTTCTGGTTGATTTACAATGTACGCATCCATATTACATTCGGACGTCAGAATTCAGTAAGTTTGTTTCCTCAATAAAACGAGTGTTGAATAGCGTTAATGGCCGTCGACGCTCACAAAACAATAAGTTCGAGTACTAGCATCTGAGTCGTCCCATAAGAAAACCAACATTATGGCCTCTGCGTAATGTATCGACCTTGATCAGCCTGTGCAGTCCGCGCAGACTGATCCGGGACGACACATTCCGTCTCAGGGGAATAGAGGTATAGGGTAGTGGTTCCTGTAACAGAAAATCCACAGGAGGCGAAAAGTGTCTATCCGGGTAAGCCTGCACGGCATGCTTAAGCTGATCCGGGTCGATACTTTACGCAGAGACCACAATGTTGGTTTTCTCGCGGGACGGCTCAATTATTCTCTTAAATGCTATTTTAAGTAAATAATTTATCCATACGGTAAAAACGTCTAAACCGTCCCACTTGAAGACGTACTAGTATGCAGCATACGACAACAGTATTGTAACATTAGAATTGCTTTTAATGTTCAATTTATCCTTTTGCCATAATGTTTAACTATTGAAATATGATACATTCATTTGGGAGAACATCCACATATTCCAAAAATGTTCTCTGAGTCGGCTTTTTCAGATTTTAGGTCGGAAATGATAAAGGAAATTTAAAAAAAATGTTTTATATGTTGTTGCATCTTTGAAAGAGCAAATAAATAACTTCACAGTGACCAGGTTTCAAAAAACCCTTTAAAGCGTATAATAATGTTTACTTGCTATGATATGAACTAAATAAATTAGTCTAAATTTAAATTTGATACTAATAAGTGCCATTGTATAGAGCAGGAAAATACGCGCTCTGTATTTCACATTATAGCAAAACGACGACCAAACAAACTGTTTGACCTACAAAACATAACTAGAAACATCAGAATATATTTTATGCTCCATGTATGGTTACCGAAAATTGAACTGTCAAATTTACGATGTTGCAATACGGTAATAATAGATAGTTTATGTTTACACCATCATAAACATTACGGAAAACTAGAAGTCTGGGTATTTTATATGACGGTGTACACAATTGGTAAATTTGCCATGGGCGATACAGATACAAATAAGCCGTTCCACGAGAAAACCAAGATTATGGACTCTGCGTAATGTATCGACCCATATCAGCCTGCGCAGTCCGCGCTGGATAATCCGGGCCGACACATTCCGTCTCAGGGGAATAGAGTTATAGAGTAATGATTCCTGAAACAGAAAATCCACAGGATGCGAAAAGTGTCCGTCCGGGTTAGCCTGTGCGGCCAGCTTAGGCTGATCCGGGTCGATACTCAACGCAGAGTCCACAATGTTGGTTTTCTCGTGGAATGGCTCAAATGCATTCTTTATTCCGTATGGTAATTGATAACGATACTACATAAATATTGCATGGCTTCAAGTGTGACACGAAAATACTGTTACTCGAGGCTGGGCCACTGATGATATAACTTCATATATGTAAAAGAAGAAATGTAATTCAATCTAAATTTATTTGCTACATCTTCGTTGCTATGTATTACGATCTCCGCAATAGGGGAGCATTATCAGTAACACGCGTGTTAAATTGCTATATGTTACACGATACACGATTGAAGATCGCAGTTCAGTGCTCATGATTCCTAATTATATTTCAAGATAATTGAATTGTCAAGCATCCAGAGATGGCATCTTAATTTCCCCTTATACCGCATTTATTGGTACACCAATTCTGATATCAGTGCAAATTATATGATTGTTTTTCGGAAAAAACAAACTTAAGCGATCTTATGAGTCAGCATTTCGTTCAATTTAGACTTAAATTAGTTGTTTAAACGTGAAAACAAATTTCTATCTGATGAAACGACATCGGTTTTCGCTGATTTTTCTTTTCGCTTGATTTCTATAACATGAGCGTTGATCTATATATTTTTACAATTTATATATTTATATATTGTAAGTATGATGCGCACTTTCGATTTTTATAGCGGATTTAATGTAAACACAATCACTTGCGGTTATTCTATTTGAGGGGTTTATAGTTGGACGATGCTTGTAATCGTGTATTTGTCTGGTGTATTTTTCTAAATAAATGGAGAGGCACCAACAAGACATCGTTTGATAAACTAATAAACTTTATCAAATGATAAATTCAGGATTATATTATTAAAGAAAGAAAGAGTACTCATAAAATATATATGATATGCTTTGGTCATTTTTTATTGTTTCGTAATTGTAATAAACTTTGAATATCTATGTCAAGGCCGTCAATGTCAAATGGAGGGATAAGATAATTATTAAATTGTTATACATAAAATGTGCCCTGGATAAATTCCGGGTTAATTACAGCGAAATATGAATTCAAAGAAGGAATATATGTTATAAGTTCTTCGCATGTTTTAAAACTTACACATTTTAAACTGTTCATGAACAATCGGTTACACAAAGCAGTTTAAAGAAAATATTATAGTATGATAGTACGCATGCTCCAGTTTCAATATCTTAAACAGCAGCTGGTGGGTCAAGAAGTTAAGAGAACAATACCTGAAACCTCACCAAGAGCAACTTTTATGTCCTTCAACTTTTAAACAGAATATAAAAAGAATATATCTTTCTGTTTTTTTTTAGCGCAATACGTTTCTGTTTAATTGTCAATTTAACGCAGAACTGAGCTGCGTTCCAAACCCTTTTTCCCACGTAAAGCAGACGACTTACCAAAGAAAACCCTACTCATAATGAGCAATTTCTATATTTGCAACAATGTTTAACAATCTATTCAATGATTTACGTTTCATTTATAGATACTTTTTATTTTGTTGACGAAATGTTGTTAAAGTTGTCTGCTGCAGATTTGTATTAATGTTCACGGACTATATTGAAACATAATTTGTTTTCGCGACACATGTTTCTATGGCTACTGATCGCAGGAGCGTAAAAGATACACGCGTACCAAAATATGTTCGTCCCATAACAAATATACCTCACATATGTACAGTTATTTATGTCCTACGACCTTTATTTAAAGCTATTAAAGTTTTAATAAATCTGTCTTTGAAAGAACTTGTTTGAGTTTATGAACACGAGGATAGAACTATTATTTTTTGTCTGATCTCTTTTGTAAAGCTGAAGATGTTTCTATTATAAAGTTTTTGTAACTAATATTTTGTTATTTTCTGACATTTCTAACGGTCAAGTACCTACGACAGTATAAAACAGCACAAACACACAGATTTTACTCGTATAGTGAAAATTATATGCACAAGCATAACCAGAAGAATCAAAGTACTGAAAGTACTAAAATGCGATGGATGTTGGCTCTAGAGTGTTAACAAGATTTTCCTTCAATTTGACCTAGTGACCTAATTTTTTGACCCAACATGACCCATGTTAGACACTTGACCTAGATATCATCATGAAAAAACATTCTGATAAAGTTTCAACATGCTCAAGCTAAAAATGCAGTATCCAGAGTGTTAACAAGATGTTCCTTCAATTTGGCCTAGTGACCTAGTTTTTAACCCGGCATGACCCGTATTCAATTTGGCCTAGTTTCTGACCCAATGTGACCCATATTCGAACCAGACCTGGATATCATAAATTCCAACACTGTGACAAAATTTCAAATACTGCGGCCTCTAGAGTGTTAACAAGATTTTCCTTCAATTTGACCTAGTGACCTACGTTTTGTCCCATCATGACCCATGTTCTAACTTGACCTACATATCATCAAGACAAACATTATGATAAAGTTTCAACATGCTCAAGTTGAAAATAAGGCCTCTAGAGTGTTATCAAGATTTCCATTCAATTTGGCTTAGTGACCTAGTTTTTGACCCATATTCGAACTTTGCCTAGATATCATATAGCTAAACATTTTGACCCAATTTCAAGCTGCCTTAGCAAAAAATGTGACTTCTACAGTGTTAGCAAGATTTTCCTTCAATTTGGCCTAGTAACCTAGTTTCTGACAAAATATGACCCATATTCGATCTTGACCGAGATATCTTTAAGACAAACGTTCTGACAAAATTTCGAACTACTGAAGCAAAAATTGTCGTATTTCCGTATTTTTCATTTCAGGGATTTTCTCAAAAGGTTTATGAGCTACCCGCTTTCAAGCTACTCGCTTTTCCATATATTTAAAAGAAACATTTAAGATCCTTATGTCTAACTTAAATTTCTAAATTATGTATACAACTTCATGGATTAAAACTTTAGATTGTGTACGTTTACTTTGTATAATGTGCATACTGTTTAGCTTTTTGTGAAACGTATTTAACTGATCCCTGGACAATCAAGAAAAATTGTCCATTTTGAGAAAACAGAGGCAGCACAATTTTATTACAAATTTACCCTTCCTGAAAGCTGGGCATGACAATATACGGAGGTATTCAGCATAGCTGAATCCCCCGCATAAAAATGTAACACATAGCATGTAGTTCTGAGTCCATTTTAAGGATACAATTGATTAAGCAAATTTGATCGTTTTTTCTCTAATTCAATACAGTATCACGAAATTCTTTTTTTCACAGCTTCTGTCTGTATTTCATGCGGTAGATAGAGGTTCGAAGATTCGCCTACATATCATTAACCCTTCCCCGCATATAGACACACTTTGACGCATCTGCAGCAGACGAAGTCATGATGTGTTAAAATGTATTCAGGGAATACACTTTCAGTTTTAGACGTTTTCTATAGTGTTGGTCTAGTTATGTTCAAAGTCGTCTGCTACATATTATATGTATTTAGAAAAGGTTTTATAGAGGAATAGATGAGGAGACGGAACCACCTATACATGTATGTATCGTATAACAAAACCATATGTTGTAGGTACCCAGAGTAATCGTCTCACTGAGCGTCAAATAAGCGTTTTGGTATTTGAAAGACTCGCATTATCTAGACCATCTAGATTAAGATACCAACATGTATCTCATATAAGGGACTTGATTGTTCAACTACTAGGCTAGAAGTGATCTGCAGCATTCTACAGCATGAATATTAGTATTAATATTTTCATCGACGTATTCCCTAAAGTAGACTCAACTATGTTCAACATCGGGTGACTCCATTTTGTATTTTTTTATATATTTTTTTTATATTTGATTACTTAAAGGCAATGCATATGAATTGCAGGTGACACAGCTCGTAACGAGCTGACTAACCTGAATCTGTATCGATTTTAACCCTTTCCCACATATAGACGCTTTCTGACGCCTCTGCATCAGACGGCCTTTTGAAAACATAGTGACAAAAGAAGAAATTGCTCAAAACGAGCAATTTATCATTTTGCCAAAATGTTTTCCACTTTTAGTCCAAGGTTATCCATTCAATTATAGAGATTTTCTATTTTTTGACAAAATATGTTCTAAGTCGTCTGCTGTAGATTTGTCGTATGAGGGAAAGTGTTGACAACCTCACTACTGCCATTAGCGCCGAAGGAGCATCACGAACCCTACACGAGAAAACCGTTGTATTTATCTTTAGCCACGAACGTTCATGGTTTCTGAAATATTCATTGACAATCAATCATGGTCTAATAAGTATTTAGAAATCCATTTGTTTTGAAAATGGCATTCGTGGATCAATCTTAATATGTTAGCTCCAATACCACCAGGGGCGTAGCTCCCTTTAGGCACTGTAGGCACGTGCCTACATATTTGTTCTACACATTTGCGTAATGTATCGACCAGATCAGCCTGCGCTGTCCGCGCAGACTGATCCGGCCGACACGTTCCGTCTAAACGTGGGATAGATAGAGTAGTGATTCCTGAAACATAAAATCCACATGAGGCGAACAGTATATATCCGGGTAGGCCTGTGTGGCATGCTTAGGCTGATCCGGGTCGATACTTAAAGCAGAGTCCACAATGTTGATTTTCTCACGAGACGGCCTACACATTGATTATTTCCAAGCTACGCCCCTGACCACAGAGTAACAAAAAGTGGTGTGTTTTTTTCTCTGTGCATCCACGTTGGATTGATTGATAGGTTGATGGTTTGATTATTACAGCAATCTCCTTTTTTACTCCAACGCTTTATCGAGAGTGTGCGGCAGGAACTTATCGAACTCCTTTTTATAATTGAGCCATGTCACACAAGAACCCATCTGCACGTGGAGTTGATGGCGATTTCGACCAAACTGAAAGCTTGCAACATCGAGTTACGTCATAATCATCCCCATGAGTTTTCCAGGATATTTATTTGATGAGATGGCGAACCGGGTAGATCCTGATTTGATTATGTAGAGTTGCTGGAACTTTACTGATAAAAAAGTTTCAAATGTCAGTTTTTGAGCGACGTGTCTCAAATACCAATGCTTCCTGCATAGCCTTAGATAACATTCTGGATCATTTCTAGAAAATATCTCATGATTTACCACAACTAAAAATAATTTGCAGCAGACGACTTTGAAAACATATTAGCAAAAAGTTAACAAATCCATAAATAAGGTTAGTTATTGAACGGAGGCCAAAGGAGAAATTGTACATCATCCGTATAGCACACTGTTTTTATGCGGGGGATTCAGCTCTGCTGAATACTTCCGTATATTGTCATGCCCAGCTTTCAGGAAGTGTAAATTTGTAAATGGTTTGTTCTGCCCTCTGTTTTTTCAAAATGGACAATTTTTCTTGATTGTCCAGGAATCAGTTAAATACGTTTCACAACAAGCTAAACAGTATGCAGATTATACAAAGTAAACGTACACAATGTAAAGTTTTAATCCAGTGTTGTATACATAATTTAGAAATTTAAGTTAGACATAAGTATCTTAAATGTTTCTTTTAAATATATGGAAAACGAGTAGCTTGAAAGCGGGTAGCTCAAAAACCGTTTGAGAAAATCCCTGCAATAAAAAATATACGTCTATCGCATCGTCAACAGTTTCCCTTGTTAACACTCTAGAGGCCACATTTTCAACTTGAGCATGTTGAAACTTTATCAGAATGTTTGTCTTGATGATTTCTAGGTCGAGTTCAAATATGGGTCATTTTGGGTTAGAAACTATCTTGTTAATACTGTAGAAGCCAAATTCTTTGCTAAGGCAGCTTGAAATTTTGTCAAAATGTTTATCTATATAATATCTAGGCCAAGTTTGAATATGGGTCAAGCCGGGTCTAAAACTAGATCACTAAGCCAAATTGAATGGAAGTCTTGTTAACACTCTTGAGGCCTTATCTTCCATTTGAGCATGTTGGAACTTTATCAGAATGTTTGTAATAATGATATCTAAGTCAAGTTCGAATATGGGTCATATTGGTTCAGAAACTAGGTTACTAGGCCAAATTGAAGGAAAATCTTGTTAATACTGTAGAAGCCACATGTTTTGCTAAGGAAGCTTGAAATTTGATCAAAATGTTTATCTATATGATATATAGGCCAAGTTCGAATATGGGTCAAGCTGGGTCAAAAACTAGGTCACTAAGCCAAATTGAATGGAAATCTTGTTAACACTCTAGATGCCTTAATTTCAACTGGAGCATGTTGAAACTTTATCAGAATGTTTGTGTTGATGATATAACGGTTATGTTCGAACATGGGTTATGATAGGTCAAAAAGTAGGTCACTAGGTCAAATTGAAGGAAAAGCTTGTTAACACTCTATAGGACGCAATTCTTTCCATTTTGTCAGAACGTTGTATTAATGATATCCAGGTCAAGTTCGAATATGGGTCACATTGGGTCAGAAACTAGGTCACTAAGCAAAATTGAAGGAAAATCATGTTAACTCTGCAGAAGCATCTTTTTTTTGGCTACAGCAGCTTGAAATGTGGTCAGAATTCTATCTAAATGATATCTAGGTTTGACTATGGGTCATGCCGGGTGAACAACTAGGTCACTAGGCCAAATTGAAGAACCCTCTTGTTAACACTCTGGATACTGCATTTTGAGCTTGAACATGTTGAAACTTTATCAGAATATTTTTCTTGATAATATCGAGGTCAAGTTCTAACATGGGTCATATTGGGTCAAAAAGTAGGTCACTAGGTCAAATTGAAGGAAAATCTTGTTAACACTTTAGAGCCAACATTCCCCGCATTTTAGTACTTTCAGTACTTTGATTAATAGACGTCTGCTGTAGATGTGTCAAGGAGCGTATTCATGTGGGAGAAAATCAACATTGTGGAAACAGTGTAAAGTATCCATCCGGATCAGCCTAAGCATGCCACACAGGCCTACCCGGATAGACACTTTTCGCCTCCTGTGGATTTTCTGTTTCAGGAATAACTACTCTATACATCTATCCCCCTAAGACGGAATGTGTCGGCCGGATCAGTATGCGATCTGGTAGATACAGTACGCAGATGTCTATCGCCGCAGCTGTATTTTGGGGGCATTTTGAGAAAAAATGTGTAGGCACGTAGGCTAACTCGGACAGACACGTTTCGCCACCTGTGTATTTTCTGTTTCAGGAATTACTACTCTATACCTATATCCCCCTGAGACGGAATGTGTCTGCCCGCGCAGGCTGATCTGGTCGATACATTACGATACATTATGCATAGTTCATAATGTTGGTTTTCTAGGTGGAACGGCTCATATCAAAGACATATATACTCGCTTCTATTCATTGTTCTACGTTACACGTGCGCAGATGAATCTTTAAAGGTGGCAGTTCTATATAAGCAGGTGGGCGTTGTCAAAATAACAACGAGGCATGCCTTCACCTTTTGCAACAATTAGCTTTAAACATGGAAACCCAAATTATGAACTAATAAAATAATCTTAGACAATGACAATGACAATGACAATTCTTTATTTAGCAGTGTCCATTATATATCATGTGATATATAAAACCACTTATACAATACACATACATACACACATATAGTATTGAGTTAACAATACGCAGTATAAAGAGGTGACCATCGCATGCTATGCGATACAACATTTTATCTCACACGATATAC
The DNA here is from genome assembly GCA_031761405.1 of Serripes groenlandicus. Lineage (NCBI taxonomy): Eukaryota > Metazoa > Mollusca > Bivalvia > Cardiida > Cardiidae > Serripes > Serripes groenlandicus. The sequence continues at coordinate 139,356,962 of JASEVX010000001.1, forward strand.
ACTTTGATAATGCGTATCAAAAAACATATAATACAGTATATTCATACTTGTAAATACATTACACAATTCACTATACTTGCTTATTTAACCTCTCAATGTTGTCCGATCTAATTATGATTGCGAAGGAAAAGGAAGAAATGAAAATAACTGATTATTTAGTTTCCTTTGTTAACAAATAATTTGTGGAGAAACGGAGCGCACCGATATCATTGAAATTCTAATTATTGTACTGTCAATATCACGGGAACCCCGACCGTTTGTTTGTGTTGATTGGATCTCTGGGATTTAATGCAACTAGCTGTCATAAATGTGTCAAATGTGAACGCATTCGTAGAAATACCAAGGGTGTTTAAGTATTGGAGGTTTAGTATCATTATCCCTTTCTAATCTGCAGCCGTATAGTCACGCATCTGCATCAAACGATATTTCCATTTTAACCAGGCGAGAGAGCAGTTGCTTAACAATATATCACAAACATTTGGAAGGGACAATGATATGCACCTAATCAGATTGGGAAAAGGTTATTTTAATTGTGCACTTCTAGGCGCAAGACAGGACGAACGTTTCATTCAGCAGAACTGTGAGTATTACAGACGTGTATTCACATTTGTAAGAACCACCGTGTATGCATATGAAGTGCAATAAAAACGTAATGATGATACTGTAATATCAACACATCATAACTAGAACTTGAATATTGAACATCGCACTCGCAATGTCTCTATGATCTAACTGTATTTTTTCTTTTCATTGGATCATAGTGTGCATGCACATATTATAGTCTATCTTGATCTTAGCGAATCTCCCATGAGGAGAATGAATAAATAACTAAAAGGTTTTCCTAGACGTTTGTAACTTAGTCTGATTCTGATTGATAACAGTTCACTAACTCTTGTAACAACTCGAGGGCTTAGCGTGAAACGGTTGTAACTAAAATTGGTATTTTGTTACCAAGGTTAATCACCTCGCCATAAAGTTTTTAAAAGCGTTAAATAATTTTTCAAGGTAAACAATGAAACTTTAAGGTGCCATTGCTCGTTCTGAGCAATGGCACCTAAATGTGCATTGTTTACAATAGGGTTAAAATTGCCCCTAAACCAGGGTTTATAAAATAGGGTTTTAGTTACAACCGTTTCACGCCAAGCCCTCGAACTGATCTATAATTGAATTTTGAGAAAGTGAGTGGCATTGTATAACCAATCATAGCCTGGTGCATATTCGGCCGTCTCTGTGGGGAAGTGGTAGAGCGTTGGTTTCGCTAACGGGAGGTCGCTGCTTCGATTCCCGGTCGGGTCATACCAAAGAATTTAAAAATGGTAGTAATGGTTTTCCCTTATTGGCGTTCAGGGTCGTGAGGTATTACTGCTAACGTTAACATGAAACGCTGTGATATAAGATAAGATAAGATAAGAAGATCTTAGTGTATTACCGTGAATTAACATAATAACAAGTTTTTTACAAATTTACCACACACGACCCGCTTGACCTATAAGTCACCATAAATATAAACATGTTATTAAGGTAGTTAATTAACCGGGGTAAATAGCTGCTCTCCTCCTTAAATAGCTCGTGACTTTAAACTTGACACATTTACGGGGATGAGTATTGGTCAGTAATGCCAGTTTGTCATGTAACGAATAAGATTGGTCTTTCGTCCATCATCTAGGTTCAAAAGCCATGAAATACGTTTCAATAGGCGTTCAACACCAATTAATCTATCAATCAATCAATCAATCAATCAATATTTCAGATTTTATAAAATGTCAATACACGTGTTTCTGAAATATTATAATAAATTCATTTTCTACTATAATCTTCCAGCATGCGCGTACGACTTAATTGCAAACAGTGTGCGCGAGTTTTTGTAACGTGGCTCAATTGTTGTAGATCGTATTGTAGGGATGAAAAACATATGATACATATTTGACAATATGGGAACATGATTTCAAAACGGTTCAAGTTGGCCTTCGTGAAATGTGTACATATGTAGGTTCCGTTCCGATCACCCTGTGCATCTTGTTAGTTGTATAACGATCTTCGCATCTCACATGACGTAAAAGAATGTTAGCAATTCGAGAGAAGTGTTGCGCGGGTGCATACATTCGTCTCGAACTTTATTGTTTGCATGGCCAGGCTCATTTTGTATTCAGTTTCCCATGAAGAAACTATTCGATTGTCAATTAAAAAATTCATTTGAAGAGCTATCTACATGTAATATACCAATTACGACATTACAACAAATCTGCAGCAGACGACAATCGAAAACGTTTAGGCAAAACCGTGAAAAATCTCCAAAATTCAGAGTTTAATTATTAAATAGAGTTGAAAACCTTGTGTCAAAAGGAGAAATTGCTCATTATGAGCAATTTCCCCTTTTGTTAAAATGTTTTCAAAAGTCGTATGCTGCAGAGGTGTCCGAAAGCGTCTATATCTGTGAAAGGGTTAGTATTTTAACTACTCTCTTAGAAAGGTTTTGTCTTAGAAAGTGAAATATAATCCTGCATCGTTACAGTCTCTTCTACATTCTAAATGTGAGTCAACTGCGTAAAACTCGGCTTTTAATGTTTTATTGTTGAAAAGCAATATGATACTTCGTTGAATCTCAGTTCTTTCTTGTTGTGGCCAACTACATGTACCAACATTAATATTATAATGTTATTAATTAGGTGATTTCATATTGGCCGAGTTATTTGTCCGAGGTATGCAGTATTGGCCTGAGCCCGAAGGGCGAAGGACAATACTGCTGACAGAGGACAAATAACTCGGCCAATATGAAATCACCTAATTAATAAGTATTTTATTAATCAACTTTTTTATAAATACATGAGTCTTTAGTTATAATCTTAAATAAACAATTAATGGTTAATATGGCGGAAAATATAAGTTAAAATCGGTTACTTTGTCAATTCAATGCGTTGATCTTTAAAAAAGACGGCTACCTAATTCATTTTTGTGTTCCACCATTCTCGTATAAGGCGAGTTTCGACAGCCAATGAAAATGGTCCATTCCTCAGATTTCGTATTTGGCGAGTTTTGTAGCCAATGAAAACGGCAGAAATTCATATTGGCCGACTTGGTCCATATTAGGCGAGTTTGAGCAAATATTGTCTTCTTTTGTTCTGTATTAGCTCTACGGTTGTTCTAGTATCGCGTCAAATACGCAATAGTTAATTAATAATAAATGATAAGTGATAGTGTAGACATATTTGTGAACAAGTTCGACATGTAACTGCTGTTCTAATGGTGTTGAACAGAGATCACATAGCCCTTATTGAGTCATTGTGGAAATATCGAACACTTTGAAGAAAATAGGTTTATTGCGACTTAAACAATAGTGTGAGGATAAACCTACTAGGAGTTATGGTAATGAACCCAAACGCGGTATTATGACTGGAATGATTTCTGAAAGTGGCGTAAAAGCTGATAAAGTGAAAAGTCGGATTTATGACGTCTATGAATTAAGATTCAGGTCGGATAAAACCCCTTTCCCGCATACAACAAATCTGCAGCAGACTAGTTTGAAAGCATATCAGCAATTATAATAGGAAAACATATATGTTAGTTATTGAATAGAGTTGAATAAATCATGAGCAATTTCTTCTTTTGTCACAATGTATTCAATGGTCGTCTGCTGCAGAATGCGTCGTCAAAAAGTGTTTGTATAGGGAAAAGGTTACGGTGGCGTCACGATTACGATATAAGGCGTATAGTACCCTTTTAAGACTAGATATATATGAATTATTCATTTGTTTCATATTTGTAAATTATTCTGTAAGATTCTATGTCTCCGTTTGTATATGGGTATGATTTTCTTTGCCGTATACATATTGTTTGTTTGTTTATGCATTGTATCTGTATTTTAAACTTAAACGTACACGTCGTCGAATAAACTTGGTCAACAATGCAATCAAAATGTTTCCCTGTGTATATTGCGTATGTTATAGTTGAGCAACATAACAGGAAACACGATCGTCGGCATTGTGAGACCCTTAGAACATATTGATAAGCATTTGCATCACGATCTTCTTTGATTGCAACCAAGTCTATGCAGTAGAAAACCAACATTATGGACTCTGCGTAATGTATCGACCCAGATCAGTCTGCGCAGGCTAATCCGGGCCGACACATTCCGTCTCAGGGGGATAGAGGTATACAGTTGTAATTCCTTAAACAGAAAATCCACAGGAGGCGAAAAGTGTCTATCCGTGTTAGCCTGCGCGGCAGGCATGGTTAGGTTGGTTTTCTCGCGGAATGGCTCATTTGCCATAGCCATGTTTGAATGGTGTTTT
>JASEVX010000001.1:139361450-139656450 GCA_031761405.1 Serripes groenlandicus
ACGGATATATATATATATGTTTTTGTAGTCTTATTGCCGATGAATGTACCTAACACATGTAATTGGTTTTAATGGATTTTTTTTCAAATGTCATATTTGAAGAAATAAAAAGGGAACAACTCCCAATTAGTCATCTCACTCTTTTTTTTTTTTTTTTTTCTACTTTTACGGTATATGAATAATCGGTTTCTCCAACAAAAGAATATAAAAACACTCTTCCGTTAACTTTTCCCAGGTACATTTTTCCTGCAGCATACGACTTTGAAAGCGTTTTGGCAAAATACTTAATAAGTAAAATCTTTACACATGACAGTACACTTATAGTTTTTGAATTAAGTTAAAAATCATGGCAAAAGGAGCATTGTGTCATTGTGGGCAATTTCTCATGTTGTCACAATGTTTTCAAAAATAGAATGCTGCAAACTGTGCGCTCATGTAAGAAAGTGTTAAATCATTGGCACAACGAAAAAAACACAACACTTTCGAGACGGTAAAAAGAACCAATTCCCAATGCTCTCTAGTAATAGATAGATGATGTGTAAAAAATGTCCACTCACGGTGTCTACTGACATGTGCCACGTTTATTTTCCAACACCAAGTGAGATGTAATCCTTTGAGAATTAATGTTGTTAAATTGACTTGTTATAGCCGACTACTTTGTTTATACGACAACGTTACTAAAATATACGTTGTTGTATTTTATCAAGATAGAAAAATGAAAACTTCCGTGCCTTTGGGTATTAGAAAAACTAGTATATTTGATCAAGACTTATGATCAATCTTTATAAGACTATGAATACTCATAGTCCGACGTCGACTGTCTTCGTATGCCAAATTCCAAACAGGCACAACTACATTCTGTGTCACATGGCTTGGCAGACCGACACAACAAACAAGAGGCCCATGAGGGCCTATGCTCTGCTGGGATGGTTCTTTGGTCATTTTCAATTTTGAAGATTGGATAGTAAATAGAGGCTCTATTGTGTTCACAAGCTGTATTATAGCAATTTTGACAATTTCAAGGGCCATAATCCGGTCATATCTGGCTGGTTTTCGAAAGGAACCGAGCTCTCATCAATATTTAACTACTATCTAAGATTGGTGAAGGTCAGATAGTAAATGGAGCCTCTATTGTGTTCATAAGCTGTATTATAGCAATTTTGCCAATTTCAAGGGCCATAATCCAATCTTGCATGGGCGGATCTGGCTGGTTTGCAAAAGGAACCAAGCTCTCATCAATATTTAACTACCATCTAAGTTTGGTGAAGATCGAATGGTAAATGGAGGCTTTATTGTGTTCACAAGCTGTATTATAGCAATTTTGACAATTTCAAGGGCCATAATCCAGTCTTGCATGGGCACATCTGGCTGGTTTTTAAAAGGAACCAAGCTCTCATCAATATTTAACTACTACTATTATCTAAGTTTAGTGAAGATCAGATAGTAAATTGAGGCTCTATTGTGTTCACAAGCTGTATTATAGCAATTTTGACAATCTGTATAAGTTTAATTTAGATGCAATCAAATATGAAGACTGTATTGCGTCCACAAGCAATTGTTTACGGACGCACGGACGACGGACACCACGCCACGGCATAAGCTCTTCTGGCCTTTGGCCAGTAGAATTTAAAATGACCCCACCTTCTTGTCGCATTGTTACTTATTGGAAGTTGTCACATGTGTGCATCCGAATGCTCTTGTGTTTCCCTGATATCATAATTTACAATCAATGTCGCTTGCTTTGGAAATATGTTGGAAGGGAAATGGAACACATGCAAACATGGAAACATACATTTATTTTAACGGTTAAAAAGGTTGGGAAAGGATTTTCTACGTTTAGTGATATTCTGCTTTTCTTATGTCTGCAGCAAACAAGTCAAACGTCGTCTACATCAGGGAAATAAGTAGGTTAGCCATTGAATTGTCCATTTATTACTGAATATACTAACTAAGCCAATGAATCGGCTTGACATCACACAAGAATGTTATTGTGTAAAATAAGACAATCGTTAGTTAGGGGTAACAGTTACTATATGTTTCGAAAGCTTCAATTACGTCGGCATAAACTGTACTGATCCAGTTAGACTTGAGCCATACTGCTAAACAACTGTTGACCATGTATGTAACGGAGATGTCAATACCTCTATTTTTCAAAATATGTAATTTCTCCTTTACCTAGAAAATTACGATTAAATGTACAAGAATTATATTGATCAATTATTGGATTTATATAAGAACAACAAAATGGTTTAAATTATATGCAATTTTTTTAATGAGACATTGAACGCCAATGTTAATATCCAAAAACATTTCACAAAACATTAGAAAAAAACGCCAACACTAAATTTACAAATGATTACATAAAAATAACTACAATAAGGGTGTCGATGTGTACTGGGCTTCTATACATGAATTACATACAATCATAGTCACGAGTATGACAAATGAGCACTTCATAGCCAACTACAACTATAAAACTTTTTGGTTTGTTATAATGGTTTCTATTTCACATGTAAATCAACCTTTTAGCTTTAAATGTGCTGTGCCCCAGGTAAACCAACCTTAGATCAAAAGTGACCAGTATAAATTGAGATCTATGCTCATCCGATCAGTCTGATCTGAATCTGCACTATATGTCATATATCACAGATTTTTTAAGAAGCTTCTGATAACCCAATTCAACTTTGATAAGGCAACATATATGCAATGGCAACCTTAACCCTTTCCCTCATACGACAATTCTGCAGCAGACGACTTTGAAAGTATTTTGTCAAAACATAGAAAATCTCCATAATTGAATGGATAACCTATGACTAAAAGTGGAAAACATTGTGGCAAAAGGAGAAATTGCACGTTTTGTGCAATTTCTTCTTTTGTCACTATGTTTTCAAAAAACCGTCTGCTGCAGAGGCGTCCGAAAGCGTTTATATGGGGGAAAGAGTTAACCACCTTTTGTCACTAACACCCTAAGGTTGATTTCCCTGTAGTTTGTGTCAAATACTCTTTTTTCTCATTGGTAAATAACAAACAATAACAACAATGATAATTTTCTGAATAAACCAAAATTGAAAAAGTTTACATGTACGGACAATCTATTTGTATATCAATCTTTCATCTTTTTTGAGAAGAACTTATTTTCCAAATTGTCAAAAACCTTATGTTTCCAAAAATTTGGATGTTTACGAAATACGAAAACAAAACAAAACACGAAGTTTTGTACAAGAAGACACAATCATATTCATCTCGTTCTAATTTCAAGGAAGAAAGGGTTTAACTAAAATATGTTATTTTGCTTTAAAAAACCAAATAAAATGTGTCATACAATGTATGTCGATTTTAATTCAACTTTAGCTAAAAACCTGAATTTTATGAAATAATTTGATAAAAGTATGACCTCTGCGTAGGAATTTAAAATCAAAAGCACTTTTTTTTGTATTTAAATATAATACAAGAAAATAAATATGAGACTAATTTTGAGACAGTTAAAGTTAAAATAATACTTCAAACAAATTAAAATATTTAAGGAGCCATCATGTAATCTGGTAATTACTCATACATATTTATGTGTTATGATAAGGCAGTGTTGATTAATCTTAACCCTTTCCCACATGTATACACATCTACAGCAGATGACTTATGAAACAAGTATGGCAAAAGGAAAAGTTGCTCAGCAATTATTCCCTTAGCCACAATGTTTTTTATCTCTATTAAATAATTTTACTTTAATTTATGTTCTATAAATTTCCCTAGATTATTTCACATTTGCCTGATGTGGATTTTTTTTTATGTGGGAAAGGGTTAAATATTCAATTGTTATGTTATGGTTCATTATCTTGATAACAATTGAGGATTGCCTTATTTCCTGAAATGAAATCGAATATGGAATGAATCATAGAAACTTAGAAATCAGATTAATTAATATGAGGTGTTTTTTATGGTAATTTTGTAAACTCAAATGCTTAACAATTTTTCAAATTGATTGATGCCTAACAAGGGTTTCAATAGTTTTTACACAACATTAGCCAGTTATTCTCCACAAGTACTCTACAACATTTACAACATGTACTTTCCTAAATAAACTTCATAATTGGAATGGTGACTTTTGGAATATTCATTTCTTCAATAAAATTTAAATTCAAATACATCCACAGTGCCAAATGTTTCCATGTGTACTTAAACAGTTGTAAAACACAGTTTAAACAGAATTCCAGTACTGGCATATCTTAAAGTGTCAAACATTATTTAAAGCCAAATTAAATACATAGATAATCTAAGAAATTGTTCCCTGTTTAGGTAAAATCATCTGCAACTTCATAATTAAACTACAGATACTCTGTTGTTAAAACTATCAATCTTAATTTTCCTAGACTACACAAGGTCAAAACACCATGCAAGAAGTTTCCTGATCTCATGATGATCTAGTTCTTTTTCAAATCAGGTATATGGTTAAAAAAAGTAGCCAAGAAATATCAAGAAATGATTAAAAGTTAAATCAAAATTGTTTTTGTATTAAAATACCCTTTTTATGTATCTTGATTAATCATTTCTCTCATAAAGACGCCTATGCAGCAGACGACTTATGAAAACATTGTGGCAAAAGTTGAATTGATCATAATGAGCATATTACCCTGTTGTCAGAATGTTTCCAACTCTATTCAATGATAAAAGTTTTATTTTGTGAAGGTTTACCATATTCTTTAATTAAGGAATGGTTTTTAATGGTGTCTGCTGCAGTTTTGTTGTATCTGGGAAAACTACTCAATCTATCCACCCTTAGACGGAGTGTGTCGGCCGGATCAGTCTGCGCGGACAGCGCAGGCTGATCTGGTCGATACATTACGCAGACGTGTATCGCCGCAGCTGCATTTAGGGCATTTTTATAAACGTGCCTACAGTGCATAAATGGAGCTACGCCCCTGGTGGTGATGAGACAGAGTTAAGACATAATGAGAAAAACTAGAACTTATTCATTTTGATTTTTTTTTTCCTTTTTCAACAAGGTTTTCAAATAGACGTCACCCGTATCGGGGACGGGGATAGGCGTATTGACAATTCATATAAGAAAGTAGACGGGTACACTTTTTCTTATGGTCGTAACATTTCGTAACGACGATTTTAATGATAATTAAACGATTTCCAATGAGACTTAAAAACCCTGTACCCTAATTAAACTTTGTAAAACGATCCTAATTTAGAAACACAAACCAATTTTAGTATTTGTCTTCCATGTTAGACACAATTCATTAGTTCATCCAGTCCTGAAGTTACGAAATGGGCATTTATATAGATATATAGAGAAAATAGGATGTATCTTTTTTTTTCAGTTTTGATTTATTGGAGCTTAACGCCGTATTTAACTCTTTCAGCGCCAAAGGCAATAATGAGCTTTTTGCAAACAATACAGATTCAGGTGAGTCAGCTCGTAACGAGCTGTCTCACCTGAAATCTGCATTGTTTGGCTGTGAGTTAAGATCCTATAACATGAAAATAGAGTCTTCCGAGTTTGACCATGGAAGAGTCTACTTTAAACAATTCGGCATTGAAAGGGTTTACAATGATAGTTCAGTTATATCCCGGCGCTAAGATTGCCTTTAGAACCACGAGTTTCCTGGCTTTCTTACACCGTTATTCCACACCACATTCGTTCAAGGTAACTGGTCCCACTTAATTATACTATGTATCCCATTGCTAGAAGGGTACCTTGCTAGAAGACGACCGGCAATAGTCAGGACAGATTTTGTAAATCATCGGACAGAATCAATATCATTTTTTTTTGCGAAAAACAATCTTGGTTCTTCTTTTTATAATTGATATGCAGAACGGATATATATATGTTTTTGCCGATAAATGTACATAACACATGTAATTGGTTTTAATGGATTTTTTTCAAATGTCATATTTGAAGAACTAAAAAGGGAACAACTCCCAATTAGTCATCTCACTCTTTTTGTGTTTTTTTTCTACTTTTACGGTATATGAATAATCGGTTTCTCCAACAAAAGAATATAAAAACACTCTTCTGCCGTTAACTTTTCCCAGGTACATTTTTTCCTGCAGCATACGACTTTGAAAGCGTTTTGGCAAAATACTTCAATAATATGTAATGAATAAGTAAAATCTTTACACATGACATTACACTTATAGTTTTTGAATTAAGTTAAAAAATCATGGCAAAAGGAGCATTGTGTCATTGTGGGCAATTTCTCATGTTGTCACAATGTTTTCAAAAATAGAATGCTGCAAACTGTGCTTTCATGTAAGAAAGTGTTAAATCATTGGCACAACGAAAAAAACACAACACTTTCGAGACGGTAAAAAGAACCAATTCCCAATGCTCTCTAGTAATATATAGATGATGTGTAAAAATGTCCACTCACGTTGTCTACTGACATGTGCCACGTTTATTTTCCAACACCAAGTGAGATGTAATCCTTTGAGAATTAATGTTGTTAAATTGACTTGTTATAGCCAACTACTTTGTTTCTACGACAACGTTAATCTAAAATATAGGTTGTTGTATTTTATCAAGATAGAAAAATGAAAACTTCCTAGCCTTTGGGTATTAGAAAAACTAGGATATTTGATCAAGACTTATGATCAATCATTATAAGACTATGAATACTCATAGTCCGACGTCGACTGTCTTCGTATGCCAAATTCCAAACAGGCACAACTACATTCTGTGTCACATGGCTTGGCAGACCGACACAACAAACAAGAGGCCCATGAGGGCCTATGCTCTGCTGGGATGGTTCTTTGGTCATTTTCAATCCAGAGCATGTATGTATGGTGAAGATTGGATAGTAAATGGAGGCTCTATTGTGTTCACAAGCTGTATTATAGCAATTTTGACAATTTCAAGGGGCATAATCCGGTCATATCTGGCTGGTTTTCGAAAGGAACCGAGCTCTCATCAATATTTAACTACTATCTAAGTTTGGTGAAGGTCAGATAGTAAATGGAGCCTCTATTGTGTTCACAAGCTCTATTATAGCAATTTTTGCAAATTCAAGGGCCATAATCCGCACGGGCGGATCTGACTGGTTTGCAAAAGGAACCAAGCTCTCATCAATATTTAACTACTTTCTAAGTTTGGTGAAGATCGAATAGTATATTGAGGCTCTATTGTGTTCACAAGCTGTATTATAGCAATTTTGACAATTTCAAGGGCCATAATCCAGTCTTGCATGGGCGGATCTGGCTGGTTAGCGAAAGGAATCGAGCTCTTATGGATATCTAACTACTGTATAAGTTTGATGGAGAAACAATTAAAACTGAAGACTTTATCGCGTTCACAAGCTGTATTATAGCAATTTTGACAACTTCAAGGGCCATAATCCAGTCATGCAAGGGTACATCTGGCTGGTTTGCAAAAGGAACCAAGCTCATCAATATTTAACTACTATCTAAGTTTGGTGAAGATCGAATGGTAAATGGAGGCTCTATTGTGTTCACAAGCTGTATTATAGCAATTTTGACAATTTCAAGGACCATAATCCAGTCTTGCATGGGCACATCTGGCTGGTTTTTAAAAGGAACCAAGCTCTCATCAATATTTAACTACTACTAGTATCTAAGTATAGTGAAGATCAGATAGTAAATGGAGCCTCTATTGTGTTCACAAGCTCTATTATAGCAATTTTGACAATTTCAAGGGCCATAATCCAGTCTTGCATGGGCAGATCTGGCTGGTTTGCGAAAGGAACCGAGCTCTCATGGATATCTAACTACTGTATAAGTTTAATTTAGATGCAATCAAAACTGAAGACTATCGCGTCCACAAGCAATTGTTTACAGACGCACTGACGACGGACACCACGCCACGGCATAAGCTCTTCTGGCCTTTGGCCAGTAGAATTTAAAATGACCCCACCTTCTTGTCGCATTGTTACTTATTGGAAGTTGTCACATGTGTGCATCCGAATGCTCTTGTGTTTCCCTGATATCATAATTAACAATCAATGTCGCTTGCTTTGGAAATATGTTGGAAGGGAAATGGAACACATGCAAACATGGAAACATACATTTATTTTAACGGTTAACAAGAGCGCCAAATGTCACAAAATACGCCCGTCCTGTTTTTTTGAGACCAAGTATAGTGGTAATTGGTTGTACGTCAGCCAAACTTAGAGAGCGGACACTGTTAGTACAGTTTTGGCCATTTCGAGGGACATAATTGTGTAGTGACTGAGATAACGTTGTAAGTTATCAAACGTAACCAAGATATTCTGCCCATAAACATATTGTCTAAATTTGGTGATGATCGGATAAAGGCTTTACAAGTTATTTAGCTGACAAGATCAATTTTAGGTAATTTCTATAATTAAAGGGCAATAACTCTCTATCGACTGGAGCAATATAGCTAGTTATCGAACTTGTCCAAGATATTACGCCAATACACATTCTGACTAAATTTGGTGATGATTGGACAAAAGCTCTCAAAGTTATTGAGCTGACAAGACCAATTTTAGGTAATTTCTATAATTAAAGAGGGATAACTCTCGATTGACTAAAGCGATATGGCTAGTTATCAGAATTATCCGAGATATTATGCCAATACACATTCTGACCAAATTTAGGAATGATTGGATAAAGGCTTCTAAAGTTATTGAGCTGACAAGACCAATTTTAGGTAATTTCTATAATTAAAGGGCGATAACTCTCAATTGACTTAAGCGATATGGCTAGTTATCGAACTTGTCCGAGATATTATGCCAATACACATTCTGACTAAATTTGGTGATGATTGGGCAAAGGCTTCTTAAATTATTGAGCTGACAAGACCAATTTTGGGTAATTACTATAATAAAAGGGCAATAACTCTTGATTGACTGAATTAGCCCAATACACATTCTGACCTAATTTGGTGATCATTTGACAAAGGCTTCTAAAGTTATTGAGCTGACAAGACCAATTTTGGGTAATTTCTATAATTAAAGGGTGATAACTCTTGATTGACTAAAGCGATATGGCTAGTTATCGAACTTGTCCGAGATATTATCTCAATACACATTCTGACTAAATTTCGTGATGATTGGACAAAGGCTTCTAAAGTTATTGAGCTGACAACATACTGGACGCCGCCCGCCTGCACGTACGCCGCAGGTAAAACTATAATACGATCCGTTTTTTCAAAACGGGCGTATAAAAAGGTTGGGAAAAGGATTTTCTACGTTTAGTGGTTAGCCATTGAATTGTACATTTATTACTAAATATACTAAGCAAATGAATCGGCTTGACATCACACAAGAATGTTATTGTGTAAAATAAGACAATCGTTAGTTAGGGGTAACAGTTACTATATGTTTCGAAAGCTTCAATTATGTCGGCATAAACTGCACTGATCCAATTAGACTTGAGCCATACTGTTAAACAACTGTTGAGCATGTATGTAACGGAGATGTCAATACCTCTAATTTTCAAAATATGTAATTTCTCCTTTACCTAAAAAATTACGATTAAATGTACAAGAATTATATTGATCAATTATTGGATTTATATAAGAACAACAAAATGGTTTAAATTATATGCAATTTTTTAATGAGACATTGAACGCCAATGTTAATATCCAAAAACATTTCACAAAACATTAGAAAAAAACGCCAACACTAAATTTACAAATGATTACATAAAAATAACTACAATAAGGGTGTCGATGTGTACTGGGCTTCTATACATGAATTACATACAATCATAGTCACGAGTATGACAAATGAGCACTTCATAGCCAACTACAACTATAAAACTTTTTGGTTTGTTATAATGGTTTCTATTTCACATGTGAATCAACCTTTTAGCTTTAAATGTGCTGTGCCCCAGGTAAACCAACCTTAGATCAAAAGTGACCAGTATAAATTGAGATCCATGCTCATCCGCTCAGTCTGATCTGAATCTGCACTATATGTCATATATCACAGATTTTTTAAGAAGCTTCTGATAAGCCAATTCAACTTTGATAAGACAACATATATGCAATGGCAACCTTAACCCTTTCCCTCATACGACAATTCTGCAGCAGACGACTTTGAAAGTATTTTGTCAAAACATAGAAAATCTCCATAATTGAATGGATAACCTATGACTAAAAGTGGAGAACATTGTGCCAAAAGGAGAAATTGCATGTTTTGTGCAATTTCTTCTTTTGTCACTATGTTTTCAAAAAGCCGTCTGCTGCTGAGGCGTCTGAAAGCGTTTATATGAGGGAAAGGGTTAATCACCTTTTGTCACTAACACCCTAAGGTTGGTTTCCCTGTAGTTTGTGTCAAATACTCTTTTTTCACATTGGTAAATAACAAACAATAACAACAATGATAATTTTCTGAATAAACCGAAAATTGAAAAAGTTTACATGTACATCTATTTGTATATCAATCTTTCATCTTTTTTGAGAAGAACTTATTTTCCAAATTGTTCTTCCCTGTCAAAAACCTTATGTTTCCAATAATTTGGATGTTTACGAAATACGAAAACAAAACACAAAGTTTTGTACAAGAAGACACAATCATATTCATCTCGTTCTAATGTCAAGGAAGAAAGGGTTTAACTAAAATATGTTATTTTGCTTTAAAAAACCAAATAAAATGTGTCATACAATGTATGTCGATTTTAATTCAACTTTAGCTAAAAACCTGAATTTTATGAAATAATTTGATAAAAGTATGACCTCTGCGTAGGAATTTAAAATCAAAAGCACTTTTTTTGTATTTAAATATAATACAAGAAAATAAATATGAGACTAATTTTGAGACAGTTAAAGTTAAAATAATACTTCAAAACAAATTGAAATATTTAAGGAGCCATCATGTTATCTGGTTATTACTCATACATATTTATGTGTTATGATAAAAGGCAGTGTTGATTAATCTTAACCCTTTCCCACATGCATACACATCTACAGCAGATGACTTATGAAACAAGTATGGCAAAAGGAAAAGTTGCTCAGCAATTATTCCCTTAGCCACAATGTTTTTTATCTCTATTAAATAATTTTACTTTAATTTATGTTCTATAAATTTCCCTAGATTATTTCACATTTGCCTGATGTGGATTTTTTTTTATGTGGGAAAGGGTTAGATATTCAATTGTTATGGTTCATTATCTTGATGACAAATGAGGATTACCTTATTTCCTGAAATGAAATCGAATATGGAATGAATCATAGAAACTTAGAAATCAGATTAATTAATATGAGGTGTTTTTTATGGTAATTTTGGAAACTCAAATGCTTAACAATTTTTCAAATTGATTGATGTCTAACAAGGGTTTCAATAGTTTTTACACAACATTAGCCAGTTATTCTCCACAAGTACTCTACAACATTTACAACATGTACTTTCCTAAATAAACTTCAAAATTGGAATGGTGACTTGTGGAATATTCATTTCTTCAATAAAATTTAAATTCAAATACATCCACAGAGCCAAATGTTTCCATGTGTGCTTAAACAGTTATAAAACACAGTTTAAACAGAATTCCAGTACTGGCATATCTTAAAGTGTCAAACATTATTTAAAGCCAAATTAAATACATAGATAATCTAAGAAATTGTTCCCTGTTTAGGTAAAATCATCTGCAACTTCATAATTAAACTACAGATACTCTGTTGTTAAAATTATCAATCTTAATTTTCCTAGACTACACAAGGTCAAAACACCATGCAAAAGTTTCCTGATCTCATGATGATCTAGTTCTTTTTCAAATCAGGTATATGGTTAAAAAAAGTAGCCAAGAAATATCAAGAAATGATTAAAAGTTAAATCAAAATTGTTTTTGTATTAAAATACCCTTTTTATGTATCTTGATTAACCATTTCTCTCATAAAGACGCCTATGCAGCAGACGACTTATGAAAACATTGTGGTAAAAGTTGAATTGATCATAATGAGCATATTACCCTATTGTCAGAATGTTTCCAACTCTATTCAATGATAAAAGTTTTATTTTGTGAAGGTTTACCATATTCTTTAATTAAGGAATGGTTTTTAATGGTGTCTGCTGCAGTTTTGTTGTATCTGGGAATTGGCTAAAGGATAAGACTGATACATTAAGATTTTAAAATAAAATTTAAATTATAATATTCAATGGATATCACAGTCAAGTGGTCAATCACAGACAAATAAAATAAATATGTCACAAAAATAATAATTTAAATCATATGTGTAGAATCATAAAATAATGTCTGCTTAGTTAAAAATAAAGTTATTTGAATTGAAGCATGCTATAACACATATATCATTATATATTTACATGTAATTATATATATGAATCATTAACATATTTCTCATTCTATAAAAAATACTTTATAATTGGACGGAATAGAGACAAAAAAGACACACATATAGATGGCATGACAATAATGGCATAATGTATACAATTGACATTAGATAAATAAAATGAACAAATTCATGCAAATGTTTTTCTTCTTTTTCTTTCAGCACAATGTGAACTATTCTTGTGGGTTATATCCACCATATTTCTGAAACAAAAGCAATTTACATGATATCAGTTATTTTTTATAGAAGCACATATATCCGATATTTCACAAGTAACTAATGAAAATACATGCATTAGTGAAACAAGAAAGATTGTGAAAATAAACAATTTCCTTTCCTTTACAATCTTTTCTTCTTTTTGTTATATAGAATAAATAGACTTTCGTATATTTTCCTCAGTTTATTTCACACTCAAATTAGGAAAAATCTAAATAATCATCTTTGATTGAATGGATGCTTTTCAGCAAATATTAAACATAGAAGGGGTAATAGGTTCAAGACTTCTGTTTAAAATGATATAACAGGAAAATCAATATTTCCAATGTCAACATAATGAGAGTGGACTGTTTATAGAATAATGATACTTTCATTGAGAGATTTACTATATTTTCCCTCAAGATGTTATTAAAAAATCGTCATCTGCAAATTTGTTGTATGTGTAAACATTTTAAACTAAGATGAGCACCTACCTGTTGCTGCATATCGCCCATGTATCTACCACCATCTCTGGAACCAGGGGCCAATTTATTACTCTGATACTGATACTCTGGGTCATCAAAACGTCTAGGAAGATATAAGAATAAATTAGACATATATTATTATCAAATCTTGCAAGTACCTTTGTACGAGAAGATTTTTTAAGTTTTCACTATACACATAAAAGGAAAACAAGCTCTGCCCCCTGGTGCTCATAGTTTTCAACAGATCAAATAATTTGAACAATCTTGGTAGAGGGTCACCCAAGGAACATCTGTGTCAAATTATTTTAAAACCAGGCAAGTACTTTTGGACAAGAAGATTTTCTAAGTTTTGACTATGTAAACATATATAAGGAAAACAAGCTTAGCCACCTGGCGGCGTAGTTTTTCAACGGATTAGAATAATTCGAACAATCTTGGTACAGGGTCATCCAAAGAACATCTGTGCCAAATTCTTTTGAAATCTGGCCAATAGTTTTTGACAAGAAGATTTTTAAAGTTTTTCCCTTCAGTTGCTATGGCAACCAGAGTTCCGCATGGAATTCAATTCTTTGAACAACTCAGTAAGGGGACAAAGGGATATCCCTGTAAAGTTTGATCAAAATTGGCCAAGCAGTTTATGAGGTGATGTCGTTTGAAGCAACATGTTGACGATCGTTGGATGACGGACAAAAACTGGTCAGAATAAATCAGTGAGCTAAAAGAAGACAAGAGCTGTTGGAGGACAGCGCGCTCGACTATATGCCGCTTATTCACATAAAGCACTATTTCATTATATTGCACTTAAGTACTTTTAAATCATATATACTCTATATGTAAAAGCAACTGAATAGATATATACATTTAAATATATATAACTTAAAAAAAATCAAATTTCCCAAGTAAATCAAGGGCAATAACTCCATATTTAAGATACAATGGAGTTATCTAACCTAATTGTGTGATGGTCCTTAACAAAAGTGTGAAGTATGAAGTGATTTGAATGAATGATCACAAATAGAAAGGAACGTAACCAAATATTATAAATTTATCTCAAATTCTCAAAATCAAACAAAAATCATGTTTTTTACCTCAAAAAGTCACACTCAGCATCTTTAACATACAATGTGAAGAAAGGTATTATATGTAATTATATTCCAAATATGAAAGCCCTAGCACAAGTACTTATTGAGAAAAATTAAAAAATAAAATAAAATTCCAACTTGCCCTAAAACTTTAACCACCCAAAATCATGTTTTTTACCCCAAAAAGAAGGTCACACTCAGCATCTTCAGCTTACAATATGAAGAAAGGTATTCGATGTAAACATATTCCAAATATGAAAGCCCTAGCACAAGTACTTATTGAGAAAAAAAAAATATAAAATTAAATTCCAACTTGCCCTAAAACTTTAACCACCCAAAATCAGGTTTTTTACCCCAAAAAGAAAGTCAAACTCAGTATCTTCAGCATTCAATGTGAAGAAAGGTATAAAATGTAACTATATTCCAAACATGAAAGCCCTAGCACAAATACTTATGAATGAAAATGCCAACTTGCCCTAAAACTTTAACCGGACGCCGACGCCAATGCCGACGCTGGGGCGAGTAGTAAAGCTCTCATATTCTTCGAATAGTCAAGCTAAAAATGGGAGACATGATGAGCAATTTCTCCACTTTAAACAATGTTTTCAACACTGTACATACAAGAGTTATACTTATATATTTATCAAAATTTACTTTTTTTTCCCTCAGATACATGTTTTGTTAACCCTTTCCCTCATACAGATGCTTTCTGACACCTGCAGCAGTTGTTTTTTGAAAACATGTGGGAGAGGTTTTAAGCATACAATTCTTAAATGTTCATATGAGGTAATGGATGGTAAAACATCAAATCTGTTCTGGCTAGACAATGTGTATATCCTGTTATCTTTAAAACATCTATAGAAAAGTTATCATTATTACAGTTATAATCAAAGCTGTAAAGTGTACAGTAAAATCTCTCTAAGGTAACATCAGCCAGTCAAAATATATTGTGTTTTCTACAGCTGTCTTGCTTCCTGGATGTCAAAATAGACTGGGCAGGTGAAACTTCCATCTTGTTAACCCTTTGCTGCATGCAGTCTCATTTTAATGCATTTATGGCACACATTTTGAAAACATTCTGTCAAAAAGAGAAATTGCTCATAATGGGCAATTTATACTTTGCCACAATGTTTCAACTTAATTCAATAGT
This sequence comes from Serripes groenlandicus, assembly GCA_031761405.1. NCBI lineage: Eukaryota > Metazoa > Mollusca > Bivalvia > Cardiida > Cardiidae > Serripes > Serripes groenlandicus. Next base: position 139,376,634 of record JASEVX010000001.1, read on the forward strand.
TATACTGTCATATATAGAGATCTTCCATATAACTGTCTATTTCCTTTCAAAGTCTTCTCCTGCAGATTTAACATATTCAAGAAAGGGCTAACAAATATTATTTCCTCAGATATGCTGCTTTGTAAGCTATTACAGCATTTAATGTTTTCATGGAAAGTTTTTCGTTAACTGTGATTGAATTATTTCTAATTAACCAACCTTCGCTGGGCTTCTTCTCGTCTTTTCTCATCCAACATTTGCTGATAATGGTCTGTTGGTTGAGGGTTTCTCATGGGTGATTTGCCTCGGTCTGTGTTCTGTAAATTTAGATAAAAATGTTTCTCATCATTAAGCATAGTACAGAATGGCTAATCCTTAAGCTTTTCTCACATACAACACATTTATAGAAGACTGTACTATTTGCCAGGCACCAAGCAGAAAGAGAGGCATTCAGTAACACAAATAAATCTAGCTGCTGCCTCAAAAATTGGCCATTTCTGAACGGAACCCTTAAGGTTTCAAACTGCCACTCCTAAAGCGGATGTCTTACCCACTAGGCTACCAGGATGTTAAACCCTTTCCCACTTGTAGATGCATTTTGACGCATCTGCAGCAGACATATTTTGTAAACATTGTGACAAAATGAGAAATTGCTCACGAGCAATTTCACCTTTTGCCACAATGTTTTCAACTTTTTATTCAGTAATTTTCATTTTTAGAGATTTTGTAAATTTTTTTGCATGATTGTTTTCAAAGATGCCTGCTGCAGATTTTGTTGTATGTTTAAAGTATACAATGGCAAAATGTAAAACAAGCTTTCATGAACATACAGTTATAGCATGAAACCATATACATATTTTATTGACAACTTACATTTGCTATGGTCTCTTTTACCCATGTTGGTCTGCCTGATGTCTTAGGATGTGGGGCCTGTAAAGGTATATCATGGATATAAATATATAGAATTTATAAAAAACAAGAGCTGTCGGAGGACAGCATGCTCGACTTTCTTTGTGCTTGCCAATAAAACAAAACTTTTTTGGGCGATAGTCGAAAAAGAGTCATAATTTTTACAAAAACCTTTACTGAATTATGCACTCTTGGCTGTTGGTGTAAGTGTTTAAGCTATATCTCAAATAGTTTTGAAAAAAATTGATTTGGTATGAATAACTTAAACAAAACTTGACAGAGTTATGTACCCTTGTCCGTTGATGGAGGTAATGATGATAAATAAGTATTGTAAGTTGTAAAGCTAAATCACTAATGGTTTGGCTAAGTGGGTTAATGTATGAAAAACTTAACCAAAATTCTAAGGCGAAAAATGGTCAAAAACATTGACAGAGTAATGTACTCTTGTCTGTTGCTGGAGGTAATGAAGGTGAAAAAGTGTTGTAAGTTTCAAAGCAATATATGTAATGGTTTTGAAAAAAAGTAAATTGGTACAAAAAACTAAACCGAAATTCTAAGTCGAAAAAGGGCCATAATTCTTACAAAAATCTTGACAGAGTTATTTACTCTTGACTGTTGATGGGGTTAATGATGGTGAACAAGTGTTTCAAGTTTCAAAGCCATATCTGTAATGGTTTTGAAAATAAGTAAATTGGTACAAAACACTTAACCAAAATTCTAAGTTGAAAAAGGGCCATAATTCTTACGAAAATCTTGACACAGTTATGTACTCTTGTCTGTCGATAGAAGTATTGATGGTGAATAAGTGTTGTAAGTTTCAAAGCAATATCTGTTATGGTTTATAAAATAAGTAAATTGGTACAAAAAACTTAACCAAAGTGTGACACCAACGAGGACGCCGGGGCCAGTAGTATAGCTAGCCTTTCCTTCGAAAAGTCGAGCTAAAAAGGGCATTTGAAATTGATCATTATGAGGCAAAAATACTTGCTTATTATGGTATATGATTGGACAAAAATAATTGTGAAATAAACCAGTAACACTAACAGCAAAATACACAACAGATGACATAAAATACATTTGTGAAAAAGTATTGAAAATGTCTATCATTGAAATCATATTGTATTATTATAAGCTTTCTTTCCTTTTTGTCACACGATTTCAAAAGTCAGTTGGTGCACATGCGTCTGCATTTGACAATGGGTTTAAAGAAACAAGAGGGCCAAGATGGCCCTAAAACGATCACCCGAGTGATAGTAAATTAGTAGCAAATATCTTGGAAAATTCGATCAGGAGTCCAAATGAAACTGCAATGACTGGACACTGTTAAAGAAATAGCTTATCAGTAAAGGCCATTTATATCTTGAAATCTAACAAGAACTTTAAAAAGAATGGAATTAAAAAGTCTTTGTCATTTTGCGCCTTTCCTGATGCCGCCTTCCTGCCCTGTTTTTCAACAAAATCAATATGGCTTGAACAGTCTTCTTTCTATATTAGACTTTCTAATGATGGTCCTATACCACTCACCTGATTTAATAGATCCTTCATATTTGTCAAAGTGTTTACTCTATACATATAAGGAAAACAAACCCAGCCACCTGGTGGCCATATTTTTCTATGGATCAGAATAACCATCTAGGTAGACAGTCTATTTTTTGGCAATCTTTTTCAAATCTTGCCAGTGCTTTTGGACAATAAGATTTTTTAAATTTTGACTATATGCATACACATAAGGTAAAACCTGCCATGTTTTACTGTTCACACAAAAGGGAAACCTGCAGCCATGTTTCCAACAGATCTGAATGATTTGAATAATTTTGGAAGAGGGTCACCAAAGTAACGTACATGTGCCAAATTACTTTCAAATTGGGCTTATACTTTTGGAAAAAAGCATTTTTCAAGTTTCCTCTTTAAAGATATTAGTAAAACAAGCTTGGGCCCCCTGGCGACCATGTATTCACCGGATCAGAATAATTTAAGCAATCATACCTCGTCACCAAAGAAACATAAGTGCCAAATCTTTTTCAAATTGGGCCAGTACTTTTGGACAGAAGATTTCTAAAGTTTCTTTCTTTTTGTTGCCATGGCAATCAGAGTTTTCCATATATTCATTTTTTTTAACAATTTAAAAGCAAATCACCTTAGGAACATTTCTTTAAGGAGGAGAAGTTGTTTGACAGTGAGTGATCACAAGGACACCAAACTTTATGCCCAGGTGAGTTAAAAAAACAAATGCCAAACAATTAGAATAAAACTTTGCTAACTTCATTACATTACTGGATTTTTTTAACTTATACTTAGTCTTACAATTCACACTGTGAGAGCTCAATTTAAAATAAACTTAATTAATGCTTTCTGCTAATAGAAATATTATGTATATGTAATTATTTTAATATGAATGTTTACTACTACTGAAGCATTTGCAGCTCACAATTTTTTAAGATATTGTGAACAGAACTGGAGACTGCTATGCTCAATTTCAATGTTATACTTTCATATATCTTCACAGTCTTTTCATTATGACAGAATTGGAATTTCAAGATGGGACATAAAGTAGTGTGTTGTCAAAATCACTAACATGATCTAAGCGTTCATTGTATTCCTGTCGTCTTTGTTGCCCTAACACTTCTTTGGTGTTTCCATGGTCACCAAGCCCTGAGAATATCCCATCATACGGTCCATTTCTGTTATCGAGGTAGTCATGACGGCGTGGGACATCTTTAACTCGTTGCTGTAAGGATGTAAGTGAAAGATTAAATTCTGATCTTTTTGTTTGGATTTGTAAGTACCAAATATGAATTGCTTATGCCTGTCAATATATTTTTTATCAAAAGCTTACTTCTTGTACAAAAATTAAAAGTACAATCAATCAATAATCATTAATCAATAATTTCATTTAAAGGTTACTACAACATGACTGTATGATTTCCTTGGTTTCTTTAAGTAATTAAGTCTTTGAGCAAGTTAACTGTTGATACACATTAGAAGTTAAACAATACGAAACTGGTGTATTTGAAGATCCTGAGCTAAATATTTCCTGAGGAATGGAAGACCATTTATGGACCTTTGCAAAGCAATATACCTCAGAAGGATATACAAAAAAATATATTTCATAGGACTAAAGGAATCTATTATGTGTTAGTAGAATCTATACAACAGTGCAGCTAAAATGTTTGTTAAGGCATTATAGTCAGGCGGTTAAGATGTCACAATATATACAACAATCTTTCTCAAAATAAACATGGTATTGACATTGCATTCTGAAAATAAGTATATGAATGCAAACATAAAGAGGTTAATGTGGTTTGCTCAAGATGAGTGATATGTATCACAAAGTTTTAAATATTTGCTCTTGACAAATAAAGAATTCACATACTCATTTAATCCTTTCCCTCCATATAAACGCTTTCGGATGCCTCTGCGGCAGACGGCTTTTTGAAAACATAGTGACAAAAATAGAAATTGCACAAAACGTGCAATTTCTCCTTTTGCCACAATGTTTTCCACTTTTCGTCATAGGTTATCCCTTCAATTATGAAGATTATGTTTTGACAAAATACGTTCAAAGTCGTCTGCTGCAGAATTGTTGTATGAGGGAAAGGGTTAACACCTTCCCACGTACAACAAATATGCAGCAGACAACTTTGAAAGCACCTGGGAAAAGATATGGTAAACCTCTAACAAGAGGCCCAAGAGGGCCAGTATCGCTCCACGGCCATAAGGCAAAAATAAAATCTCCAAACAGCCCTGCCCCGTGGTGGCTATTTTTTTTACCAACCACCATGGCTTAAAGGAATCTTGTAGAGTGTCACCAAAGGAATGTTTCTGCAAAATTATTTGAAAATATGCCTGACACTTTCGGAGGAGAAGATTTTTTAAGTTTTCACTATGGTCATATAAGTCAAAATAGCCTCGCCCTCTGGCGGCCATGTTTTTCGACCAATCAACATGGCTTGAAGGAATCTGATAGAGGGTCACCCAATGAACATTTCTACAAAATTATTTGAAAATCGGCTGAACACTTTCGGAGAAGAAGATTATTTAAGTTTTCACTATAGCTATATAACGCAAAAAAGCCCCGCCCCCTGGCGGCCATGTTTTTCGCCCAATCAACATTTCTTGAAGGAATCTAATTAAGGTTCACACAAGGAACATTTCTACAAAATTATTTGAAAATCGGCCTGACACTTTTGGAGGAGAAGATTTTTTAAGTTTGCTCTTTAGCCATATAGGCAAAATAGCCCCGCCCTGTGACGGCCATGTTTTTTTACCAATCAACATGGCTTGAAGGAATCTGATAGAGGGTCACCCACGGAACATTTCTACATAATTATTTGAAAATCTGCTGAACACTTTTTGAGAAGAAGATTATTTAAGTTTTCACTATAGCTATATAAGGCAAAAAAGCCCCGCCCCCTGGCGGCCATGTTTTTCGCCCAATCAAAATTTCTTGAAGGAATCTAATAAAGGGTCACCCAAGGAACATTTCTACAAAATTATTTGAAAATCGGCCTGACACTTTCGGAGAAGAAGATTTTTTAAGTTCTCACTATTTTTTTCTTTCGGTTGCCATGGAAACCAGAATTTTGAATGGATCAAAAAAATTTGAAGGAATTTAGTAGAGGACATTGAGAGGATGCTTCCCATGAAGTTTCAACCAAATTGGCCAAGTGGTTAGGGAGAAGAAGTCGTTTAAAGGAAAAAGTTAACGCACGCACGCACGACGGACAATTCGCCATGACATAAGCTCGACTGGCTTTCAGCCAGTGGAGCTAAAAATGAAAATGTAATTACTGAAAAGGGTTGAAACCACTGTGACAAAAGGAGAAATTGCTCATAATGAGAAATTCTCCATTAGCCATAATGCTTTCAAAAGTCGTCTGCTGTACATGCGTCAAAATGCCTCTGCAAGTGAGTAAGACTTTACAACATTTCTTTAATAAGATCATTTGGAGAAAGAAAAAAAAAAATCATAATTTTGAGACAGACGTACAGACACAGATGATTTTACCGTAGTCACCATGCACAAATGACATCGCCGTCCAACATGCAAAGGGTCTTTTCAAACATTTAATTTATTTGAAACATTCTAACATCTATTATTCTAATTACTGATTTATGGGCATGGTTATTTTAGTCCACAGATATACCAGATCAATATTCTTCTTTAAAAAAAAGAATAAAAATATCAAAATGAGCAATATAATTATGATATTATAACAATATATTCATGTATTTAACCCTTTCTCTGATGCAGATGCATTTTGTAGAAAATGTGGTAAATTAGGGAAATTGTTCATAATCAGCTACTTCTCCGTTTGCCATAATGGTATCAACTTTGTTGAATCAACAGTTCTTTTTTATGTTAGAGATTTTCAATTGTTTTGATCGGGAGGTTTTTAAAGTAGTCTACATCAAATTTGTTGTATGTTGGAAAGGGAGGGTAAAAGATATATAACCTGCAAATAATGTACAAGGCATATGGAGCTGATCAGTTATGAATTGATTATTATTAATACCAGTCACATGCACAGAGCTTTAGATCACATGAGTAATTCAAATGCTAAAATAATTATTTCTGTACTAATCCATATGATGGTGGTCATGATGATATATCTAAGCCTTTCCCACATAAAAGAAATCTGCAGCAGACCAGCTTGAAAACATCTAGACAAAATAATAGAAAAGCTCTTTAAATGAAAGCATAATTATTGAATTAGTTCAAAACGTTGTGGTAAAAGGAGAAATTGCTCATTTTGAGCCGTTTCTTCAATGTTCTTTTTTTAAATGTGTCTGCAGGTAGGAATGGGCTAAATCATATCACTTAGCCAATTCTAACTGGTACCCATGGTAAAGGATTATGTTCAGATTAACCCTTTCCCACATACAACAATTTTACAGCAGACAACTTAGTAAACATGATGAGCCTAGACACAAATATGGAAAATCTATATAAATGAAGGTAGAAGTATTTAATAGGGTTGAAAAGATTGTGGCAAAAGGAGAAATTGCTCATGATGAGCAATTTCTCTGTTTGCCACAATGTTTTCAAAAGCCGTCTGCTGCAGAGGCATCAGCAAGTGTCTGTATGTGTGAATCAGATAAGAAAATACCACTGCTGCAGTAAAAACATTAAATGTTATACCCTGTTTAATCAGAGACATATAAACATATGCGTTTATATACATGTATGTCTCTGGTTTAATAAATTCAGATTCAGAAAATCACAATCTATATTACTGCTTTAGCCCTGCTACACAAATCTGCAGCAGAAGAATTTAACCCTTTCCCACCTACAAAAATTTTGCAGCAGACGACTTTGAAAACATCTACTCAAGACATGGAAAATCTCTAGAAATGAATGTATGAAATGAATACTAAAAAAAATTGAAAATATTGTGTCAAAAGGAGAAATTGCTTGTTTTGAGCAATTTCTCCTTTTATCACAATCTTTTCAAAATTCATCTGCTGCAGATGCGTCAGAATGTGTCTACAAGTGGGTAAGGGTAAATCATGGTCACAAAAATATTAAAAATCTCTGAAAAGAGTTTAAAAACATTTTGGAAAAACTCTTCTGTTAGAGATGTGTCAATAGTGTCTGCATGTTAGAAAGGTTTATTCTTTCTGACGCCTCTGCAGCAGACGACTTTGAAATCAAAATGGCAAAAATAGCGAAAATCTCTGTAAACAAAAACATTTGCCAGTGTTTTCAAAACATGTCTGCTGCAAAGGCATCAGATAGCATATGTTGGAAAGGGTTACGAACACCTTCAAAAGCAAAATCAACACAATGTTAGGCATTGAAAGTTGCTCATAATGTTACATGTACTTCAATATAGCTTCAAGAGTATGGATAAAAATACATGGGTAAAATAGATATTATTAACAAAGCATGCAGATCATTGTTACAAGTACCAACTTTTTATTTGATGTATGATGATGTAAGTAAACCTGATAAAGAACATAAACAAGATTCTTGGCTACAGATTGAGGGATAAACAGAGAAAGGAGCATAATAGTTTCAAAATTACTTATTTAAACATACAAATGTATATACAAGTTAAAACACTAAAAGTTACATGCAAATGGATAATCTTGAAAATTAGTATTTTCTAAATGGTATATTGTACATTCATGCCTGCAATTCACTGAGAAAGAGTAAAGAGAGAAAAAAGCAAAACCAGTTTGCTGCTTTTAGGTTGTAAAACTTACACAAAAAACAATGTATAAAGATTATTGTATCCAAGTATCCAAGTTATTCTCAAGATAATGGTAATATGATGTAGTATGTCAGTTAGCTCACAATGCCTATTAAAATATCTAAAGCTTTAGGACATGATGCACTCAATTCTAATACATGTACATGTGAATCTGTACATTTCATAAGCTTTATGCTTTTAAGTACATTGATAAACCTTTTGCACCTCTTTCCGAAGCTATAAAGAGAAAGCAGATTATTTCTATATGACAATATCCTTTTCTCACATGCAGACACATTCTGATGCACTTGCAGCAGATGACTTCTAATAACATTGTGACAATAGGAAAATTCCTTATATGTTTGAAGAACCCTTATCAATTGCAGAAGATTTGCTTGATGTGGGAAACGGTTAACCCTTTCCCTAATACAACAAATTTGCGGCAAACAACTTTAAAAACATAGAACAAGATGTGTTTGTGAAACACTGATGCCCCCGAATGGCAACATCTAGTTCAAAGGTTAAGGTCGCAAGGTCAAACATTTTGGTACTGACAGAAAGGTCATGTCACAAGGAATACACATGTGAAATATGGTAGCCGTACCTGTTATGGTTCAAAAGAAGTGGTCATGGTTAAAGTTTTTTTCGACAAATGGGGGCATCTAGGTCCAACGGTCAAGGTCGCAAGGTCAAAAATGTTGGTACTGACAGAAAGGTCATGTCACAAGGAATACACATGTGAAATATGGTAGCCGTACCTGTTATGGTTCAAAAGTAGTGGTCAAGGTTAAAGTTTTTTTCGACAGATGGGGGCATCTAGGTCAAAGGTCAAGGTCGCAAGGTCAAACATTTTGGTACTGACAGAAAGGTCATGTCACAAGGAATACACATGTGAAATATGGTAGCCGTACCAGTCCTGTTATGGTTCAAAAGTAGTGGTCAAGGTTAAAGTTTTTTTCGACAGACAGACAGACAGACAGACAGACAGGCCAAAAACTAGATGCCCACCGAATCGGTGATTCTGGGGGCATAAAAATCTCTGATTAAGAAAATAATATGATTAAAAAAGTTGAAAAAAAATGGGAAATTTCACATGAGCAATTTCTTCTTTTGCCACAATGTTTTCAAAAAGTCATCTGCTGCAGAGGCATTAAAAGGTGTCTGTATGTGGGAAAAGGTTAAATTCTGAACTTATTGCTTCTCCATTCAAACTTGTCACTAGAATTATATATACCTTTCAAAATTAAAGTCCAAAAAGACGAAATGAAATTTAAATTAGTTTTCAAAGAGACTGTGTTTGACATGAGTTTTTTACAACAAAGTAATACATGAAATATAAAGGATAAAATCTAGGAACTGATCGATGTTTTCATTGATTGACTGTAACTGAGGCCAAAAATCTAAATTTTGCATTTTTACATGCATCTCCTGTTGAAAGGTAAGATGTAACTTAAGTGTCATTGAATTCCAGCCATAGTTGCTTGCTGAGAGCATAACATACATAACAGGAGTATCGTAGAAGCTATTATGCACAGACTACTAGCTTCCTTTTAATGAAGGAATATATTACCTTAATTGTAAAATAAACAAGATTGTTTTTGGTTAACACTAATGCCCCTGGACGACCAAATAGTGTTTTTTTATATCAAGAGTTTTGCGGAGCGAACACATGACTATTTTTTTCTAAGTCATTTAAGGGGCATTACAGAATAAGTATTAAAGCCAGAGTAGTGTGACTTGGTATAGACATGCATATTGTACCTAGAACATGTCTACCAACTTTCATTTGAAAATGCTGAGTTTTGAGTTGTGAGGTAAGGTAAAAGTCTTGTGATGACACCAACAGTATCACAAAAGCCAGACTTTTTTTCTTCCAGCTTAAAAGTAGGTCAAGACAGATAAATACTACAGGAAAATGGCCCGAGTCGTCAACTGAGAGGGCATAAAAAGCTACTGTTATAACTATAATTATTTCAACTAGCACATGCAAAATGCTACCCTATGTTATATATCTCCATTAGAATAAATGACTCTCCTTATTAAAACGACAAAACATGCACGGCTTACAGAGCGTTCCTTTACTACCTTGCTTTGGTAGTGTTCATATTCATGACGTCTTTCCTGTCGAAGATCAGTTTTGCGTTGTTCTACATCTCTGCCCATGTATTCAACCAATGGCTTCTCTGCCACTGCCACCATGGGATAAACGTAATTTTCGTAAGGAGAGTGGTAATCCTGTTTTTTCTAAAAGAAGTAGGCATCTTACTTAGTACTTTTTATAAAAGTATTAAATAGTTCAGACTTTTCACAGTAATACCTCTTTGTATTATATTAAACCATATGAAGTGACAAGACATTGATAAACAGATACTACAAATACGCACTAGGTACCATAGCTGCATTGCAAAACCTGCATATATACATTTTTTATTTTTCCTTTGACAAATTTCGTTTTTTTATAAACATAATATAAGAAAGTGATTTGCGAATTAAAACACTCATGTTTTCTATAACCCTTTCCCACATAATTATATACCCTTCCTTAAAACAGACAACTTATGAAAATATTGTGGCAAATGGAGAAATATCTCCATGTCAAGCAATTTCTCCATTTGCCACAATGTTTCCAATTCTATCCAATTATTATACTTCCCTTTGTGAAGATTTTCCATGTTTTTGAGGGTATGTTTTCACAGTCATCTGCTGCTGATTTGTTGTATGTGTGAAAGCTTTAAAATTGATTTGCTTATATCAAAACTCCATAACTGTTCAAGTAATTGCAGGTTTTACATTGTACTCTGGGTACAAGACATTGATGAACCAACTAATAACATGAACAATTTAATATATATCACAACAGGAATTTTATAATTATTTAACTTTACAATGTACAAAATAAATAAACAAATAACTATTAACTTATTCTTGTACTTTTTTTTTATTATTCAAAAGCATCATGTTTGTGTCAAATGTTTGCCATGTACAGGCTTATATTTTTCTGTGCTTCTTATCCTTAAAAATCTGTAAATTAGCAATATATAGCACACACATGCTTCATCAATAATAAAACACAATGGTTATGAGCATCACATTTATTTATGTTAATATTATGGTACAGTTGAAATTAATTATTAATCCCATATTATAAAGTACCGGTAGAAAAATTTGAAAAACAGGTAAGAATATTTACTGTATAATTATAGTAACATGCTAAAAATATTAAAATATGTTAATGGACAAAGAGTGATTGTGTGAAAGCTAGATGGAAACAAAATCCGACATGTAGAACGGATATATATACATATGGCCCATTATTTGTTTATTTTTCAAGTAATACAGACTGGAAAAGCAATCCATGTATTTAGAAGAGCCATAGAAGAAAGATTATTTGGATAGACTGATAAAGCTTAACAGGACTTCAACACAGTAAAAATAGTGTCCAATGTACATAGTTCTCCCCTTTAAATCTATGTTGAATAATGACCAGAAGTGCGCATTTCTCATATATTGTGCAATGAATATGGCTGGATAAAAGTCTTATGGGGGTTTCACATTTGAGTTGTGAAAAGATATGTGTAATTCTAGCCAAGATCTTACGGAGCCATTGGCTCGAGCTTTCTCACTAATTATGTTTAGATATATACTACTTAATTAATCATTACCATATATACAAAATAAGTTAACAAACATGTCAGACATTATGTCAAAACCTTGTAAAAAAGTCAGTCAAGAAATAACACAAGGAGCTACAAAGTAGTATATGACAATATTAAAAAATTAAAATACATACAAGCATTAATATATACTTGACACACATGGGTTTACACAGATTCTGTAAGACATTACACATTATCTCATATTACACCTTTCACAATATTATTTCACGATTAGCTGTTATCATGCAAAGCTCTCATGAGTCATGACATGCTGGGGTACCTTGTAGGAGAATTCTTGTAAGTCTTTATTCCTTTCAGTTCTAAATTTGTGTTTTTCATCATCATAATGACCCATATAGTTAACCAATGGAGTCTCTGCAGCTGCGACATGTGGCATAATGTTCTCTTTCACATTATAACGAGGTGTCCAGTGTTTCTCCTGGTTTTAGCAAACAAACATGATAATGTTACACAGATACTTTTAAGTCAATAAAAATCAAACTTTTTATTTAATAAGATTTCTGATACAATGGTAACTTCTTTGATTCATGACATTTGACCCTAGTACTTTATTAATGTATACAGTGTCACTGAAACTATATTTAAATATAAAAAAAAGACATCATTTAAATATATGTTAAGCTTTTGTAATTGTCAAACAGATTTTTAGCTGAAAGTGTTTTAAGTCAAGACCTTTTTTTATTTAATATGGACACAAATTCCTCTAGATTCATTACAATTAATAGAATGATCTAAATAACTGCACAACCTTTTCGTGGGCGAAGTTGGCAAAATCTTTCCTCCTCTCATGTACAAACTTCTTCTTTGTTTCAATTTCATAAAGTCCCATGGAGTTAACAATTGGTTTTTCTTCCCCAGCTTTGGTTGGAGCTGTCTCTACTAGAACTTTCCTTGGTTCTATGTCATGTAACTTTTTCTGTTTGAGGAAATATTTAGATTTGTAAATCATGACCTTGCACCAGGACTACCTCTGTCTCATTCATACTTGTATTAAACAATTATGTGGAATAAATAGTTAATAATAAACTTCAGCCGTTATAAAATTGTATTGTCACTTTTTTCAATTTAAGCAAACTTGAGTTAAATAGCTGATGCCATGTTTAAAACAGGTAGGAAGCTCATGATTGCCCCGAATTGCTCACCTGTGACTACCTGACTTTTTATAACAAAACTAAAACTGTTCAAAGAAACAGTTTTGGACTGCCATTATGTAACCCTGCCAAGGAAAGCATTTACACAAACATAATTCTGACAAATCATAACAACTTTAGTAACTCTGTGACAATAACAAAAAGAACATTCTATAAAAATTTGTTTTAAAAGTGGTAATTTCTCGGATGCTTTTCAAACACTGTCATATGACTTTTTCCCCCCTTTTCTTGTCATGGAAGTTTTCTGTGAGATTTGATTGAATTGAACACAGTAGTGTGTGTAGCAGGAAATGTTGTTTTAAGTAATTGTTGACCATACATGACATGCAACACATTCAGACGGCCATGCAGCCATAGGATAATCACAAAATCACCTGTGTAGCATAAATGATAACTGCTAATTATAAGGTATATAAACATTGGCTTTTGAGTTGACTTATTCAATTATTCTTTTTTTTTTTTTTATAATATTTTCAAATACAGAAAAAGTAAAACCTGACATTGGCACATTATCAGTTATAATGTAGAATTAAAAAAAAAAAAAAAACCTTATGTTTGGGATATATGTTCCAAATGCATCAGATTGGAAGCCTACCTCTGACATAAAACTCTTGAATTCTTTTCTGCGATCTTCAACTAATTTTTGTCTGGTGTCAGTATATCTTCCTAATGCGTTTACTATGGGATTAAAATTATCCTGAAGGCCAATGGGGGCTGGTTCTGATCTGGCTCTTCTTTCGTTGGTAAGAGGTCTTGTCTTATAAAGCATCACATAACATAAAACATACAATTAAACATTGAAACATTTGCAGTGTATACATACAATTCTTTGGAAGCTAAAACTGACACAATTTTACAAAAGTAATACTTATAACAAAGTTGCAATAAAACAATAAACAAAAACATAATACATTGTACAATTTTGAACAAGAAACAACAAAACATATACATATATATTTTTAAAACACATATGACATATCTGCTGAAAATCTATGAATGATAAATGATATCTATTCAGATTAATAATAATCTTGGAACTAGTTTAACTGCAAATTTTAAACAACAAATGTGTTTTACCTTTTAACAAAAGTTCATTTCATTTAAAAAAGAGAGATAAAATGTTAGTCAGTAAAGAACATGCAATTTACACACTGGAATAATTTATTTCCTTGAAAAAGATTAATTCTATAAGCAATATAACTCTCATGTTACTATAGTCCACAAACTGACTTGGAGATTTAATAGTTAAAGAATTTTTAAAGAAAGAGCATTAAATGGTTTAAATTAAATGTTTTTTTTTATATCTTGCTGTCAAGTTCACTTATGCATGTGTTTCCTGGCTCTCTTGTTCCATTACTCCACACAACATTCTTCCCATGTAACTGGCTACCTTCTGATATAAACCTTTAGCTTTTTCTGGAAGGCAAATGACACTTGGCATCACATTTTTGTCAATCATTGACAAGACAGAATGTCTGAGCCAGGAGTTGATCTCGCAGCCCCTAGAGAGATATATAGCCCTTGACACTACATGTACCAACTTAACTATAAATTATATATATATATATATATATATATAGCCTGGTTTTGAATTAATTGCATTAAAGAATAGTAGCAAGATAATAACAAAGTTGTCAGAAAATTAAGACCTGTAAATTTTCTACATTTACCAATTGATAAATTATGCTCAATTGAAAAACTAGTTTTGTTTTGAATACTCATCAAACTGTGTTAAAAAATTATGTTACATTTCAAAAATAAAGTTAGTGGAGGTATGTCAGTGATTCTTGCCTTAACTCAACGTTAGGCAAAGTTATATTAGTTAAGTTGCTTTGGTTTAAATTCTATTGCAATAATTAATACTTGTTAGCATCTGCATGCTTATTAAACAATCAAAGCACTTTTATATATCTGTTGTGTGCCAAAGTAAATGAATGTATGTTTGACGGGAAATTTCTACATCTATGTGAATTTTCAATAGTTTTAGAGACAGTTAGGATGGTTTCTGAAACAGATCAGTAGACTACATTATCAGTGGACATGGTAGGAAGCCTTCCCACCCTCATATTGTTAGAAAAGCTTAATAATGTGTTAAACTAAGAAATGAGCATGTTATTTTTGGTAGAATGATAAAGCATGAAACAGAAAAGCAAAGGTAACTGAGTTAAACCGTATTCCAACAGAATACCTGTGGGCTATCTTTTTGATGCAAGTATTGTTGTAGCTCTTGCTTTCTCTGGGTGCTATACATATTCCTCACGTTATCATACTCTCCATTCTTAACTAATAAAGCACCCCGCCCATCTGGTTCTGGCCATGATTTGTTGAACTTTCTCTGATTCTAATAATCATTTAAATATCAAAATAACAGGCATATAATATATAAACTAAAAGTAAAATGAACACATACATACATGTAACAATTTGTTTTAAAGCTTATAACCTCATCAAAAATTAAAACAACAAAAACTATGCATTAAAATTATAGAACATAAAAAAAAAAGCAACACATACCTTCTTTATGAAACACAATTTAAATTAATATAACCTATCCTCCTGTGTTTCAAGTAAATGATAGTCTGATGATTGTTACTAATTAATGTAACATTTTAAAATGTAACTGAAACCCCCAAAATTGATACCCTTATCAAAATAATCCCTGATAAAATGCCTCTTTTAACAACAATGTCTTTTAACTTTAAACGAAAATAACATGTATTAATTTAAGTTCTTTTCCCATAATTTTTCCAATTTTTTGAATTTTGATGTGTGTAGGGATATTTTATTATACTGTGTAAAACTTAAAAAAACTATAATGTTCCCAGTGGAAAGGACAATATTTTATTATTATATCAATGCAAGCATAGTATTCATTATCCTCATGGCACACATATCAATAAGTGCATTTACAGCTAGAGTTAATTACAAGTACATACAGCAAAAAGAATCTCCTCTATTCAATTGAAGAAGACTTAGTGTTGAAATCTTCAAAGAGAGTACAAAAACTGCCAATAAGGGTGAGAGGTTCAAAGAGTATTGTGACTCTTACCATGTGTAATTGTGGTTATTGTAGAGCCATTGTTCAGAGACAAAATTTACAGTTTGAAAACAATGTAATCTCTGTATACTGACATTAAAAAGCAATACAATGAATAACATGGTGGCAATGATTACTGCTGACATGACAATAACAGATGAACATGATCATGTTAAAAGTTTGCATGGAGAATATTCTAATCATGGTGCACAAAAACCAACCCCAGGCATTCTGTTATAAATAAGATCCAAATCAGTGTTTACTATCTTACATAACTCAATCATATTCTAAATAACTTGGTGACATATCAGAATCCAATAAGGTAGGATGGATGTGCATGCTGATCCATATCTTTGCTGCATGCAATGGTTCTATGGTTGGTTTTGGTATATCATGGCAGTAAGTATGAACATTGACAAGGTACAATACCACATAAATGAAGTCATGTTATAGAAGGTAAAACACTGAATAACAGTATGAGAAGTTATGGAAGTCATGGGTGAACTTACAATCCAAATTTTCAGTATTGTTCATAGATATATTCAGCAGTGACCACAAACTACGACAATTAATTTCAGCTAAGATTATCGAAAAAATAGTCTTCTAAATGGTAACACAACAGAAATATTGGCTATACAATACAACAAATTATTGACAAAAATGTCATTACTAACAGCAAATAACATTTAGAAACTATGTGGGAAATGGACAAAGTGTTTGTAATAAGAAATAACTTCTCATTTCCCTTTATCTTAAAATTATCATTACTAATCTTTTATGATTTTACATTCTTTTCTTCACATATGTTTTCATATAAAAACATTCTAAAATTATATCATATAAGGTATTAAGGTATTGAGTTTTATCACATATACAGAGGTAATTGTGCTGATGGAATTCGTTCTGCCACAAGTCCATAACAAAATAAATAGTCCAAACAATCAGAGTTAGAAACATTACATAATGTACTGTTATTTACATGACAAAAATACAAGATTTGATGTATAATATTTCGCAAAACAACAAAATTATTTAATGATATATGTTTGCCTGACCAAATACTGTTTGTCAAATCTAACCGATGGTCATTAATATAATTGCATGAAATTAGAAAACTAGTAATTGCTTGGGCTTTGTAACATTTCCTGAAACGTGTTACTGTGAAACAAAGTTATACATACTCCAAAGTATATAATTCCTCATCTTTCCCAAAATTTATTATGTTGTGGACGCTTAAATGATACTCTGACATTGTGATTATGGTGTGTTGAAATTGTAGAAATGTGGTTAAACATTCAGTAAGAAATAGTACAAACAAAACAAAGATTAGTTAACAGAACCCAACACCAACATGTGAAACAATAGTTTGTACCTGACTCATGAATTCATTGTAATCTTTCTGTCTTTCCTCACGCAAAACTGCCTGTTTACTTTGATTTTCATCATCTCCTTTTAATTCAAGAGCACCACTATTGCCAAATTTCCAATCTCTGTTACGAACTTCTTGATTTTTCTGAAGTATTTTAATTACAAAGAAAATTGCTTTCTTTTATCTGAATATAAGCATTTGTCTTAAATACTGTTGCCCTTTGCCAAGTTTCCAGGAGCTCATCTCAATATCCATCAACCTAGTCCTATAAACAACTAAGAAATTTATGAATACATTGTATACATTAATTGAACTAACATAATGCTTTCTATACTATATATAACCTTATAAAGTACACATAAACTAACTTTTTTCATCTAAAAAAGTCTTCAGCAGTTCCTGCATATTTCATACATATTTTTTTTTTTTAACTTAACATTTAATGAATTCAAACATTATAAATCCAGGTTCATTAACATTCATATAATAACCTTACCAGGTCAATGCATGCATGGATTCATCTATCATACACTTTAAGGTAGTCATTTCAAGGACTTTTTTACATAACCCGGTTGCACAGGAAATAATAGAAATAACAAAGATGGAAGACCTGTTGATTTCAAAGAGATTATGTGATGATAAGAAATGTATCAGACCAAAATGAATGTCTGCTCTGGAAGCCGAATTTTAATCTTTAAATCGAAAATCCAAGGGCAACTACTCTGTTTTGAATAATCTGACAGGAACCAAATGCAAAATTGATCTAATCTTGTCATAAAACAACTAAAGACCAACAAATAAACCAAGAGAAGTCATTGTTCTGTATTCATGAATTAAGTACAATGTGTGTGCATGTGCAAATAATAAAAAAAGCTTGAATCAAACACTTACATCCCCTGACTAAAACCACGACAGTCTTGTCTAATACACACAGAAAAAGATAAAGATAACCCTAAAAAATTGGCCCAGATAGAACTGTATCGCTCACATGAGTACCTGGACAGGTTATCATGGTGGCTATTTTGTGCTGCTGAGTGGAGAGGTTTGAGCTTATTCCCCATTTCACCCAGGACATTGTGTTAATTACCAAACCATTGAAGTTATAAGCAAGAACAAAATAGTCAAATATTAAGATCCAAAAACTTTAAATTGCAGTTATAAAGAAAATGAGGGGATAGTTTTGGAGAAACAATAGCCTTACATAGTAAAAAGGAAAATACTCAGAGTATAAATACCTGAATTAATGTTAATATTATTGAAGCTATTGAATTATCATACATTTTTAAGGATACATCATATGACATTTCTTAATAAATTTTGAAACTGAGCACTGCCATTATATGACTTAGGCCAGATGAGGTTTAAAAAGGTTTCCATTAAAATAATCACCAGCTAGTTCTCCTATAGACATTTATAAAGTATGTGTGTGTCCCAATGCTTGTATTTGTACATTCTTATACTAACATTAATTCAATGAAAAGTTATTTCACTGACTTTGTGCAAAATCATTGTAGCAATATAAGCTTTTGCAAATTGTTGCAAACTATAAATACAATTATTTTGCACCAAGTCATCCACATAGTTTTAAGAGAGAATACAGAGGTATGGTAGTACAGTATGTGTTCAAAACCAGATACCACTGAATAATTAAGTCCCTGTCTCTGGCGTTCCAACAGGAAGTTAGTCCAAGCAGTATGATATTTTTGTCCAACAGGTAAGTAGTTTATGGGCTTGTGGCCTTGGATGTTTACTGA
Source organism: Serripes groenlandicus (assembly GCA_031761405.1). NCBI lineage: Eukaryota > Metazoa > Mollusca > Bivalvia > Cardiida > Cardiidae > Serripes > Serripes groenlandicus. The sequence continues at coordinate 139,395,706 of JASEVX010000001.1, forward strand.
CCATGACCTTGATGATTCAGGCTGTATTCAAACAAAGAGGATCCAAAATTAATTTTGCTTTTGATTATAAAATACTTAAAAGTATATTGGCAGACAACTCAATCATTTACAGAGAGAAAATGACTCAAAGTTAAAATGATGTTGTTCCCATTTAAAAATGCATATAAGTCATTCTCATCTTAACTGAACAAAATATACAAAATGAAAAATTAAATCATACTTTGTTCTAAAAACAGTATGTACATAAATATACCTCTAACATAAACTTTACTTTAAATGAAACCTAAATAAAAAAAGAAAGAAAGATTTTGTGATAGCAAAAACAAATGGACAAGAATTCACAGATCATCAATAGCATTGCAACACAATTAAGTAAGCAAAACTTGATTTGTTTACACAAAAATTAACTATTTCTTTTGATAAATATAAAAACAAAGTTGCCTTTTAAAAGGTCAACTTTAGGACTTTGTGCAATATAAATACACACTTTCACCACATCCTGTCGTCAAGCTATCTTTCAATTTAAACTTTTCCATATTTTTCTATCTTCAGATATTTGAACATTCTACTTAAGATCTGCCCTAAAAATGTCTCTTTTAAGTTAATCTAATCCCTGTTTTTCCCATCTAAATAGATGTCTTATCATCAGGTATGCCTCAACCCTTTCCCTCACACGACAATGCTGCAGCAGACGACTTTGAACATATTTTGTCAAATCATAGAAAATCTCCATAATTGAATGGATAACCTATGACTAAAAGTGGAAAACATTGTGACAAAAGGAGAAATTGCACGTTTTGTGCAATTTCTTCTTTTGTCACTATGTTTTCAAAAAGCCGTCTGCTGCAGAGGCGTCAGAAAGCGTCTATATGAGGGAAAGGGTTAAGATACTACAATAATACCAACATTATAACATGTCAAATATTGGTATCATAATTAGAATTTACAAAGGTAGGAGTAGCCTAACAGAAGACAATTTGCGTTTGAAAATCAATCATGATCATTACAAAATGTATTTTTAAAAAATAGCAGAACAGAATTAACAAAGTGGCACACAACACTTTGGGCTTATGATCTTTTAATCTTTTAAGTACAGAAGCATTAATATTTTGTTTGATATCCCAAAATGTAAAGCTGGCTAAACAGTTATTTCATATAGCAAAGAAATTGTTTCTATATACAAAGCAAACGTGATCTGGCAAAATCATTTTGTGATACAATGCTTCCCCTACGAATGGGAGTGTTTGCGGAATATATTCCAAACCTTTGCAAATTGTTTGCGAAAGTGTTTGCAGAATATATTCTACAAATATTTGCAGAATATATTCTGCAGACGGGTAGATTTGGAACGATCTGTGCAAACAGTCTGCAAACAGATTGCAAAGGGTACATGAAGCATTCAAAAAACCCTTTGCAGAATGTTTGCAGCCAATTCAACAGCAAAATCTGCAAATAGGTTACAAATACTATGCAACTAGATTACAAATACTATGCAACTAGATTGCAAATACTTTGCAACTAGATTACAAATACTATGCAACTAGATTGCAAATACTATGCAACTAGATTGCAAATACTTTGCAACTAGATTGCAACAGTCTGCAAATAGATTGCAAACCATCTGCAAATAGATTGCAAACGGTCTGCAACTAGATTGCAAACAGTCTGCAAATAGATTACATTCTAAAAACTTGGGAATTAAGGTATATATAAATCCAGATATATGTTTACCATTTTAAGCTTTATTTTAATTAAACATCATTTAAAATATAAATAAAATATGAAATAAATAACCTCTATATTTTATATGATTTAACCCTTTCCCTCATACAACAATTCTGCAGCAGACAACTTTGAACATATGTTGTCAAAAAATAGAAGTTCTCTATAATTGAATGGATAACCTATAAAAGTGAGTAACGTTTTGTGCAATTTCTTCTTTTGTCACTAGGCATGATCTGCTCCAAATAAATCAATAACACACAGCATAAGATCATTCCTCTGTCATCTTTCAAATTTGACCTTATGGCATCATCATTCAATGCTTCAATGTTTGAAATTATAACACCATCATCTTTCATCTTCATGTCATTCTTGATACATTCTTTTGGGATTGAACATCTTTACAGGATGGACAGCGGTGATTCAGGGATGATCAATTGTCTTGTGTTGGCTGGATACCATTATAAACCATTCATCATGTCATAAGTCTGAAATATGTACATGATTCATAAAATTATGAAAATAAATGAAAAAGTAAATGTGTGTCTTTTATTTTCATTCCAAGAATTCAGTACAGGTTATACTTTATCTATAGCAATTATAGCCAATTAATAATAAATCCATTGCAACATGTGACAGATCTGCATCAGTGACTTTGAAAACATTTTGTTCAAATTAAGGAAAATCTCTTTATTGAGGAGTGTTATAATTGAATATGGTTTGCAGAAAAAAAATCCCCCTTTGTCACAATGTTTTAAATAAAATCTGCTGCAGATGTTGCAATAAGTTATTAAGTTTGAAGAAAGATCCTCTTTTTCCACAATGTCTTAAAAATCGGTTGCAAATGTGTCTACGGGTGGGTAAGGTTATAATTTTATATCATGTCAAATGATTAAAAAATCTCTAATATAAGAGAAAATATAATTATTGAATAAGTTTTGAAAAAAGCCTCCTTTTCCACAATGTTTTCAAAGAATCAGTTCTATGGTAGATATCTTTGCATGTGGGAAAGGGTTCATCTTATTAATTAATACAATGTCAAATCATTGAAAATACACATAATATTTATAATGTGTCACGTCCATCACGAAAATGTATGATGACAACAACATTGCTACATTTGCCGTATCCGAAAATGTGACTGTCCGAAATCAATTCCTGTTGGCAATTTCAAAATAAAAAATTTGGCTTCGTTTTAAATAATAACTAGCATCTAAATAAGTGTGCAATGCAATGACAAGAGTATATGTGTTTCATTTCTAAAACTGTTTAGAAACTCGCACGAAAGCGAATATTTTCGCCAATGTTATTGTTTTCTTATTATGAAATTTACGTAATCGTGACCCTTTGTTTAGGGTTTAACGGATTTAAGTATAATGGCTGAATAACAAATATTAACGGGTTTATTTCATAAAATCATATTAATTATCTGATTATTCATCAAAATATTAATCAAGACTGTGTGTTAGCGCTGATTTCGGGGTTTGTAGTGTATTTTCTCCAGCGATTTAATATTGACAAAATGGCGTCGTATATTGACCTCCGAGTCATGCTCGAAAAGCGTGACCTTTGAACTTTAAATTTGCATGCTATCGTTGGTTGTGGACGGATTTTGTTTATTCTTACATCAAATTAAAGTTATTGATTTAAAGTTTTCAAATGTATTGAATCGTAAAATAAATACTTACCAGATGCGGAACACCATGCTCTTAACTTTCCGTGCCGATATTTTCATAAATAATCGCGACTGGAAAATGATTGAAAAATCAACAGGAAGTTATATATTTGACCTGATTGGATCATGTGATCTCATTAATATGCAAATCAATCATGTGATCGCATTTATTTTTAAACTGACCCACATATTGAAATGCGACTCTACAGGAGGATCGAAAAATACCTGTAAATCAAACTTCGAACTACGATTGTCAATTTATTCCTGAAAAGATTGTTATGATTCATGCATCAATAAAACCAGAATTCAATTTTCTTTATAATTTATATTTAGGGCCTGAACACTTCAGGGACAATCCCTTTCCCTCATATAGACGCTTTCTGACGCCTCTGCAGCAGATAGCTTTTTGAAAACATAGTGACAAAGAAGAAAGTGCAATTTCTCCTTTTGCCACAATGTTTACCACTTTTTGTCACAGGTTATCCATTCAATTATGGAGATTTTGTAAATTTAGCCAAACATATCTTTGGCTTTTGCATTTTCAGCTGAAAACATCATGTTTATGTAAAATTATACTGAATTTATATACACACTTTTATATAAGCTGCACACATGTTTTGGTTATATATAGTGGTTAAATCAGTCAATAATTTATAAAACTATTGTAATAATTTCATTTGAAGTCCAACAACTTTGTATTTGGAAAATATCATTCAGGGGATAAGTTAGTGTTTGCAAACTACTTGCACTGTTTGAAATTCTAAGTTACCCTTTGCATACCCTTTGCAAGAATATTTACAGACAAAGTTAGTATTTGCAATGTATTTGCAAGAATATTAATAGACTAAGTTAGTACTTGCAAAGTATTTGCAGCTAAACTTCAGTTATATAATTAATAAGTTACTATTTGCATACTCCGTGCCATATATATAAACAGACAGAGTTGGTATTTGCACAGTATTTGCAGCTACTTTAGTTATCTAAGTTAACGTTTGCAATGCCTTTGCCAGATATATTGATATTTGCAAAGTATTTGCAGCTACTTTCCGCAAAGCATTTGCAAATAGAGTGCAAATAGTAGTTTGAAAGGAATATATTCTGCACATATTCTGCAAATATTTTGCAAAGGGTTTGATCTGTATGGGTTAGCTCTAATCTATCAAGAAAACATTTTATCACATGTTTGATCATTTCACAATTGCATAGGGGATCAAAATTAAGGAAGTAAATTCATTTGACATATTCATGTGAGTCAGGAAATTATTTTAATGTTAGTCAACCACCAAATTCTAGATATCTGAATTAATGTTAAGAGTGTCTAAACTGAACCAAGTTCAAAACTTGTATTGATGTGAACAAAGTTTCTTTGTCCGTCTTAAATGTGTCATGTTAAACAGCATTGGAATAGCATAAAAACGGTTAAGCTTTTTCAATTTTTGATATAACATTAATTCAGTCCTTTAGTATGGAAGTGAAGAATGTGAATCTATTTTGTGCAATAAAGTACCATGTCCATCATCTTGTTATATTCTGTATTTCTCTGATCTCGTAAAAATCTGCGCATAGCCTCATGATGCTGTTGCCCTATGGGCAATCCTGAATCCACATCATTTGGAATGGTAACTGACCTTGAACGATGTGGCTCTTGCTGTAAAAACAGAATTATTAACTGAACCGTATTTGTTGAATTGTGTTTCTGTATCTATTGAATAGAAATTAGAAAACCTCCCTACGTACATACAAACAAGTTAGAACACTTTATCATCATAAACTACCTAACAAATCAAACCGAGTCAAACAAAATTAACTAAATTGGTCGTTAGAACAAACATTCAAAATAATGTTTTCAATTTTGGAAGACAATTAGGACAAAAAGAGGAGGTACACATGTAACTATGGTGTTACCTCTCTTAACATCTGGTTGTATTGTTGACTTCTCTCGTGCGACAAATATCGTTTCTTCATCTCTTGTTCTTCCTCTTGTCCCATATAAAAAGAGCCTTTGGGTCGGTCTGGTTCACTGCGGGATGTCATTTTTCCTTTTGCATATTTCTATGTAAAGCAAATATTGTATGTTGATTATGAATTTGATTCTACTCATGATTGAACTATAATTCTTCCTGATTTTTAATTGATTGAACTATTTCACAAAATGGCACCACAACAAATTGCATAACAGGTATGTAGAACAAGAAAATGATCTTGAAATATTAAAGATTTGTGTAAAAAGCAACACTTAGTTTTGAAATTGAACAAGAAAACACCATCAATCATTATCATCACAAACCTTTTAAATGTTTTTTGTCTTTTAATTAAATCCAAAACTTTACAAAGAAAATGTACCAATACTGTGCATCAAATTAGTAAACAATGTATATACAAACAGTGACTGTAAGGACTGGGAATGTGAGGAAATAAATGTGATATGAAAAGTTTAATTTCCAATCGTATTTTCCAAAACCATCTAGATCTAATAAGAAAACAAAACATACACCATTATAAGTGGAACGTACTACATTATCCAAACTTAGTGATCTACATCTACATAAATCCACATCACCTCAAACACCAACATGAAATCATGACTATCCATAAGTCATTGTAAAGGTAAAATTATCAGCCAATATATTTTAAGCTGTAAAAACAAATTTCTGCAAGAGGATATGCAATGATTAATTTGGCTGATGAAACTTTAGAAATTCTGTATTAACATGCCATGTGACCATTTCTCATGAATTGGAACTGACCGTTCATCCCAACAATTGGCATGTATGCACACATGTGAAACACATCAAATCATCCAAATTCAGCATAGCTTAGTAACCAACATCTAATATGCCCGTATAATTAGCCAACACCCAAAAAAACAAAGACCAAATGGTGCACTTAATACCTTTTGTAAAAAGTCATTATATTCTCTATTTCTCTCCCTTTCCATATTTTTCGCGTATCCGCTATATCTTTCCTGATTGTCAAAGATGCCTTGTTGACTAGGAGGAGTTGCAGCTTTCTCGCGTAAAGTTCCCTGTAAACAGCAATGGATGACTGGTATACTCAATCTCTGTTACCTCTCATTAAATTAAGTAAATTCATAAGGATTTGATATTTGTGCTGATATGAAATTGTGAACAGTTATTTTGTCATTCTACTTAATTTTTAAAACGGAGCATACTTTACACCCTTTCTCTGATGATTATTTTGTGTTGCTAAATAAGCTGCTTTAATGACTGTTAATAAGGATGCAACATATGCAAATAATTTGAAACATGCACAATGTTTTGATACTCTATGAATATTAACACAATAATGAGGAAATGTAAATTATGGCACATGATGAATGAAATTGTCGCAAACATATAACTTGACAGCACTTTTCACTGCAGATGAAACATGGAATGATGTATGAATGGTATTAATACTACAAAACAAGATAAGAATGTCAATGGAAACATTAAAATGAGGCAATGACGCTATGTCTTTTAACTTGGTAATCAAATAGATTATCACTATGTTTTCAGAATAACACTGGAAGGTGCATTTTGATGTGCATCTGTTACCTTCTTTTTGTCTAGTTTTCCTTCTTGCATCAGATGATTATATTCTTTATTACGCTGTCTTTCTAATGAAGGTCTTATTGTATCATAAGCACCTACAGGCAATGTTAGTGCTGTTGCCTGCGGTGTCATACCAGCCCTATTGGAGTGTATTGCTGGTAACTAGTTGAATAAGAAAAACTCATGGAATAAAGGTTAAAGATATAAATGTTTCAAACATTTCAAGCTTTGTTGTTTACCACTGTAAATTGTTTAGTATGTGTTTCATGTCTATATAAGCAGTAAAGTGTAAAAATCATTTTTTTTGTAATATCAATTATATGTAGAAAGATATTTTGTGTTGACAAGAATTACACTGATGTAAATTTGGTTATAGTCTATACATAAATGGGTTAATTTCTGGAAACTGATTTTCGTACAATTTATTGGTGCATTTTATCTACAAATAAACAGCTAAAGAACCAAATGCAGAGATAAATGCAGATTTGAAAGGAAAGAAACAGAAAACGTCAAACCATATTCACAGAACATGATCTTTAACATTAATATAAGTAAAAAATACTGAAACATCATTTTAAATCTTTCCAGATTATATGTCCATTCCTGATTTGCTGGATAACTTCTTACAGGAATCTGAAGAAGGACATTTGGATGATACTGTTGATGAAAGCAAAGGAAGCCCAGAAGAAATTGGAGCCATAACCACAAAGAATTTTCCCAGTGATCAAGGAAACAAAGACAGAATATACAGTGTAGCACCAATTAAGTCAAATACTGTTTCCATATATTGAGAATAAGTAAAGAAAGGGATATGTTAAACTGGTGCAAAATATATACCATGTGTATTCTTTGATTCAGCATATCACTTGTTTATTTATACAGGTATAATAAGACAATAATTCTTTTTTAAGCAAAGGCATGATACTGTCCCAAATGTGAGTATTGACAAAATCCAGAACTGTCTTCATTATAGATTGTTTTATATAATACATCTAACAGAAAATCAACTACATATCAGTGCTGATTATACCTTAGAAACAAAGTCATTGTACTCCCGATTCCTCTCCTTTTCTTTGAACGGCCTAGCCTCATCATAGCTACCAACTGGCAGAGACAGCTTGTTTGGTGTTGCAGGAATATCTCTATAGTCTGCAGGAACAGAAGCTGCTTTAGGATATGGTGCTGTCATCTGGTTGTGAAAGCGGTTTGGATTTGTCCTGTATGGATCTGTTGCATGATCTGGAGACTCAGGAACATATGAGCGCTCTTTGGCATAAGCATTCCCAGACCTTTGAGGGGTAGTAACTTTTTGCCGAGAATCAACTCTTTGCATCACAGGTGGTGTATGGTTCAATACTGAATGCATGTTTGATGAAGCTTGCTGATGAGTTGACCATTCTTGACGGGATTGCCTTTGTGGAGTGAGATTTCTTTGTGACCGCCTGTCATCAAATGGGTTATCATATGTAGGAGGATAATGAGGTTGTGGAGGATGGTTCATATTCATGCCATAATTCTGTTCATGTCTCTCCTGATTTTGTGTGGTTACTTCATATCCATTATGATCTTCATCCTTTATATGCAAAATATAACATTATCTGTTAAAACCACAACAAGAATACTTTACATTTAACCCTTGTCCTTGATAAAGTTTCCACACCAGTTGGTTTATGGTTGACAAAAATCTTTTCTGTGACGCTGCAATAATTCGGGTAAAATAAATGGGAATTCCAATCACTTTTTATGTAACCTTACTTGTTTTAGGTGTTTTTGCAGTATGTGTCCAAAGCATTACTGGCTCTCAGAAAAATGATGATCAGGTGCAATATAATGAAAATGGATGGTAATAATGATCTGGAACTAATGGATTGCATAAAGTGCGCTTATTGACTTAAATGGTAAAAAGCTGACCAAGTCCAATTTCAAAATATCTAAAACCACAATGACTCTGTCAAGCAGCACATTCATTGGACAGTTTGGGAAATAATGGTAACATGTTACTTAAGTAAATGTGCCTTATATTCTATGATTTACATGTAGTGGTTTGTGTGTAAGTAAGTGAGGTTGTCAGAATTAGAATGATTGTGATATGAAGACATAGAGACAGACATATACATTTTTGTTAGTGATTGTCAGTAACAAAACAATGAGAGATGAGTGCAATGTAAAGAAACTGAAAGTCAAGGATGCTCATCACTCGGGATATACAGTGATATAAGTCACCTACATGGGGACATGTGAGTTTACACGACAGCATTGGAAGACTATATATGAAATGTTACCTTCTGCAACAATTGATTGTACTCTTTATTTCTTTGTTTCTCTAGGTAAACCTTTTTTTTAGCTTGATAAGAGACATCTATATTAAGGCCCTGAGGGCCATCTACTTGCCGTGGTGGTTTTCGCTATTTCGAAAGTAAAATAGAATATTATTTAAGTATATTTTGTAATAGAAAACAGAATATATAATAGACAACAATTTTCATTGTGAGATAGTCTTTTATAAAATGCTGAATCCTTTTTAGGGTTCTTAATTATTTATATGCAAATTAAAAAAATCTGAAGTTTTAAAATGTTAATTGAATCATCCTTGTTAAAACACAAAACTGTATTGATAAACAATGATTTACTATTGATCATTAATTTACTGCTCTGATAATTTTCTTTTGTTGCTCTTATTATGTCTCTTTTTTACATGAATTTTTATAATGATTAACCATAGAAATTAAATGGAATCTTTCAGATAAATACATATTTAGCAGGAGTTCAGTAAAAAACCCACTAAAATAACAAAACACAAAAAAGCATATTGTTTGCCAACAAAATATACAAGAAGCATTACAATAATGCCTGAACATGGTCTCAAAAGGAATATTTTGTTTAATATAATGAAAATAGATTTAACATGAACTTTGCTATAGTCACTCATTGACAAAGCTGTTTAAGTTATGAATGGATACTAAAATGGAATATCAGGAGCTAATGGGATCAATTTACTTTAAATAAATACACTTACATAGTAAAATTGATTATGATGTGCTGACTACTTCAAAAGCAGGTGAAAACATAATGTTAGGCACTGTTTGTGCACCTAATTAATTAAGGGTAAACATTACTAACAGACTCACAATCTTTTATATTAGAACAAAATTATGGTTTGAAAACCATATTGGTAGTATAACTGTCCAAAAGATCATTTATCTAACACTAATTGAAGTTTTTCCAGAACATAAAAAAAATCAATGTTTTGATTCCTTTTCCAAAAAAACAAAAATTGAATTTTATATTCAACTGTTTACATTTTATGTATAGCAGTAGAGCATTCCAAAATAGATGACAGATGGCTTACTAACTCGTGTTTTTCAGAATTTATTAATCTCTTGACATTTCTCATTGAATTACTAATTTCTCTTTTCTGTACAACAGCTGTTTCACTGTCTATATAGCTACTACATTTTAGACTCAGTAGATTTTATTTAAGATAGCTTATCAGGTCATGGACTAGGTAAAACAGATATTAGTAAAGCAAGCCACCACAAGTCTAGTTCTAAGTGCTACCTTTGACAGCAACTTATTATAGTCTCTGTTTCTCTCAGCTTCCATGGCAAGTCGTTTAGGTTCATAATTGTATTGCCCAAGAGGTAGTCCTTGTGCATTTGAAGGTGGTTGAAAATTCTGGTTAATCAAGAAAGTACAAGAAAAACTTGTTACATGCAAAGTTAAACTCATTCTGCAATTTCACTATTTTTTTGATAATCCATACATATATGATATTTCACCACCATGGTGGTGAAGTGGTATAGCATCTGCCTCGGGTGCAGGAGGTAGCCAGGTCATACCAAAGACTGGTAGTAATGGCTGTCCTCCTTTGCGCTTAGGGTTGTTAGGTTAGCATTACGACTGACTGGCTGGTGTCAGAATAAATGGAACAGTAGTACTGGTAACTTACCCAGGAAATGCCGTGATATAATTGAAAAATTGTTGAAAGAGGCGTAAAATGCCAAACAATATAAGCTTTTCCTTGCAAAAATTACATTGCAGTTTTGTTAGAATATTTTTTAAAAAGGGAATGCATTATATACATCAGCTAGCCACTAATCTATAAAACTGCGGTTTTCAAAGTTCAAGTTTAAGTAATGCATAGTTCATTAATTGTTAATCAAAACCACATTTTTAATTGTCCCAAAAATTTAACTTGCATCTAAAATGTTATCATTCACAACTCCAAACTGGTTTGAAATTGCAAAATGAGTTTATGTTACACAAAGACACCACACACAATATTTAAACATGCAGTTAAAAAGAAATATTTTACCAGCAATTAAGTTTTATTGTTTAATAATTCACATATCAAAGCATCACTGCCCCTCTCTTTTTGTTCCTTCTTTTATTATCCTCACACACAACTCAAACAACTACAAGTACATACATACAGGACTACAAAACGTAAACAGTCAAAACATGAAACCAATTTTTATACATATACCACGGTGACACATATTTGATCACACATTTACAGCCACAATTTAGTAATAATCCATCTATCCATATTTGAACTGTATTTAAAAATGCATTGCACTTGTTTTATTCAATTTAAAGCCGCTGTTCAAGATAAATACCTGTTTACTTTAAGTAGTATATAAAAAAAAAATCTTCACATTCTGTAGCCAGCTTCAATCCACTTACTATGACCCAAAATAAAAAACATTATCAATCTCAGAGTAGCAAGCATATACCATGTGAAATTCTAACTTGACTTCAATTGCTTAGAAAATCTTAATGCACAGATAACAAGAGGACAATGTGGTACTTTATCGCACACCTCAATACTTTGGCAGAGGAACATTTCTGCCAAATTACCTGCAAATTGAACAAGCTAATGCCATGTATTTCAACAATTCAATATGGCTAGAACATATTTTAGAGTCACATAAGGAAATTGTCTACCAAATAATATCTAAATCAGACAATCAGTTTCAGAGATAAAGAATTTTAAGTTATGCTATTGTATCCCTTTTTTATGCCACCTGACAGCCGTGTTTTTCAACCACTCAATAGAGGGTCACCTTTCTGCTGCAAAGTATTGAAATAAGACGAGCAGTTTTAGAGAAGAAGAATTTGAAAGATTTTTCATTTAAAGCCATTTCTGATACCACCTTGTGGTCATGTTTTTCAACCAATCAATATGGCTTGAAAACGTTTTTGTTGAGGGTTACGCATTGAACATGTTTTGCATTATCTTGAAACCAGACAAATGGTGCCATAGATGATGAATGTAAAAGTTTTTTCATTTAACCCCCTATCTGATGCCTACTGGTGGCCATGTTTATAAACCATTTAATATTGCTTGAGTAGATTTTAGGTGGAGATATTGTTTAAAGAAATCACATAAGCTCACTTTGAGCACTTTGTTCTCAGGTAAGCTGAATAGAAGAAATGAAAGACACATTGATGAATTCACCTTAATTTACCTTAAAGTCTGAAATCTTTCTGTTATTCAGATCAGCTGCATTATTGTAGCCCCTATGATTTAAAAAAATTAAATTGCAATTTTAAAACAATGATCCATTAAGGTGCAGATTTTTTTCTTTAACTAATTTCTAGGAGGTAGGTAGGTATAACCTGTCTTTCTTCCTTTAATTCAGTGTAAATTTTCTTTTGGTTTTTAGACATTTCCATTGAATTAATGATTAAACTTGTTCATTTAGCGACAGATAGAATATGTCCATATCCTATCCATGATCTGAAATTAACCTAAATAATTTCTAAACCAGTAATATGCTGCATCAAATTTCAATACACTTATTAACCCTTTCCCACATACAACAAATCTGCAGCATAAAACATCTAGGGAAAAATAATAAAAACTTCTATTAATGGTTGTGTAATCATTGATCAGAGATGAAAATATTGTGGCAAAAGGAAAAAGTGATCTTTATGAGCAATTTTCTCCTTTTTCCAAAATGTATTCAAATATCTAATTGTCTTCAAGTGGGAAAGGATTAAAGTATAGCCCAATAACAGTGCTAATGCAAGTGAAGTAACCAAGCCTTTTTTCCTTGTACCAACATGCTGATAGCAGACACAAATTCCCAAGGATAGATAATCATGAGGATGATGAAGTGGAAGAATTGTCAATATTTTCCTTCAAAGTACCTTCTTAGAATAATGATTATAGTCGGCATTTCTTTCATGTTCCATGAGAAGACGCTTAGGTTCATATTGATACTGTCCAAGTGGAAGACCCATTTTCCATTTGGGTTCATATTGCTATAGTAGATACATAAAGCATTAAGTAAATGATGAAATAGTTTTGTATTTTGTATTTACTATTATTTGAAATGGTACAGAATCACAAATGATGATTTTCTGTAAAAAAAAAATTGGCAAAACTATTTAAGCATTTCCATGAATATCAAAACAATGGAACAATTCAGTTGCTCCACAGACTCACATTTTATAAGTAATAAGTTCTTAATACATTTGGAAAAGTAAAATGTTAGAATAACTATAATAACAAGAATATTTTCCTTTATAAAAGCTTCAAGAGAAACAATAAATTATCAAACACATAAGCATATTGACAGTTATTAAGGGAATATAATTATGTACATGTATATCAATCCATGAAACATTCCATGTATGTATAATAACTTTATAACATAGTTCACCTGTAAAGAATCAATTCTATTAAAGACATATCAAAATGTCAGGAATTTAGTCCTGCAAAAGCAAATAATAATATGCAAATACAAGTATATCATTGCTGATGAGATACCATTGTTACATCCTTCATATGAAAGTCGTGTTGGAAATAAATATTCCATTAGATGGAGTTTATCTTATACTATTTTTTATATTATATCTTCCATTTTAGGTAAATGTTGATAGGATATATTAAATATAACAAAACCTCTGGGGAACAACACTTAAATATTATCCCAAGAGGTTTCTGTTAATACAAATTAATCTCTGCGGAGCAACATCATTGAACTCTGCATACCTATGCCTAGGGTTGTCCTAGTTTTAAAGGTTGAACTCTAGTATCACATGTTCCCACAAACAGCAAATATGCAGCAGAAGACTTTGAAAAGACCTTAGAAAAGATATGGAAATTCTCTATAAATGACAAACAATTATCAAATAAAGTTGAAAACATTGAGGCAAAAGAAGAAATTGCTCATCATGAGCAATTTCTACTTTTGCCATAACATTTTCAAAAGCCGTCTGCTTCATATGCATCAGAATACATCTATAAGTGGGAAACAGTTAATATTCAAAACAGTTTTGTCACTGTGATAGTGTAATAACTGAGCAAGGTACCATTAGTTCATGAATATGCAATGTGTAGACCAAGGAATAAAATACAAGAAGAAATACATCTTCCTATTGTCATATTGACATTTACACATTGGTTGGTGTGGTATTCATATGCAATCTTCCTAGACAAACATAACCTGTTCTAATATATAAATAATCTAGCATTATGTATTTGTTATCTTTAAATATGATTTTTTGTGTACAAAACAATCAATCATTCATTTATCAACCAATACACAAACAAAATAATTTTAAGGCCCATAATGCCATGCCAAAGACCTATAATACACAAGCTAAGCATGACAGACAGACAGACAATGGAGAAATATTCCTGACAGGCAGGCAGCATAAAAATTACTTTTCAGATGGCAATAATTTGCGATAACAAAAAATGCTTGGCATTGCTATAGTTTATTACCAAAAAATCTATTCCATGTTTTTAACTTGTTGATGAAATGCATATTTTTCAGACCATCTAGAACAAATCACACCAAGCACATATAAGCCAAACAAGAAGCTTAAAATGTTACAATTATCAAATTTAATTGGCCCTATTTTACATGGAAACTGAAGTCTTTGAAGTAAATCAGAGTTTTCATTCATTGTCTTTAAATAGTCATGCAAGACAGACCTTAATGCAGTTCATAACCGTTTCCAACAAATAGATGCATTTTGATGCATCTGCAGCAGACTACTGCATGTTTTTGCATGTTGGAAAGGGTTAAAAATGCTGAAAGTGTACCGTAAGTGATTGTACATTTACTCAAAAACATACATTTCAATGTAAATCACTGTTTGATTAAATATGACCTTACCTTTGACAAGAATTCTTTGTATTCTTCACCCTCTTGTCTTTTCAGATTTTGCTGAAACTTTTCATATTCATCTGAACTGTAGTAATGGTCCTTCATTGGCTGGGTAGGAGTTCCTCTTTGTTGTCTGGCTTCCTCCTGTCTCCTATGCCGTTCATCTTCCTGTTGTAGATTGAGAAAACAAATTTTGTAATGAACTACTAAGTGATGTAGATCTACAGTACAAAGTCTAGCATTAAGCCTAAAAACATCACTCATAAAATTTTAGACATGTACCTAGCAAAATATGTATATCATATCAATGTGCTGTTAGACATGTACCTAGCAAAATATGTTGAACACATCAATGTGATGTTGGCTTCTTTAAAATCTTCACTCAAAAACTCATAATTTTTGCATAATCTCTTATTGGCATCTATGGCTCCTTTTCTCATTTATAAAAGTGACCTTAGTAAGAGTCTTGAGTATATTTTGTATTGAGATCAAGCAGTGTGAATGCTTCATGTTTATAAAAATTGAAATCATTTCAGAAAAACACTGTGAGAGAGAAAGCGAAAGTGCCATTTGACAAGCATGATCTTTATTCTCATGTTTTTGAAATGTTGTAGTTGCAGAGACATCAAAAGATGTCATTGTCAGACACAGTTTGAGTTTGATCCACACTATATGTAGTCACTTTGTATGGTATGTCTTTAAAAGGAAAGAAAAATCAGTAAAACACTTTATATCACTAATAACCTTTAATTATCAAATTTTCGACCACTTGGTCTTTATTATTAAAAAAAATACAGCGTAAATTTAATGCAGTCATTTCTTGTGTCGAAGAGATCAAACTTTCAAATCAATTACATATCTTCAACACAAGAAAGGACTGCACTTAAATTTCCGTTGTATTTTTTCAAATCTTGATAAAGTTCAAGTGGTCGAAAATCTTATAATTAAAGAGTATTAATGATATAAAGTGTATATGTAGTCAGATGGGAGTATTATCCATTTGTGAAAGGTAGCAAAAGGTATTGTCAAGGGAGAAAACAAAGCAGTGATCAAGTAAAACCAACCTTTTTTAAGTCAAGTGCAGATTAAAATTTGCTTGCATAATCATACAATCAGGTTTAAATGAACAATGTAACCCAGAAATGTATTTACATCTTCTGTGACATATTTGCGAACAGTGCAGAGTCATAAGAACTTTATTGATGTTCAGATTGATCTGGATCTACACTGGTGGCAAATACTAGGGCTTTTCCAACAGAACCATACAAATGCTTTTATTGTCTGTACATTTGCACAAAATAAAATAAAACTTTCACTTCATAATGAGAAAGGTTTTAAAATGACTCTACCAGTTATCCTACAATAGCCAATACCACAAATGTTATTAAAAATATTGTGAAGAAGATTAAGGATAAGTAGGAAAGTGTAGGTGACAAAACACTGGGTGGGGTATGGGTACAACCACACAAACAAAGTGCAACAAAAGAAAGGAATTTTCAAATAGAACAGCAATTCAGTGCTTCAAATAACCCAATCCTCCTAATATTGTTAAAACTATTAATTAATTCAAATAGAATAAAAAAAAAAAAATGGGTTAAAAAGTTTTATCTACTGTGATAAAACAAGCAGTTTCTATTCTTTCCACAATGTTTTCAAGTACTTATATGTATCAATGTCAATGTTTCGCAAGATATTTTCAATGCAGATGACTAAATTACCATCTAATAATGGAAATGGTTAATTACTTCATGTGAAACAGTTGTAACTAGATTTTAAAATAGATGTAGTTACAGCTAAATAGCATGAAGTCTCTTAAAAGTATGACAAACCTGCTTCTTCAAATAATCTTGATAATCATTCTTTTTCATATCGTGGATTGTTTTCTTTATTTGGTCATGCTTTGAATCATCAAATACATAGATGCCACCAATGGCAGGGTTATCTTTGGGTTTGGAAGATTTCTCATGGTTTTCAAAATCTTTGGATTCCCTCGGTGACGGCCGTCTACCACTGCCTTCTTTCTGTTGATATCCTCCACCACGGGAGCTCGTTTGGAATGCTAGCGGGGTCTGTCTGGGTCTATCTTGGGATCTTTGTCCTTGACCTTGAAATGACGGTTTATAACCTGGTTCTTCGCCATTCATTAATGGTATGTGTGCTCTTGGTTGTGTTCTCTGATCTGAATAATCATCATACTGTTGTTCCATAAATCGAGGTAGTGGGGGCGCATTATAGGACTTTTGAGGAGACATTGGTTTGGGAGGCTGTGGTCTTTCCATATTTACATATCCATTAATACCCTGCAGTTCGTTTGAGGATGGAGCATTTTCCCTGTATTGAACCTCTTCAGGTCCTTGATGGCGACTGTAAGGAGCACTCCTGAATGCCTAGTTGACAAAATACAGATGTTAAGTGAGTAAGGGGATGTGATGTGTTCAGTGATTGGGACAGTTAATGTGCAAAGGTTTAGTGACCCTGGACTCTCCTCTGTTACACCGTTTACCACTGGATTTATTGGTAATGCAAATCAACATCTAAGAAAAGTAAAATACCAAATCATACATTCTAAACTTTTTTTTCAAGAAAACATAAAATATCATAGCTATTAACTAATTAATCTACAAGAGCAACAGCTAAATTCCCTCTAATATTCCCACTTCAAAAGATATAGTTGAATTAACTGAAAATTGAGATACTTTTAACATGATAATCCGGAAATGTTTTCTCGCAACTGCGCACAATTTTGAGAGATATCCAAAAAATTGACATGTTAAGGATGGATTATGATGTTAGCAGATGTAAAATTAAACAATAGCTGTCTTATGACACCATGCTCAATTATTCGAAAGCTTGTCAGTAATTTTTTTTTTTTTTTACTAAGAACATGACTGTATACTGTGTAATTGTGTAAGAATTAAGGTCAAAGATATGAAACTTGTTCTAAGACCTTTGTAAATGTGCATTACATGCAAAGCTTAGTGTATAAGTCTCAGTCTTTATTCTTCGAATAGTTGAGCTAAAAAATAAAATTTTATTTTTTTCGAGAGGGGAGGGGGTACAGGTTGAGGGGGAACATGATGACCATGTCGTCACAAGGAATATCATTTGAAAGTTTGATGAACATATTAAGAATTAGCAAAATTATTGCTGACTTTAAGTTATAATGACAAAATCTAAGTACAAAAAGGGGCGAAACTTTGTCAAAGGTGACCTTGATGCAAAGAGTTCGGTTGCATCACAACCCTGTTGTCATAAACAAAATAATTTAGAAGTTTGATGAAGAAATATTTAGAAATGGCAAAGGAAGAGCTTAGGTTATGCTTTTGTGACAAAATCTAAGTACAAAAAGGGGCATAACTGTACAAATATGGGTTGTCTACATTGTCATTAGAAACAAGTATGCCAAGTTTGAAGTAAATATGTTTGATGGTATAGAAGATATTAGTATTTGTAAAAAACTTTAACCAACAGACACCGACAGCCTCTTTATTCTTTGAATAGTCAAGCTAAAAAATGATAAGATTGTAATTAATATGATAAAATATACTTTTGTTATAGCAAGAAATTAATTTTAATAGCAGCATTATGCACAACTCTACATTGTCAGATACAATATAACTTTAATAAAACTTGTGCATGAACTTTTATCCAACAAAAGTTTTTCTGAAGAAACCAAAATCTAACTGTAAAATTGAATTATGTTCCTCACAATACTTTGATTGATGCCATAATCCCAGTGATATATTCTGTACATAAAACATGAAGTCAAAGTCACTCAAAAGAGGCAAGAGATACACTGAACTTTTGATGCAAGCAAAATTATTGATACCCCTTAATTCAGCCCTACTGGTTCTCACAAAATTCCCATTTCACCTGAAAATCAGCTTTTAGAGTTGCAAATTATTGGTTTATACACATTTGATTATTTACCAAACTTGACTTGTTGAAACGAAGGTCATGAGTACATCTCTATTACTTTATTAAAAGTTTTGACATGTCCATGTTTTTTAAAATAGAACATTATCCCCTGTTAGTGTAAAGGCTTAGATGTCCATTGAGACATTTCTTTGAGAGAAAATTAATTAAAAATGCAGCTTCATGGTTTGCCTTTAACATTTAGAAAAGATTAAATTCTTACAATCAATATCAATTAATTCTAATTTTGGATTTCTATTTTTGTCCTTCATAAGTTTCGCATTTACTGATTCACATCTAAAATCTAAAAATATTGCAGTAACTGATATCGGGATTTTCTACAGAATGTACTTTTCATTATTTGCTTTTACTGTTTGGAAATCTTGTTGTTCCACAAATAATGATAGATATGTTTCCAATTTTCTAGTCATTTATGGTTTACATATATACAATGAACTCTTTTGATACTTTAAATATTCCAATGTAAAAAATTAAATTTACAAATAAAAAGAGCATAATTATATGGTTAGAAACAATCAGAGCAATTTTGGTCAGCACTCAGTAGGGATGTGTCAGACCATTGTTTTGATGATAACAAACTGAGTATGTACAGTAAATCCCCAGAACATACAGCAAACTAAAATCTCATTTACTCTTTTAAGGGTTAAAAAGGTAAAAATGAACATTATGTTAAAATTATATCAGCTATAGAACAGATTAAACTTGTACATTATGAAGTCTCAGATTTTAGGTTATTTTCTATCTCTAAGCATTTAACAATATCAACCAGTACTTATTTATTTGTTAATTTTTTAAGAAACATATAACAACTTTGCTTTTTACCAGTAACTGTTATAATTATTGTTTTACAACATTATGGTAAAATACAAACTATATTAATATGAACATTGAAACAAGAACATGTCACCAGCCATAACTCATTTCTTATTACCAAGTGTAAGTAAAATGGCGGGACAGGTGACCGCATAGTGATCACAAAGTGTCATCCTGATAAAGCAAGTCACTCAGTGTTTATTTGAATCATCAAAAAAAGAAAATTTGTATCAAATGTCCATCATACTATGTTTTCTTCAATTAAGAAATACACCATAGGAAGAACAAGAGCTGTTGGAGGACAGCACGCTCAACTTTTTTGTGCTTGCCAATAAAACAAAACTTTTTTGGGTGGTACAGAAAACATAACCATGTACTTTATCAATTTTTCTAAATGCAACCTCCACAGTGTTAACAAGATTTTCCTTCATTTGGCCTAGTGATTTTTTTTTTTTACCTGATATGACCCATATTCCAACATGGACTAGATATCATCAAGACAACATTCTGACAAAGTTTCAACTTCAAAGTAAAAATGCCTCTGACAAAATTTCAAGCTGCTGAAGCAAAAAATGCACCCTCTGGGATGTTAACAAGATTTTCCTTCGATTTGACCTAGTGACCTACTTTTTGACCCAACATGACTCATGTTCGAACTTGACCTACATATCATCAAGACAAAAATTCTGATAAAGTTTCAACATACTCAAGTTAAAAATGTGGCCTCTCGAGTGTAAACAAGGTTACCCTTCAATTTGACCTATTGACCTAGTTTTTGACCCGGCATGACCCATATATTCGTGCATAGGTGAGCTTAAAATGGAATTGGTACAAAAAACTTAACCAAAATTCAAAGTAAAAAAAGGGCCATAATTCTTACAAAAACCTTGACAGAGTTATGTACTCTTGTCTGTTGATGGAGGTAATGATGGTGAATAAGCGTTGTAAGTTTCAAAGCAATATCTGTAATGGTTTTGACAAAAAAGTGAATTGGTACAAAAACCTTAACCAAGGTGTGACACCAACGCTGACGCAGAGGCGAGTAGTATAGCTAGCCTTTTCTTCGAAAAGTCGAGCTAAAAAATATCAAGCTATGGACATAACACTATTCACGTCTAAAATGGTTTAAATGCTTTATATTAAAACTTGCAGAGCTTATGAAGCATTTCTAGGATAAAAATATACCAAATATATGACCACAACATTGTGGCAATGTGAAGGTCATAGCTGTAACCAGGTTGACAACATTTAGCACCCCTAGATAAAATTACAGACAAGCTGAG
The DNA here is from genome assembly GCA_031761405.1 of Serripes groenlandicus. Taxonomy (NCBI): domain Eukaryota; kingdom Metazoa; phylum Mollusca; class Bivalvia; order Cardiida; family Cardiidae; genus Serripes; species Serripes groenlandicus. The sequence continues at coordinate 139,416,815 of JASEVX010000001.1, forward strand.
AAAGTATTGTGAAAACTAATTGACTTTGAACAAGTGAATACATCATTAATGTTGATCTATTGAACTCAGAGACGACACATGCAGGCCAGTACATTCATTGCATTATTTACATAGCAAGACTATGGGTAATACAAACATTCATGTAGGTAATTTATCTCCCTGTTTAAAGTACAGTGGACCAAATGATGTACCCCTTGATCCACAGTCAAAAAGTTTCCACACAAGAGATAAAACAACAACATCCCCTAGTATGTAGGACACAACTAAATAGAGGGCTACTGTAACAGTATAAGCAGTATACAGAAGCAGTTTACCGATGGTATATCACGGTTCTTGGTACCCATGCTTTCTTTCCCATTGACCAATGGTGTGTCATTGTCCTTGACGACCTTGCTAGGTTTTGAACTGTCAGATGAAAGTGACACTGGGCTTCTTTCTCTCTTGCCATCATTCCAGTAATTTGGAGTTTGGCGCTTTGGTAGCTATAAGATTTTGTTAAATTCTGTAATTGTCTTTGACTGTTTTTTAAGTAAATTTTTAATAAATGTCAAGGTTTAAATATTTCATGAACCTCTAACCATTATAAAGTGAGAAAAAAAAAAAAGGTAAAAGAGAAATAAGTTTATCCGATAAATACCTTCTTCAATCTTTGATTGGATTAAACTTTTATTGAACTTTTTTTGAACATTAAGATGTATTTGTTTCAGCATCAGTCACAATATAAACAACTCTACCCAGTTTCCCTTATTATAAATGCTTGGGCATTAATCAATTTCCAACAAAACGGATCTAAGACTGCAAAAAAGCATGAATACAATAGGATGGATCACACCAAGCTGGTTAGTAAGGTAATAGTTTAATTGAGGTTTGGGATGAAATGGGGAAAAATATCATCTTTCAAATTGAAAGTAAGTGCATAATTATGTATCAGGTATAGCTCAAGATTTACTGCAAGTAATTACCAGTATTATGTGAAATTGGCAAGAAATATTTTCAAATTAAAAAGCAGATGAATGAAAGGTAGTGTTGATATTATATATGTAATCAAGTCCCTCAATAGATGCGTTTCATTAATACTCCGTCACCAAAGATATTTTGTATCCTCAAAATTAAGACTCAAGTTACAAATTGTCATATAAATTATACAACTAAATTTAACGATTTATTACATCTGCTTAAAACTTCATTTAACCCTTTTCCTCATACGACAATTCTGCAGCAGACGACTTGGAACGTATTTTGTCAAATATTGGAAAATCTCTATGATTGAATGGATAACCTATGACTAAAAGTGGAAAACATTGTGACAAAAGGAGAAATTGCACGTTTTGTGCAATTTCTTCTTTTGTTACTATGTTTTCAAAAAGCCGTCTGCTGAAGAGGCATCAGAAAGCGTCTATATGAGGGAAAGGGTTAAGGCCAATCACACGAAATCGGACTCTCTGAGGTTTTGAAATAAATATCGAATTTCATTCTTGTTCAGTTTTTTTTGGCCTTGATTATTCTGAAGGAGCTTCAAGAATGCCTGTATGACTAGAATGACAAATAGGCAAAATCTTGAGTAGACTACATAGATACAGGCTGATCTGGAATCTGCTTGACACACAACTTGAAGGTTGGTTTTCGTGTGATATGCCAAATCTATTTAATTTGTTCTATAGAACAATCCTATTTAAAATACTTGCATGAAGAGTTGAGTGACAATTACCACTATTCATCATGCAACATTATCATTTTAGGAAATTGAGTAATTACTCACAAAGAGCAGTGTCACCCCTCATTTCAAGGTGTTCAAAAATGCCATAAATCTGTAGGTTTGTTTAATTTTCAACTGAAGTTTCTTTTCTTAACATGTATCAATTTTCAACAGTTTTAAAAGACATATAAAATAATAGTTGGAAACGTCACTCAGCTAGGGATCCCTCTTGCTGTGGAGACAAAATTAGAAATTTTGCAAAAGAAGAGCTTAAAGCTACACAAGAGAGGGACATAAATCAAAACTGTGAACTAACCTCATGAGGGCCCGGAGGTGGTTTACTGGCGACGTAACCTCCATGTCCAGATCTGTCTAACACAGGCATTTCTGGTTCTTGTCTTGCTCGCGTGTACATGTGTTCTTTTTGTTGCTGAATATAAAACAAAGAACTCATGATAATAGACAATATTGCACATATCATGGACTAATCAACCTTTTCACATGTCCAGTTAGGTCAAAACAAGAATTGTTATTGTGCTTTTCAGAAAGTTTCTTTGTTATTTGATAATTGTGTATTACCTGACTTTATTTACTCATTTTAGTCATATTCTATTCCAATGAAATTAAGTTAGTCCAGTAAATAAACTTATAATTTAAAGAAGTGAATGAACAAATGCTATGCAAGTCTGGTCTTTTTCTGAAAAATTGAATGTCAATTTATACTTTTCCACTTTCTTTTTCACCCTATCCAACTTGCAGATTCATTCTGATGTAGCTGGAGTTGGCGATTTTTGAAATAATTGTGGCAAATGAAGAAATTACTCATAACAAGCAATTACTCCTTTTGCTTTAAATTGTTCAGCTCTATTCAATAATTACACTTCCAGTTGTAGAGATTATCTACAATTTTGCCTTTATAAATGCTGTATGTGGGACTCTGAGAAATAAACCTTATGAAATAAGAATTAAATCTTGATCGGGTGTTATAATTTCCAAAGTTGCAAAGTCAATTTAGTTAAATCAAGCGGTTTAAGGGATAATTTATGTCTTGAATAAAGGAAGCTTGAAGACATAATAGCAGCAGAACCGAAGTCATCTATTATGTATAAGGTAGCACCAAGTAACCATTTGTTCTAATAATGATAAACAATGATAAATTCCCCCAACACCCCATCCACTGTCTCTAAAACAGTTAATGTTTGTGCGAGACAATGAGCAAGCATTTTGGTCTATTCTATACCAGATTTAAATTTAGTATTGAATTTGTTGGGGGCCGCCTAATGGAAACATGCTGAAACCAATTTACATGTTTCTGTGAAGAATTAACTGTTTCGCACATACAGATGCAATTTGACACATTTAAGACGGACGATTTCTGAAAACATTGTGATGAGACATTTCCCATACTAAACCCTAGATGTTTTAAAAGTCAGCTGCTGCAGATTGGTTTTCTACTTCACTTTCTATTCTCTCATAGTACATATGTTTAAACCACCCTTGAAATTATTGTTTATCATTTCCTCTCTTTAATCATTAACCTTTCATAACATATTTAATGTCTAGTGCTTTGAAAATTTTTATTTGAAAAAAATATGTAACAAATTGAAATTATTGTGGCAAAAGGAGCAATTGCTTGTTTTGAGCAAATTCTCGTTTGTCACAATGTTTTCAAAAGTTGTTTTGCTGCAGAGGCGCCTGAAAGCATCTATATGGCGGAAAGGGTTAATCTAATACAGATAACACATGATGTATTTTATTATATATCAAACTAATATCTCACAACATTCTGTGATTGGAGTATCTCTGGTATCTACAACTTGTCTAAAATATCTACAGTAACTAGTAGGTAATTAATTTGAATAATTAACAGTATTATACAGATTCCCATGACCTTGAGGTTAACTCTGACTAAATCTAAACTGCTAAAGGATCTGCTTTCTCAAACTGTTCGGTATACACTCTGTGTCTAAATTTGAAGGATATTAACAATTCCATATAACATCAGAATTCTGAATTAAAACCAAATAACCTTGTCTTATTAACTCAGATTTTAATGTCTCTGGAATCAAAGATTTCCTTTTGGTGAAATTATGGTAATTTTAACACAAGCCATATTATTTTACCTATCAAGATAAGGCTTTCATATTTGGCATTGTGTAGTCCTTGTGAAATAAATTTGTCCAATTACATTTCACACTTGGATGTGACGTTTGCATGTTGTCACATGTTTATTCAATGTAACATTATCTTTCCAGTGACAACAACATTATTGAACTTGTTACCTTGACTTTAGACCTTCTTTTAAAAACTTTAAGATCGGCCACTTGTATTACTTTGTTGTCCCCAGAGGCATTGATTCTTCTTTTAATTAGCCCTTTCTCTGGTTCACATTCCTTTTGACGACTTTACAGAGTGGAAAAAGTTTGAGACAATTTCTGCAATTTTCCACAATATTTTTTTCCGAACTCTTTATGTATTCTGCTTGAGTGGTTATTATATTTCTCTGACTTTTTTAAAGCAGACAACGTTAACATCAGATTAAGTAATTTCCTAGAATGTTCTTAGAAACACATGTGTTACCTGCCAATATTTTAAACAAGAGCACCGCGTACGGCACAGACGCTCGACTGATAGAAAACAGAAAAAAAGCTGAGCTGAACAAAAAACCTTAACCGGACAACCACGCCGCCGCCACAGAAAAAAAGCTGAGCTGAACAAAAAACCTTAACCGGACGACCACGCCGCCGCCGCCGCCGACCACGCCAGGGTCATGACAATAGCTCTCGTTTTTTCAAAAGTCGAGCTAAAAATGAAACAGTTTCGGACAGACAGACGGCAGAGAAGTGTTACCTATGTGTTGTGTCTTACTGTCATTAGGCAGGAGACAAACAAAGTATTTAGAATTAGAAAAAGAATTGATTATAGAACAGTTGACTAATACTGATTCAAAAACTTTATACAATTTAACAGAAATCTAAGTGTTTTTACTAACTTAAGACATGTAACAGTAAAATAGAAAATATATTATGTTAGCAACCAAACCACCAGTAAATACATGTTACATAGCATCCTTTTGATTATATTGTGGTTAATCAATTTAAGTACCTTCTAATGAGAGAATAAATTACATGTATAGCAAATCTAGGTAAAATGGATAAACATAAGACAAGTATTATACCCTTTTCCCTGATACAGATGATATTACAAACCAATGCAGGGAACAACTTAAATGATTGTGGAAAAAGGAGAAATCACTAAGAATACGTCTTTTCTCCTTTCCAACAATATTTGTTATCTGTTAGAAAATGAATAATTTGTTGAAAGTGTTCATTTGAATGTTTTTCCAAATGTTTTAGTTTAGAAAAGTCTTAAGACAGGATATTGTGAAAATGAATTGACCATTGACACATGAAAAAATTTGTTGGAAGACTACATAACCTTAACCCTTTCCCACATACAACAAGTCTGTAGCAGACGACTTTAAAAATGTCTACTCAAATATATGGAAAATCTCTAAATTGTAGGTTATAATTACTGAAAAAAGTTTTAAGCAATTTCTCCTTTTGTCACATTGTTTTCAAAAGTCTTCTGCTGCAGATGCGTCTATAGGTGGGAAAGGGTTAATGTAAGCTTTATAATCATGTTGTTATCAACAGGACTGGTAAACTGATAACTTTTGAAGATCTACATAAACATTCATGAAGACCGCCTACCAAGTAATGTGAACAGGACTGGTGTTCATGGTCAATTAATTTTCTCTATATACGATAATGGAATAAGAGCAATAATTCTAGCAACAAAGAATAGATGAAAGGGATTCTCCTCTGTAAATGAACAGCTCAAGTACAAGATAAATTCAAAGGAATGTTCCTTAGTACCCCTCTTTCAAAACTGCTCAAGCCATACTAGTTACTCAAATGAAAATGGCCAACAACAGGCAGGGCTTATTTCTTTCTATTCCCATGAAGCAAACTTAGGCTTATGTGCCAATTGCAGAATAATTTCATTTGAATTTTTCTTGGGTAACCCTATACCAAATATGTCCAAGTCATGTTGATGGGTCAAACAACATGGCTGCTATAGGACAAGAATAATTTCTAGTAATGCATACTTTAAATATCGTTTCATTTCTAAACAACAACCAAATTTCAAAATAACTTCATTTTGATGTTCCTTTGGTGATACTCAACTAAAATTTCACTAGACATGCTAATTGGCTAAACAAGAGCACCGCGGAACAAACGCCAACATTCGTTTGTTGTTTTCTTAGTCGAAAAAAGGGCATTACTGAATAATCATTAAAGCCAGATAGACGTACACATTTTTCCGAAGAACATATGTATCAAGTTTCGTTTAAAAATGTTGAGCAGCTTTTGAGTAAGGTTAAAGTTTTGTGAGGACACAGACAACGACGCCAAGGGTATTACAATAAGCTTGACTTTTTTTTTATCCAAGAAACAGACGAGCTTAAAAGGATCTCAGAACAGGAAACTGAACCATATGTCAACCTTTCAGGGCCACTCCGTGATGATGATAACCTAGTTGTTAGACTCATCTTTTTATTTAATCATTAAAATTATTGTCAAGATCAGGTGGGTTTGATACTGTTTTCTGCATAGCTGTTATTGGGTTAAGATATATTTTAATTTTATCTTGTCGTTGTTGAGTGAATGCTGAAAATACATGAATGGTCTCAATTCTCTATTGCAAGGTAACCCTAATGCTAACAAGAGCGCCAACTGTCACAAAATACGCTCGTCCTGTTTTTTTGAGACCAAGTATAGTGATAATTGGTTGTACGTCAGGCAAATTTAGAGAGCGGACACTGTTAATACAGTTTTTGCTATTTCGAGGGACATAAGTGTGGAGTGACTAAGATAATGTGGTTAGTTATTGAACCTGACAAAGATATTCTGCCCATCAACATATTGTCTAAATTTGGTGATGATCAAATAAAATGACTCGAACGATATGGCTGATTATAACACTTGTCCGAGACATTATGCCCATACACATTCTGACTAAATTTAATGATGATTGGATAAAGGCTTCAAAAGTTATTGATCGGACAAGACCGATTTGAGGTAATTTCTATAATTAAAGGGCAATAACTCTAGAGTGACTCAAACGATATGGCTGGTTATCGAAGTTGTCTGAGATATTAAGCCAAAACACATTCTGACCAAATTTGGGGGTGATTGGACAAAGGCTTCTTAAGTTATTGAGCAGACAATACCAATTTTAGGTAATTTCTATAATAAAAGGGTGATTTCTCTAAAGTGACTAAAGCGATATGGCTAGTTGTCGAACTTGTCCAAGATATTATGCCATTAATACACATTCTGACCAAATTTGGTAATGGTTGGACAAAGGCTTCTAAAGTTATTGGGTGGACAACATACAGGACGCCGCCCGCGCACCTGCCTGCCTGCCAATCTGACTGTACGCCGCAGGTAAAACTATAATACGTCCCGTTTTTTTAAAACAGGCGTATAAAAACGATAATCAGAAATCAGTATCAAGTCATACCCTGATGTGTTAACCCTTTCCCACATACAGATGGTTTCTGGCACTTCTGAGGAAGACGAGATTTGAAAACATTTTGGCAAGAGCAATTTCTCCTTTTGCCACAATGTTTTTAACTCTTATCAAATAATTACATTTTCATTTACAAGTTTTCTATATTTTTGCCAAAATGTTTTCAAAAGTGTCTGCTTACGATTAATATTTTGGCATATGGGAAAGCTTTAAACAATTGAGACAATAAAAAGACTGTTAAAACAACATACATGGAGATGGATTAACAGAACACTGATAAGTAATATAGCACGTTACACTACTACAGTTATACGAGCCACAGAAAGCACATTTCCATTTAACAATGAGCTCTATAGTTTACATGAAAAAAGCTTTGTTAAAAGCTTAAGTATTTAGCTCAAACCTTCTCAAGGTCTTCCCTGTATGTTTTCTGATTTTTTCGCTTATCCTTCTCTGCTTTTAAATATCGTGTAAAATTTTCATCCTCCCTTTTAGAAAGCTCTCTTGCCACATGATGTTGATAGTTTGAGGTACTTTTATCGGGTGAAACTTTACTCTTTGAAAAAGGATTCAAATCTCTTTTGATCGAACCAAATCTATCTCTGTCTTTTTTCTAGAAATACCAAGAATGAAGAGAAATGAGTAAAAGCTTATCAGTCTCTTTGTGTTATACTTGTTGGTTAAAATTCTGTGTGATTCACAGTTCTAGAATGGTTCCTAATGATTATAATGTTTAAGACATATGAATTAAAACTGTGAATAATGGTATCAAATTAAACCCACATATTAAAGTTGGCATCAGTCTAGCACAGCCTTTATATAGATTACATAAACCCATAAAACATAATTGATTTATTGGCGTTTAACACAGTTTTCAACAATTTTTCAGTCATATCATTGTGGCCAGTTCACCTACCCATGTGTTTCCTGGTTTTCTCACACCTGAGTTCTCCACACAACAAACTTCCCAAGCTACTGGCAGTTGCTGGGGTTCAAACTCGCAACCCCTGTATTGAATGACAGACCAAGTCACTTAGTAACCAACTGAGCTACTGGGGCTCAATAAATAAGATCAATGATGATGTAATACAAACACAAACTGGTTCAAAAAGTTTGTTTAAAGATACAATACAAGAGGGCCATGATGGCCCTGGATCGCTCACCTTAATTATACAATGTACTGCAATGCAAAACACATCAATACAATTATTCTGAATACAACCTTCACAGTGTAAACAAGATTTTCCTTCATTTGACCTAGTGATCTATATTGCTTTACCTGATATGACCCATATTCCAACATGGACTAAAAATCATCAAGACAACATTCTGACAAAGTTTCAACTTGCTCAAAGTAAAAATGCGGCCTCCAGAGTTTGAACAATGTTTTCCTTTATTGACCTTGTTTCTGACCCAATATGACCAATATTCGAATTTGACCTAGATATAATTCAGAAAAACATTCTGACCAAATTTCAAGCTGCTGAAGCAAAAAATGCGGCATCCAAAGTTATAACAAGATTTTCCTACAATTTGGCCTAGTGACCTAGTTTTTGACCCTACATGACCCATATTCAAACTTGGCTTAGATATCATTTAGATAAATATTTTCATTAAATGTCAAGCTGCTGTAGCAAAAAATGCATCTCCAACAGAGTTAACAAGATTTTCCTTCAATTTGGCCTAGTGACCTAGTGACCTAGTTTCTGACCCAATATGGCCTATATTCAAACTTGACCTAGATATCTTAAAGATAAACATTCTGATAAACATTCTGATAAAATTTCAAAAAATGCGGCCTCTAGAGTGTTAACAAGATTTTCCTTCAATTTGACCTAGTGACCTATTTTTGGACCAAACATGACCCATGATCGAACTTGATTTACATATCATCAAGAAAAACACTCTGATAAAGATTCATCATGCTCAAGTTAAAAATGCAGTATCCATAGTGTTAACAACATTACCCTTCAATTTGGCCTAGTGACCTAGTTTCTAAACCGGCATGACCCATATTCAAACTTGGCCTAGACATCATTCAGCTCAACATTCTGTCCAAATTTCAAGCCGCTGAAGCAAAACATGCGGCTTCTACAGAGTTAACAAGATTTTCCCTCAATTTGGCTTAGTGACCTAGTTTCTGACCCAATATTACCCATATTGACCTAGATATTTTTAAGACGAACATTCTGAAAAATTTCAAACTGCTGAAGCAAAAACTGCGGCCTCTGGACTGTTAACAAGATTTTCCTTCAATTTGACCTAGTGACCTACTTTTTGACCCGACATGACCCATGTTCGAACTTGACCTACATATCATCAAGACAAAGTTTACATTCTGATACAGTTTCAACATGCTCAAGTTGAAAATGTGGCCTCCAGTGTTAACAAGATTTCCCTTCCATTTGACCTAGTGACCTAATTTTTGACCTCTTATGGCCCAGTTTCAAACTTGTTCAAGATTTGATGGATATGAATGTTTTGGTAAACTTTCATGAAGATTGGATGCAAAATGTAGCCTGTAGAGTTTTAACAAGCTCAAATGCTGACGACGCACGACGGCCGGACGCCGGACAAAATGTGATCACAAAAGCTCACCTCGCACTTCGTGCATAGGTGAGCTAAAAATGTCTCTATTTGTTAGAATATCGTTTATAATATTATCTTGATACAAACAAAATTCTACATGAGCCACATGGGGAAACCTTTACCTGTTCCATATGACTTTTGACATATCTGCAGTTGATGAATTTTGAAAGATCACTTTTATATAGGCTTTTATAAAGTCCATGCAAACTTAATACTGTCTGTAAACTACAACAGTTGTACATTGATAGCTTATAATAAATAATTGTTGAACACCATGGGATATATACCAGGCCGAAGGAACTTTGTTGACTCCCAACTAATTTGGCATTAAGTAAAGATGAATGGGTAGGATATTATTAGGGCTTCACTAACACTCTTTTAAGAAAATAAGCCAAGGTTTGTGTCACACATAGAAGGATTAGATAAGAAAACCATTTGAAAAAAGTTTGCATAGGAAACAAGACAGCATGTGCAGCTCATAATTGTTTTATAATAATATTATTAACAAGTTAATTCTTTGATTTGAGATGGCCAATCCAAATTAAAATTGCAGAGGGATGCTTGGACCTGTAATACCTTGGTATACCAGTTTCTAAAAAAAAAATCTATTTTAAAATTTGTGGATTATGTGGGGTGCTTTAACGGTGTTCCATTTGACTGAATGACCTGGTTTTTTACCCGACATTACCCAGTTTCAAACATACACTGGACTTAATGTTCCTATAAACTGTCACGAAGATTTAATGAAAAATGAGACCAGACCTCTGGCTTGTTCACAAGGCTTTCCAAAACTTAACCTGGTGATCTAAGTTTTTAATCAACTTAACTCAGATTTGATCGAGATGAATGCTCTGGTGAACTTTATGGAAACGTGGCCTCTAGTGTGTTTATAAGGTAATTGACATAAACCATTTAATTAAGCTATACAATTTGTTAAAGTCTTTATTACATTAAATGTTATTTAAAACTAGACACATTCAAGGGGACATAACTTTGGTTTTCCTAAAGCAATTTTATGAAACTTGCCATCTGACATTTTCCTATGGTGGTTAACAGTTCCATATAGTTTTAATTAAATCTATCTGACCATGTCTAAGATTTGGCTCTGGATTGACGGACAGATCAGACCTTTGGCGGGTGTTAATAAAATAGAGTTCATATGATTCACTTCGTTGATAACTATACAAAAGACATATCCTTCCAGAATGATGGTAAGTTGGCTCTATATTTTTTTTTAAGATCAGAACAATTACAAGTTCTGTCTTGAATTTCATAAAATGTGAGAGAAAGTAAAAATAAAGATATTAAGCTCGAAAGTTTAATCCTCTCCGTGAGCACTTATTTAAATAAGTCATATACGTGAAAGTATATCAGTCATAAATGTGAAAATATATCAGGAAAAATTGAAGTTTGAAAATACAAGTTTGATACAACGTATTAAATTTTCTTATAATGTTTTCAACTATAATTCTACAGTCAAAGCATCAAAAGTCATCTTTATCAGGAAAAGGGTTAAATTAAAGACAAAACTAGGCCTGAGATATGAATGCTACATGGAGTGTAACAGATATCTTAAACTAAGGATTAAGGAGAACGCAAAGAATTAATCGCAATATAAGAAATTAATCTGTTAATAAAGAATATAATTGAATTTTATTCATTAACTGAGAAGTTGCTAGGGCACATCTACAAATTTATAATAATCAAATCTTACATTCGATCCCATCAGTTTTCTCGCCTTTATTTTAGTCAATCATAGTCCAGTCTTTTCCCTATTCTTGATATATATGACTTTCTAAAACACTTTGAAGAAAAAGTGTGATTGCTAAAACTCAAAAATTTCTCCTTTTCCAACAACTCTATACCAAACATTTTCTGTCAATATTTCAAATGTAATAATTTTTTCATCTGATATTTTCAAAGCAGATATGACTCTGAAAATATCAGATCGACTCATATGGTCCTAAGTTAGAGTTTTCTGTGCTTTGAAAAAAATATGAGCAAAACATGTAAAAATATGGACAAAAGAAAAAACTGATGAATTGAAAAGAAATTGTTGGGGAAAAAGAAATTGATTGTTTTGTGCAAATCCTTTATTCCTACAATGTTTTTGAAAGTTGTCGGAAGTCATTTGTATCAGATAATGTGTTAAAAGAAGAATAGACTGCAGAAACCAAAATGTTTGTAAATTTTGATGATTTATAAATTACACGGGTATACATTCTGTCTAGCCAACTACCCTCACCTCATGCATGTGAAAATTTACATCTCGTGGAGAGCCCACTAGGGGGCGCTCCTCATCGCGATAACGTATATGACTAGGAGATACTTCAGCAACTCGTTCCCATGCTTTGTGGAGTAATTTCTCATCCTTTTGCTAAAAATTAGTGATTACAACTATTATTTCCAGATCTATAAATTATTAACAGTGGTTTACTGACCACATCTAAGCTAAGCAATCTTTGTTACAAATACAGGAGTAACACGATTTAGATAAATGTTTAACCCTATCCCACATACAACAATTCTGCAGCAGATGACTTTGAAAACATCTAGAAATAAATATTGAAAATCTCTGAAAATGATAGTACATTAATTGAATAGAGTCGAAAACATGGTGACAAAAGGAGAAATAATTGCTCGTTTATGAGCAATTTCTTCTTTTGTTGCCATGTTTTCAAAAAGCTGTCTGCTGCAGAGGCGTCAGAAATCGACTACATGAGGGAAAGGGTTAAGATAACTTGTCACAAGAAATACAAGAGTAACATGTAAGATAGATTCAGATAACATTATATCATTCAGCTTTTTGGGATAGTCTCTGTTTGAACACACATATATAAATTATATTCTGATTTGTGATTATTCAAAAACGACTAAGCGAGTGATTTAATAAAATGATGTGCCAATAAAAATGGAATTAGAGACATCATAAATGGCCAAAAGTCAGGTTTTTTTGTTAAGCCTTACCCACATACGACAAATCTGCATCTCCTGTCTTTGAAAGCATCTTAGCAAAAATATGGAAAATCTATCTTTAAATGTAAAAAGTTGAAAACATTGTGGCAAAAAGCGAAATTTCTCATCATTAGCAATTTTTCCTTTTGCCACAATATTTCAAAAAGTCATCTGCTGCAGAGGCATCAGAAATCGTCTGTAAGGGTTAAGCAATGTGACAAGGTATAAAAATGTTTTCTAGAACCATGTGAGCAGCTCGCAGCATACAATTACAGGCAAAATTGGTTCTTGAAAATTAATGACCTATTTTGTGGTAAAATGTAGAATATGTAAACAAACTCATGAAAGTATATTTTCCTAATCCAGCAATGTTTTGAAATTTGTCTTCCCATTCTTATCCATAATTATATTTTAAATGAATAAGTCTAATCTAAGCAGATATTATGCGTTTATCTGATTCCATTTTATACCAAGTTTGTGTGTCTCAAAGATGAGAGTATCTCTCAATGACTTCAGTTTAATTTAACCCTTTCCACATACAGCAAATCTGCAAAAGACGACTTCGAAAATGTCTACTAAAAAAAATGGAAAATTTCTAAAATTGTAGGTTTAATTACTCAAAAAAGTTTAAAACATTGTGGCAAAAGGAGAAATTGTTCGTTTTGAGCAATTTCTCCTTCTGTCATGATGTTTTCAAAAAATTGTCTACTGCAGATGCTTCAAAAAGTTTCTACAGAAGCAAAGGCTTAAAGCTGATAGTAATCATTCTTGGTCAGTCATAGTCATCAATGTCAAAATATTTAAAACATTCAGACTCCGATGACCTCTTGTCTATTGGAAATCTTACTATTCTAATTTTACTTTGATATAAATCCTTTTCCAAAAAGGGATGAAGCCAGGGACGTAGCTTGGCAATAATCAATGTGTAGGCCCGTCTCGTGAGAAAATCAACATTGTGGACTCTGCGTAAAGTATCGACCCAGATCAGCCTAAGCATGCCACACCGGCATACCCGGATATACACTTTTTTTTCGCCTCCTGTGGATTTTCTGTTTCAGGAATCACTACTCTATCTATCCCCCCTTAGACAGAACGTGTTGGCCGGATCAGTCTGTGTGGACAGGGCAGGCTGATCTGGTCGATACATAATGCAGTGTATCGCTGCAGCTGCATTTTGGGGGCATTTTTAGAAAAAATGTGTAGGCACCTGCCTACAGTGCCAAAAGGGAGCTACGCCCCTGGAAGCAGACAGCTTTTGAAATATAAGAGGTAAAAGAAGAAACTTCACATGATGAGCAATTACTTCTTGTTACACATTGACAATGTATTCAATTCTATTCAGTACTCAATAGTTAACCCTTTCCCTCATACAGACGCTTTCTGATGCCTCTGTAGCAGACGTTTTTTTGAAAACATAGTGACAAAAGAAGAAATTGCACAAAACGTGCAATTTCTCTTTTTGCCACAATGTTTTCCACTTTTTGTCATAGGTAATTCATTCAACTATGGAGATTTTCTATGTTTTGACAAAATACGTTCAAGTCATCTGCTGCAGAATTGTCATATGAGGGAAAGGGTTTAACTTTCATTTACAGAGATGTTCCATAGTTATAAATTGCTTAGATGTTTTTTTAAAGTTGTCTCTTGCAGATTTGTTGTATTTGGGAAAGAGTATGACTGCATTACATGCACAAACTTCTCATGGATAAAATATGTCTGAATTAACCCCTTTCACATATAAAATGAATCTGCAGCAGCCAACTTTGAAAACATCTTGGCAAAATTAAGGAAGATCTCTATAATTGAAAGTATATATTTATTGAAAAACATTGTGGCAAAAGGACAAATTGCTCATTATGATTTCATTATGAGCAATTTCTCCTTTTGTCACAAAGCTTTCAAAAGTAGTCCACTGCAGACTTGTCAAAATTCGTCTGTATGTTGGAAAGTGTTAAGAAGCCAAATAAAGCCCAAAATCAACTGTGAATACTAATTTGACTCAAAAGTCTCAAAGACACAATTTTCAGGTTAACATGTTATTCTAGTTAAAGAGGCATTCTACTCAAGATGCATGTTTATAATAAATAAGTTGATCACATAAATCCTCTCTGGGAGTGTCAAAATTCCATTACCTAAATATCATATGACACTACTATTTTGGTTTCCAGTCTTACGGTCAAGTCTTTGTTACAATGCGGAAATGACATCACGTCAGTGATTTGACATTATATAACGTCAGTCACTTTGGCGCACAAACCGGCAAATTTCATGTACACTTTTTTTTAAATATGCCTCATGAATCACTTTATGTGATGAATAGAATATCTCATTCATGTTTATTTATTATCACTTTTAATAAACTCATTAATAAGCTTGATATGCTGTTCACCAAGGCTCACGGCATATTATCTTAGTAAACTTGTTTATTAAAAGTGATAATAAATAAACACTCATGAAATATTCTCTAT
The DNA here is from genome assembly GCA_031761405.1 of Serripes groenlandicus. Classification (NCBI taxonomy): domain Eukaryota; kingdom Metazoa; phylum Mollusca; class Bivalvia; order Cardiida; family Cardiidae; genus Serripes; species Serripes groenlandicus. The sequence continues at coordinate 139,432,061 of JASEVX010000001.1, forward strand.
ATCAGTTCATCCAGGTGATTCATACCTGATCAAGTGATTCCTTATACTCTTTCTTTTTCAGTGGTGCTTGTTGTTTCAGATGTCTATCGTAATGTCCTATATCTAGTCCGCCACCTTGAGGAGTTACTGGGCGACCTCGCATCTTCCAGTAACGCTCATCTTTGGCTCTCTGTAACAAATGTAAGAATTACGGTGAAAGAAGAAGAGAAAGAGAAAGAAGAGCACATTTTGATAACAGTGGTGGCTATAATCCTTTTCAATTAATTGAAAGTGTTTTTCTTACAAAGTCATTACTATAAGCATTCTGTTCCGGATACATGTAATAAGTACAAATTGCCAAACAGACAATACAATCCGAATATCCAAGACAGACTATTTTCTAGTCACTTAGACAAGTCTTGATTTAAATCTTTAAATGTATTCTAAATTGAATTAAAACAAATCCTCTTTGTTATCTTCTTAACCCTTTCCTGCATACAATAAATCTGCAGAAGATGACTTTGAAAGCATCTTGGCAAAAAACTTTATAAATGATGGTATAAATACTGATAAGAGTTGAAAACAGTGGCAAAAGGAGAAATTGCTCATCATGAGCAATTTCTTCTTTTGCCACAATGTTTTCAAAAATCACTGCAGCAGAGGTGTCAGAAAGAGTCTGTTTGTGGGGAAAGCGTTAATTTTTTATTAATTCTTTTATGATATATGAATTCTTTCATTATTATATTTTCTTCTGATTTTCTTTTTTTTTCCGCTGACATTTTTAATTCTTGAATAATCTAATAAGTAATATGGATACGTGTCCTCGGTAACAAGTTAAATCGCCAACTGAAAAAAACAATGCCCTGTCAAATGGTATTTTTCTGTTCTAACAGTGGAAAATATTGGCAGGAAAAAGTGAAAGTTGTGTTATGAGCGGTCACTCAGCATGCTATCCATTCCTTACAAAAATTTGAGAGCAAAGAAAACATCTATTCTTTTCTCAAAGTTCAATATATATAGCAAGGATTTAAATGTCAATTGTTGTCACTGTTAAGGTTATCTATGAAGAAACTTCACAGTTCTAGACAATTCAATGAAATATTGTTTTGTTTTTAAGAAATAATTAGAATGACGGTACTTTGTCTTTAATAGAGTTATAAATGTATATTCACATATACCCATAAAATACTTAAGGGAAAATTAATGTACTAGAAATTACAAGCTGAGAAATTCCCAAGTAAGTCACAATTTATAGCAGTTTTTACCTGACTTGAGTATCCATTTTCAATAGGTATGTGCACGTATAAGACAAAACTAGTAAGTACATTAGTCACTGTTACTATGATAGCAACCTTAAAAATATAACCCTTTCCTTAATAAGAAAAAAATATTGATTTCTAAAATTAAAAAAATGGTTATAAATAGCTTTAAAAATCATGAACAAAATTCAATATACTTATTATTACAATGGGAACAAGACGACATAGTGTGACACAAATGGCCATTGTTCATTAAGAACAATCAAAATCTTATTTGCAATGCTTTTTTACCAGTGCAGCCATTAAATCAAAGTTGTCTGAGGATTGGAGAAAGAGTTATAAAGGAAAGTGAACAAAATGAAACACAAAAGGAAGAGAGTATCAGATATCCAACAGTTTACCTGTGCCATACAGAAAGGGGAGGTAATGTAGGTAACAGAGTATTCCACAGACAGATAGTTCACAAGATAGTTGACGCACTTTGATGCATCTGCAGCAAATCACTTTTTAAAACTTAGTGACAAAAAAGATATTGCTCATAATAAGCAATTTCTCATTTTGTCTTATTATTTCAAATCTTTTTGATAATTGATTGCCATGTATTATACTTTTGTTTATACTGATTTTCAATATTTTTGCCTGGATGTTTTTAAAGTAGTCTGCTGCAGAGTTATACACAGAACAAATCTGCAGCAGATGACAATTGATTGATTGATTGTTTGGTGTTTTACGTCGCTTTCAACAATTTTTCTGATATATCACGGCATTTCCTGAGTAAGTTATCAATAATACTGGTCCATTTATCCTGACACAGCTAATCAGTTGTAATGCTAACTAACCCTGCAACCCAGAGCGCCAAGGAGGGCAGCCATTACTACCATTTTTAAAGGCTTTGGTATGACCTGACTGGGGATCGAACCTGCGACCTCCCACAATTGAGGCGGGTGCTCTATCTCTACACCCTACACCACCGAGGCAGCAGATAATAAACGTCAAGGCAATACATGTATTATGGAAAATATGTAAAAAAGAAAGTTGAGCTGTTGATTGATTGATTGGGGTTTAACGCCATTTTTAACAATTTCTCAGTTATATCACGGCGGCCAGTGCGCCTACTCATGCATTTCCTAGTTTTCTCACACCAGTACTCCACACAACAATCTTCCCAAGCAACTGGCTGTTTTTCCACATAGATTTAGCCCATTGGTGGAAGACGAATGACGCATATCGCATTGACTTTTGTCAATCGTCGGAAAGAAAGTTGGCCGAGCCGTGATTCGTTTAGCTGTTGAATACAGTTGAAAACATAATGACTAAAAGAAGAAATCTTCTATTGCAGATGCATCAAATTCATGTGGAAAAGGGTTTCAGAGAAATGTTGTGATACATATTCTTAGAATGCTTTCATGGTAGAAAGAACATGTAACTTCTTGAAAAGAAATTGAAAGATAATTATGCAAGGAGTGATGACATGAAAACACAACCTAGTCCATATCTTCACCAGTTGCTAGAGACTCAAGTTTATTTTTGGTGAATAAGTTCACATTTCATTAACCCTTTTATACCAGCTATAAAGATGCAATAAGCAAGCTGTGTTACCTATTCTTGATGTGTTTATAGAAAAGAGAGAACATTTCATTGTTTAATTACCCTCCCTATTTCTGTGATTATTGCATATCCATGGCAGACAACTCTATATTCTCCTAAACTTTTTAACCCTTTCCCTCATATAGACGCTTTCTGATGCCTCTGCTGCAGATGGCTTTTTGAAAACATAGTGACAAAAGAAGAAATAATTTTCTATTTCTAAACACTTAACCCTTTCCCAAAGACACCAAATTTGCAACAGGTGACTTTGAAAACAACCAGACACCAATTATTTATAATATCTTTAAATGAAAATATAGAAATTGAATAGAATTAAAAAAAGTGTGGCTTAAAACAAAAGCAATTGCCACTATGTTTTCAAAATGCATAAGCGGGAAAGGGTTAATTAAGGCTCCCTTTTCTCATGACTACACAGGTGAATAAGTTTGTGTATTGACATTAAGAACAAAACTATCAGGAATGCCAAACTAAAAACAATATAGAACAATTGAAATTTGACACCACCAAAAATATGTATACAATTAATTCGTACAGTGAGGGTATGATGTATGGGAGATAATTCTAGTGTATTATATTTTAGGATATTGGAGTAGTCTTCCATGATTCACTGTTCTTCTATTTGACAGAAATTTCAGACTATTACAATAGTTTCTTCTTTGAATTCTACATATTTTTTATTCCTAATTTACTAAGCATACTTTTTTTTTCTATATAGAACCTAAGAAGCAACCACTACTCTATAAAGTGCTGAAATATTTGAAGACATTTTCAAGTGATGATAGGAAAGGCTTCAATGTCTGATATTTAAGCTTCATAATACTACCACTACAACACAAATTAAAACAGACATTTTCAACATCTAGATCAAAGTCAGTTTGAAAGATACATATATTATAAGCAGAATGCAGTTGCTTTTCTACTGTGACAATGACAGAAGAGTCTTAACAATTTCTTTTAAAATAATTCAGCCCTCTTTGTCAATTGTTTGCTGCAGATGCATCAGCATGTGGAGAAGGGTTAAAACAGTCTGAATATCCTTCATGTCACATTTCCATGAATTCAGATTAATAAAAGGTTTCTGTGCTATTTGTTCCAGCAGAGGCAGCATGTGAATACAAGGCAGATTTTAGATCATACATGACTGTGTTAAAAGAAGTGAAAGTGAAATATTGAGATAAGGAACCTGACAACTGTTAAGTCCTTCCCACATACAACAAAGCTGCAGCAGGATACATTGGAAAACATCAAGGTAAACATATTGAACATTTCTATATAAGAATGTATAATAATTGAATAGAGTTGAAAGCATTGTGGCAAAAGGAGAAATTGCTCATTTTAAGCAATTTCACCTTTAGTCACAATGTTTTCAAAAGTTTTTTGCAGCCTTTTGCAGCAGAGGCATCAAAAAGCATCTGTATGAGGGAAGTGTTAAGTCTTTCCTATATACAACAATTCGTCAGCAGACTACTTAGAAAACATCAAAGTAAAAATATTGAAAATCTCTTTATAAGAAAGTATTTTTTATTTCATAAGAGTTGAAAACATTACGAGCAATTTCTGCTTTGCCACAAATTGTTCAACAGTTGTCTTCTGCACATGCGTCAAAATGTGTCTACAAGTAGGAAAGGTTTAACCCTTTTCCACATACAGACACTTTCTGACGCATCTGCAGCAAACATTGCTCATTATGAGCATTGCCTTATTTTGCCACACTGTTTTCAACTTTATGCAATAATTTAACGATCATTCATAGTTATTTTCAATAGTTTTGCCAATTTGTTTTTAAGGCATCTGCTACAGAATTGTTGTATGTGGGAAAGGTTTAACAGACTTATGAAAGTCGAAATATGTAGAAGTTAGTGATTCAATTCAGTTATTTTGATTATCCAAGTTAGAAAGGAATGAGAGGTGATATTGAAAGACTGGATCAAAAGTTGTGCCAGCCAAAGCAATTGATACAAATGTCTATGAACAAAATCTCCCATTGAACAACAGTTTTCAAAAACCTTATTTTGTCTATTGATTTTTGTTTGTTTCATTAATGCCTAAAAACAAAACCATGTATTAATTTCAAATGGTAAACTGAACTTTGCAAGTCAAATGTTAAGTTTTCTTCTTTAGCTGGTTGTAAAATTAACTTTTGACATACCAGGGTCAAAATATACTACTTATATACAATCTACAGCAATCGTATGAATTGATTTTGAGGCCATTATGATTTATTTCCATGAAACATTGGACAACAAATTGATATATAATCAAGGTTTCCAATGTTGTAATCATTCGAAACCCTTTCCCACATGTAGACACTATCTGACGCCTCTGCAGCACACAACTTTTTAAAACATTGTGACAAAAGAAGAAATTGCTCAAAACGAGCAATTTCTCCTTTTGCCACAATGTTTTCAACTTCTTTCAGTAATTATACCTTAATTTATACAGATTTTTCTATATGTTTGTCCACATGTTTCTAAAGTCGTCTGCTGCAGATTTGTTGTAAGTGGGAAAGGGTTAATATGAAAAAACATACAATACCATGTAACTCTCTGTCTTACTTCACTGAAAACGTGTTGAGATTCAATTCATAGACTATATGATACAAGGTGCTGTATAGAAGAATATCCACAACTGAGCTACTACAATGTCTATATGGCTCCATTTTCTTTACCTTTTCTATAAATTGAGCGTAATCTTGTTTACGTTCCTCAGAGAGCCGTTTCCGGTCTGCTTCATAATTAATAGGTGTTTTAACTTGAACTACATTGAGTTGGTGGTGTTTTCCCTTTGTAGTGGAAAGGTGGAAGAAGATTACATAAAACTAATACATGCAATATTTGAATCTAGCATAGTTTGAGAATTACAATATAAATGGTACAACAAATGGCTGCTCTCCGATATAAAATTATTGGTGTAATATACCAAGGAACTTCAACCCTGATACACATTATTCAAGCAAAATATGCCAAATATGTGCCCATCTCCTCTTGGTAATCTTTGGTATACCACTCTCCTTTTACAGATAACCTTTGATGCCTTTGAAGGAGAATACTTTTTGAAAACATTGTGGTAAGAAGAAAATTTGCTCAAAGTGGGCAATATTTCCTTTTCCACAATGATTTCAATGATTATATAACAGAACCAATTGTTCAGATGTCACATTGCTTTTCCTCAGATGATTTCACATCTTTTACAATGTCATATCAAGTTACTACTTCATTGATTTCCAGTAGTGATTGCTGTGAAATAAAGATAACATCTGAACAGCAATTAAACATTGGCAGTTCATATGAAAATAGACCTTTGGTACTTTGCGAACAGCAAAGATCCAAATAAGCCTGCCCCTCGACACAGTCTGATCAGGATCTTCCCTTTCGATTCTAATCACACTAGCATCATGGAAGTCTCTGGTGAATGATCCTCACCAAAAACTAATGATCCAATAAATAAATTGCAACCTCCGTACACACTTTGAAGGAGTACTCAGGTTAACCCTTTCTCTCATACAACAATTCTGCAGCAGACGACTTCGCAAAATATAGAAAATCTCTATAATTGAATGGATAACCTATGACTAAAAGTGGAAAACATTGTGGCAAAAGGAGAAATTGCTCGTTTTAAGCAATTTCTTCTTTTGTCACTATGTTTTCAAAAAGCTGTCTGCTGCAGAGGCATCAGAAAGCGTCTTATATGAGGGAAAGGGTTAGGTATCTAGGTTGATTGATTGATTGATTTGAGTATTTCGCCGTTTTCAAGGGTATTTCAGTTATATGATGGCATCCAGTGCACCGAATATGAGTTCCCAGACTTCTCGCGCATTGGGAGTGATTAATCTAAGTTGTAAAAATTAGCTTCCCAATCAATGTAAATTAAATAAGTTTGAACTATACTAACATAATTCTACTGAAAGATTATCGAGAATATGGAAGGGAAAAGGATAACCTTTATTATGAGAGAGAAATTATTATAATGGATAAGTTCCTCTAAATAATTATGTCCAACAATATTTATCAAATATCACTTTCCTTCATGCAGCAAGCAGACAAATCAGTCATATTCAACATATGACCTTTGAAAACATTTTGATATTTTGCTACTGTGTTTAAAACTTATTATTTTCATTTATAGAGATTTTCGCTGTGCAGTTTTTTTTATCAAAATATGTTTTTGAAATATATGTCATGCAATGTTAACTAATCTAACAAGAAATTTCCCAACTACAATTTACACACACACAAAGGCTATCATATATTATTCTCTGATTATCATGCAAAAAGTTTGTCATCTACAGAAAACAAGATACTAGCTTATTATGTCAGCCTACTCCAGGAAAACCAACCATAAGGTGGTGTTAAGGACTATAGATGCTGCTTGATCTGAACTCATAGATGCTTTCGTTACATGAAACTTCTTATAAACATAAAATACATTACACAGACAGATCATTAGCCAATCTTTCCACAAAAACTTAAGGTGGGTTTTCTCTGGAGCAAGGTTAATATAATTTTCCTTAAAGATTGTGTTAACCCTTTCCCATCTGCAGCAGACATCTTTTGAAAATATTATGGCAAAGGAGAAATTACTCAATGCCATTTGCTAATTATACTTTCTTTTATAGAGATTTTCAATACTTTTGCAAAGATGTTTTTTCAAAGTCGTCTGCTGCATATTTGTTGGAAGGGTAAATTCTAATACATTTAATAACATTTACTCGTTACATATAGTAGATTAGCATTTTGGCAAGAAACTAGCATAGTCATAAAAGTGTCCCTATTTCTGGTATTGAACAAATTAAGCAATAAATTTACATTTCAAAGGATCATAATTTTCAGAAAAATATAATGTAATAAAAAGCATGCATGTGAAAAATAAAGTGCTTTGCTCAATTTATATCAAAATAAGCTCCATTAGAAAAAGCTGGCAAGTGATTTTTTTGTAGAAATGTGAAAAAAAAAAAAAAAAATGGTGTAATCATTGCTCATTGGGAACAAATTTGACAATTATTGTTTGCACCTTTCTACAAAAAAAGTCTTAGTCTGTGCTGCATGCCTGTATAAAGCATATACATTGTGTATCAGTATTGTGTCAATAAAATATACTCAAAATGTAATGACCCAGACCTGAGCCTGCCAATAAGCTAAATAAGTAGACGACAAATCATTTCATGGTATTTCTGCTTCTTAAACCTACCATATGATCCTGATAAGCCCTTCTGTCTTCTGTTCTGGCCATTTGATTCTGTTGGTCATAGTCTACCTGACCCGCTGGAGGATGGGTTGCTTGGGGTGGGGGTCTGTTTCTACGGGCCTCGACCCTCTGAAGTTCTCCATTCTTCTTCTGGAAATATCCAAGTACAATGTCATGTTCATTTTAATCATTAAGTAATCAATTTATATCCTTATCTTGATCATATCTTATCTTAATATTGAAAATCATAATGGTAAAATAGATGATCAATTGCAGTGACATACATGAACAGAGGTCTTGATAAAGGGGAGTAACTGTTCTTTTCCCCCACAGTATTTCTTATAACCCAAGCCAATCATATGCTGTGCATACTCAAAAGAATCGTCTGTCTGAGACGATATTATTGAAGAACAGGAAAACATGCATCTCATCTCTAACCGTTATGACTTATCTTCAGAAAACAACTTCTATTATACTAACCTCTATAGATTTTCCACATGTTTTTAAAGCTTTCTACTGCAGAATTGTGGTATATATGTGAAAAGGTTTAGCTCCATGAAACATGCATGTATTTATTTGGAAAACAACATACATGTATATATAGCATTGACAATAAACATTTATAAGCTACTAATAATAATGTTTTTGTGATTAACTCTTTTTTTGTTCTTATTAAAAGAATCTTCTACAGTGGGTGTATTTTTTAGAGAACAAACTTTTAGTTTCTAATTGATTTGTTTGTAACCCTTTCCAACACATTTTGAAACTGTTCTTATTAATATACTAAATTTGCTTGAAAATAAAGAAATTTTACAATTCATATATACCGATAAGTTTGTTTCACCTTTGACTTCAACACTAGTGAAAATATCGTTTTTAAGTAAGCAGCTAGATCTTGCACCACAAAACCTCCTAAATATTCTTGATTTCATGACTCTCCATAGCTATTAGTTTTTATTTTTTGAAACTCTTTGACCTTATACCATTATCTTGCTGAAAACAATGTCATATATCTTGCAGTATATATCATTAAACTATATAATTTCAGCATCTATAATTATAAAATACTATCAAACCATAGCTTATGCTGCGTTTACACTAGGCCACGATGTCTACAATCTCCACAACTTGAGAGAATCGTGATGAGGGTGGGGGGGTCGTGGGGTCGAATTGTAGTGATCGTGAAAGAACGTGGTGGAATCGTAATGATCATAAGGATTGTGACAAAATGTTTGGCTGTCAAAAACTTTGCCACGATTATGCCGATTTGACGCCAAATCTTGAGAGAGAGAGAGAGATAAAACGTGGGAATCGTAGTAGAGCGTAGTAGACCTTAACAGACCTTAACCGAGCGTAACAGAACTTGATGCGCCATTGTAGGGGATCTTTATGAACTTAGAAACACAATTCCTTCAAGGTTCACTACGATGTAACCACGTTTTTATCACTCTATACTACGATTCGTCAAGATACATTGCATAGCAAGTGTAATTACATCACGCTGTGACACGTTTTGCTACGAACATCCCGATAGGCAAACATGCTCTGACACACTCTGATAAGTTCCCATGCGGTTCCCACGATGTGTATCAACACTCTGCAAGCTTCATTATGTTTGCAACACTGAACAAGGAAACATCTATAGTTTTGGCTAGATTAAAAATATGCCAGCCTTTTTATACCCAATCGTGCTGCAAGTGTGGAGATTTTACTCAAATCGTGGCCATAAATCGCAGGCAATCTTAACAGATCTTCGTGGTTGTGAGAGATCTTAACATAACCTAACGGAACGTGACAGAACGTGATAGCATATCGTGACGATCGTAACAGAACTTGAGAGAACGTGATGAAAATCATGGCAGATCTTGACCAGAGTCGTGTTGGCTTCTTAACAAAACGTACTGAGAGCGCAGGAAAGCGTAGCAAAACTTAGTAAAAGAAAAACTGATACAATAGATCGTTGAGCACTACTTTTTTTGGTAATCTTTGACATCGTAGACATCATGGCCTAGGGTAAACGTAGCATTAACAAACACAATCTTATTCTAATATGAAGCCTTTTTCTACAGCACATTATATAAGTTTTACCTTACAACAATTCATATTTCTGATTTGTTTTAATATACTTGGATGTTGCTTTTAATAGTGATTGGTAATACTACAGTGCATCCTGGGCCAATTACCAGTAATTTGACATTATATAACCCTTTCCCACATTCAGTAAAACTTCAGCGGATGACGTACATGGATATATATAGAAAACAAGAGCGCCAAATGTCACAAAATATGACCGTCCTGTTTTTTTGAGACCAAGTATAGTGGTTATTGGTTGTACGTCAGCCAAACTTAGAGAGTGGACACTGTTAGTACAGTTTTGGCCATTTCGAGGGACATAATTGTGTAGTGACTAAGATAACGTTGTAAGTTATCAAACGTGACCAAGATATTCTGCCCATCAACATATTGTCTAAATTTGGTGATGATCGGATAAAGCTTTACAAGTTATTTAGCTGACAAGACCAATTTTAGGTAACTTCTATACTTAAAGGGCAATAACTCTCTATTGACTGGAGCAATATGGCTAGTTATCGAACTTGTCGAAGATATTACGCCAATACACATTCTGACCAAATTTGGTGAGGATTAGACAAAAGCTCCTAAAGTTATTGAGCTGACAAGACCAATTTTAGGTAATTTCTATAATTAAAGAGGGATAACTCTCGATTGACTAAAGCGATATGGCTAGTTATCAAACTTATCCGAGATATTATGCCAATACATATTCTGACCAAATTCAGTAATGATTGGATAAAGGCTTCTAAAGTTATTGAGCTGACAAGACCAATTTTAGGTAATTTCTATAATTAAAGGGCAATAACTCTCAATTGACTTAAACAATATGGCTAGTTATCAAACTTGTCCGAGATATTATGCAAATACACATTCTGACCATATTTTGTAATGATAGAACAAAGGCTTCTAAAGTTATTGAGCTGACAAGACCAATTTTAGGTTTTTTCTTTAATTAAAGGGCGATAACTCTTGATTGACTAAAGCGATATGGCTAGTTATCAAACTTGTCCCGAGATATTATGCCAATACAAATTCTGACTAAATTAATATTGAGCTGACAAGACCAATTTTGGGTAATTTCTATAATTAAAGGGTGATAACTCTTGATTGACTTAAGCGATAAGGCTAATTATTGAACTTGTCTGAGATATTAGCCCAATACACATTCTGACAAAATGATGATGGTGATGATTGGACAAAGGCTTCTAAAGTTATTGAGCTGACAACATACTGGACGCCGCAGGTAAAACTATAATACGATCCGTTTTTTCAAAACGGGCATATAAAAACGGAGGTTTGATAATTGAAAAGACTTGAAAACATTGTGGCAAAAGGGAAATTGCTCATTGTGAGCAATCAACTTTTTCCACATTTTGTTTAAAGTAGTCTGCTGCAGATGCATCAATATACATAATGGAAAAGGGTCAAGTTTTTTCTGTCATGTTCTTCCTTTTATTGATTGATTAGAGTTTAATGACAAAATCAACAATTTTTTAGTCATATTAAGGCAGCCAGGTCACCTACCCATGTGTTTGTTGGCAGTCTCGCACCAGTACTCAACACAACAGTTTTTCCAAGCAACTGGCTGCTTTTTCCATATAGACTTTTAGCCCAATTTGGCAGAAGATGAATGATACTTTTGTCAAACCTCAGAGGGAATGTTGGCTGAGCTGGGGTTTGAACTCACAAGCCCTGGATTGACAGCCTGCTTAATTTGTAACAGACTAAGTTACCAGGACTTGGACTTTCAAGTTATACCCATGACAAGTCTCAGAGGCTTGACAAGGTTGACATTCTTAAATTTACACCACTGAAGTGGTAATCTCTGAAACAAAATTAGTTTTTTTATCAAAGGAATCTTTTCTTTAACCCTTTCCCACATACAGATGCATTCCAACATATCTGCAGCAGATGACGTTTGAAAACATTGTTGTTGAAGGAGAAATTGCTCACAATGGGCAATTTCTCTTTTTCCCTCAATGCTTTCAACCTTTTTCAATAATCATACTAATCTCTTTTGAGATTTTCCATACTTTTGCCTAGAAACATGTATTTTCAAAGTCGTCTGCTGCAGATTTATTGTATATGGGATAACTTGATTAATGTCCGAAATTAACATAATTTCTGATCGACTAAACCAACTCATCGAGCTCAATCAATCAGTTTTTAACTTTTGAAGATTTATATATCTGAAATAAGAAAAGTTTTAAGAAAATGATTGGTTAATACAGACCTTACATTTTAATTAAAGTATTGAGACTTGAGAGAAATGGACTACAAATCTTTGGAAAATTGAGAAATAATTTCCAAGCGGTGTCTTATTTATTAACAATGTTTTAAAAAAGTATCTGATTCAGAGACATCAATGAATCGTTTAACCAGCAATGGGATAATATAAAAGAAGATTTGGAACTTACAATATAAACCAAATACCCAACAGTTAATTATTACAGTGAAAGGAATGACAGCAGAAAAAGTGAAACAAAAGTAAACCAGCTGTGTAAACAAAACCTAATGAAAGCTTTTAACTTATCTAAAAATGTTGCTTGAATATAATTTCTTAAGACATCTATTAATATTGGATTGAGTCTTTCATCATCTATCATTGATTGACCTTTCTACTTTCAAACATGTTTTTCAATTATTAAATGCACGTTATACCTTTTCCCAATACAGACAACAGTTTTCTGTTGTAACTTTGCGACATTCTCGCTATAAAAATAGATTGTTGTTCAGTACAAAAATGCTAAAGGCTGTGCCAAATATGATTTCTTGTGGTCTAATATGTTTTCTAAACAGTTAACCCTTTACCTCATATAGATGCTATCCGACACCTCTGCAGCAGATGGCTTTTTGAAAACATAGTGACAAAAGAAGAAATTGCTCAAAACAAGCAATTTCTCCTTTTGCCACAATGTTTTCCACTTTTAGTCATAGGTTATCCATTAAATTATAGAGATTTTCTATTTTTTGACAAAATATGTTCAAAGGCGTCTGCTGCAAAATTGTCGTATGAGGGAAAGGGTTAAAATGACATATACAACAGGTCTTCACTTTCTTGTCCCTTGGATACTAGTCAATGAATAAATCACTTATTCTGATTGGTTTTCTAGTAAATCTGTTTTACTAATCAAAACCTTTTTTTCTTAGATAGTTATCAAATGTTTCAAATTGACGAAAGAAAAATGCAAACACTTTGGCATCAGTGAAGTCAAAAGCGATAATAAAGTGATATCGCAAAATACATAAAAACCGAGGAAGTCAGAATCACCAACTGTCCAATCCACTTCTCTTTCAAAACTGATGGCCTGACGTGCCATATATTGAACTCCAATGTACATTGATACTCTCAGAAGTTGCTTTAACCCTTTCCCTCATACGACAATTCTACAGCAGACAACTTTGATAATATTTTTATCAAAAAATAGAAAATCTCTATAATTGAATGGATAACCTATGACTATAAGTGGAAAACATTGTGGCAAAAGGAGAAATAGCACGTTTTGTGCAATTTCTTCTTTTGTCACTATGTTTTCAAAAAGCTGTCTGCTGCAGAGGCGTCTGAAAGCGTCTATATGAGGGAAAGGGTTAATTGTATTGATTTTCTCAATCAGTGCATGGAATAACAACTTGATATCATGATAGTTTTCAATAAACAACAGCAAAAGCATTAAAGTTCCGTGTTGAAGGTAGCGTATTTCAGTTTTATCACTAAAACAAATTACAAAGGGTTATATTGTTGTGCACGTCTAACCCATTCATTCATAATGGTACTTATTTAAGACTGTTCCATATAGGATTGTAAGATACAATGAGAAACAAAAAGAAAAGAGGAAAATTGCTCATGATGAATATTCTTTCCTTTTTCCACAATGTTTCTCAGTCATTTAGATCTGAGAAATGTTATATATATACAAGCAAGAAAATTAACAGTTCTTCTAATAAGCAGATTAATCCAAGCTAATGTTTTTATTGTGCTTTTTTAGGAATTGTAAATTTGAAAATATCTGAAAACAGAAATATTTAAATGACCTACAGCAGTCAGTGAACAGAGTCGGCTCAATCAATGAATTAACCCTTTCCCTCATCAATTCTGCAGCAGACGACTTTGAACGTATTTTGTCAAAACATAGAAAATCTCCATAATTGAATGGATTACCTATGACTAAAAGTGGAAAACAGTGTGGCAAAAGGAGAAATTGCTCGTTTTGAGCAATTTCTTCTTTTGTCACTATTTTTTCAAAAAGCCGTCTGCTGCAGAGGCATCCGAAAGCGTTTATATGAGGGAAAGGGTGAATGTGCCTGTACAGACAATAATGTCTTACTTTTAATACTATGGTAGATCTATTATATATTGTGTGTGTACTTCAATTCTTAAATATGGTTTCAACATTTGTTTTCCATGTATACACAAAGAAAGTTTATAATATCTTATTTTGTAATAACTTTGAACAAGACTAAAAGTGTAAATCTCATAAAAAAAAAAATCATTTGTTCAATTAAGTCACTGAATGTGATAGAAACAAATGGATTAGTCTAGAATAAACAGAGAAATATCTTGTGCAATTAGAGATATTAACATGTTAAATAATTAGGGGGAGAATGGAAGAGAAACATGGGGGATTTCAAACATTATGGCAAATTTGGCTACAATAAGGTAATGCTCTTATAAAATTTATGTCACACTACAGTTAAATCTATCATGATTTGAGCTCGTCCATGGAAAACGGTACAAGTTAGTATTTCTGTTTGTGTAGATTCAGATCAGCTTGGCCTCTTGCTCTGTCTTATCAGAATATACACAAGTTGACAGAAGCATCTAACAAGGCTTTGACAGTATTATTTGAAAAGTGTAGATCTTGATCAGACTGGATGTAACCTCTGTCATAAAACAAGAAGTGTAACCCATATTTTATGTCAAAAGCCAAATGAAATAAGAAGCCAAAATTTAATGTGACTTATTCCTTTTTTTTTACTTTTAACTCTTTAAATTTACATTGATTGTTTCACTCTCGATGTCAGCTTCCTAGATACTCAACAAGTACTTGCGTCAAGATTGTGGGATGGTCTAAATTTTACTTTCACAGCAGCTAAACACTGTATCCTCTGGATCACTAGGTTCTATCTCTGACCATGGAGTCCCCCATGTAATGACTGAATGTCAAAATTCAATGTTGAATTACATAATTCGCACTACAATAAGGTGGAATGTATAAAAGATCTTCCCTAACCATGAAGTTCAGAAAGTAAGTGTTCCTGTCACTTTGTTCAACTATAAATGATACTGAAGTGAGTTTCCTGAATTATGACATTTTTTATGCTATGATTTTCGCTGTTCAATGGAAACCTCAATTATTATGATGGAGTTGCATTATTTCAATCTAATTGCAAATAGGTAAGAGCATTTGATTCAATTGTTAATAACATCAAATTGCATTGCTAGCTGTAAACTGTCTAAACAAATGTAACCTATCCATCTGTCCTTATGTATGCTTTGAGAAATATAAACCCTTTCCAACATACAACACATTTGAAATTGTTGAAAACATTTTTGCAAAAGGAAAATTACTCATAATATTATATGTTTTCAAATATTTCTGCAGCGGAAGCATTAAAATGGAACTGTATTTGGGAAAGAGTTATTGTTGTTATAAAATGACAATAGCAAGAAAGTATACTTTTCATGTTTTGTCTGACTGAAAATTACTTTCATCCATATGTTTCAAATACATGTTTCTAATCTAGAACCAAATTGAAAATAGCGTTAAAAATTTCTAAGTTTTGTATGATAAAAATAAGCAAAGCAATGCACCTATGCAATATCAACTATCAAATATCAAACTACTTATTCATTTTGTAAAAGTTAAAAGATATAATGTAGCCAAATTTACACTTAGCTGTGGGCACACAAAATAATAATTATAACTCTGTTCTATAAGAAATACTACCTCGCGTAGAAAGTCATTGTATTCACGCTGACGATTAACATTCATTTCTTGACGTTGGTTTTCATACTGACCAAGGCCACGAAGGCCCTGTTCCGGTGTCCCTACTCTATAATATACTGGATCTGAGGGCTGGGAAACAGAAGTAGAATTAATGTGTAAAAACATAAATAGATTACTACACAATTAACATCATATCTTTAACCTGTAAAAATGAGTCCAAAATTACTTTTTATTATATAAAAAGGTTACATCTCAGGAAACACTGTAAAATATTTAACCCTTTCCCTCATACGACAATCCTGCAGCAGACGACTTTGAACATATTTTGTCAAATAATGGAAAATCTCTATAATTGAATGGATAACCTATGACTAAAAGTGGAAAACATTGTGACAAAAGGAGAAATTGCACGTTTTGTGCAATTTCTTCTTTTGTTACTATGTTTTCAAAAAGCCGTCTGCTGCAGAGGCATCAGAAAGCGTCTATATGAGGGAAAGGGTTAACAAACATTGCATTCTGTTCAGTTCCTTTCTGCATGCTTTTGAAGATATTATAGCTATGCCTAACTGCTTACTGATATGGTAATCAAGTTTTGCCAAAACTTTTAAATGAGGTGTCGATAAAATTGACTAATATCTTAGAACAGATAAGTCAGTTTGTTTCCAACGTATTTTCAGGTTAAAGTTAAAATGTATGGCTTGCCTGAAATTAAATATCCTGATCTAAATATAATCTGAAAAACAAGTTTATACAAATAGTAGTGTGCTAGAGATTACCATAGAAAGAAAACATGCAAAACATGCAATAGAAATCAGAAAATTGTACGAAAATTCTTTATTTGATAAATACAAATAACCACAAACATAATTGAATTGATAAATTTGCATCTATGACTTTGTGTACATATAAAACAATCCTCATACACCACAATCATGTACATAGTTGGAAAAGAGATCCATAACAAAACCCTGTTACATATTTTTTTAATTCAAAAGTTTGCATTTAATCATTTAATTTAACTGTTAAAACCACAGTACAAGTAATTATTTTCATCAATATGAACATTATTTTTCAATCCTTTCAATACTGAATTTTTAGCCATTTCTAGAAAGATAAAAGTGCAAATAAACAGAATTGCATCTGGTCAGACAGTGGTCCACAGGCTTCAGTTCCAGCAGTCAAAGGGTTAATACATACATGGAAATTTGTAAACAAAGTATAATAGAGTTTAACCCTTTCCCACATACAACAAATCTGCAGCAAACGACTTTAAAAATATACCCAAATATTTTGGAAACTCGCTTTTAAATGAAAGTACAACAATTGAATAAGTTGAAAACATGGTGACAAAAGGAGAAATTGTCCGTGCAATTTCTTCTTTTGTCTCCTTGTTTTCTAAAAGCTGTCTGCTGCAGAGGTGTCAGAAAGCATCTATATCAGGGAGAGGGTTAAAGGTACCATACCCCTACAAAACTACAAACTCCTCACTCCTTCCCATGCATTGTTATTTCAGGAGTATTCTAGCACTACAATTGTGTCTTCATAAATCTTCCCTAGTTCTTAGAAAAACTATTATCATGCATTACAGTTTCTCACATATATCATGAATCTACAGAAGACAACTTTGTAACATGATCTATTTAAATGAAAAAATATGAAACTGAGAGAAACTGTGAAAACCAACCTTAAGGCTTTTGCAAGCAGTGAAGATCAAAATCAGTCTGTGCATTTGGGCATTCTAGATAATCATGCTCTGCACTTTTTGCTAATAAGTCCTAGAAGGTTTCAAGAAACCACTGAATAACAGTTTCTATTTGTATCTGATAGCATTGATGGGTTGGTAGATATTTGTTTAGATTGATTGATTCCTTGGTGTTTTACACTGCTTTCAACAGATTATATCATGGCGTTTCCTGGATATGTTACCAGTACTACTGGTCCATTAATCCTAACACCAGCCAGTCAGTCGTAATGCTAACCCCGTAACCATGAGCACCAAGGAGGACAGCTATTACTACCACTTTTAAAGTGACTCAACCAGGGATTGCAGTGGAGGCGAACTCTACCACTACACCACCAAGGCATTTAGAGGGGTAATAACTATGCTAAGGTTGGTTTTCCTGGAACACAGTTCATTTATTTAATAGATTTGAAAACACTTGCAAACAGAAAATTGCTCATTAATCAGTATGAGCAATTTCTGCTGCTGATGCTTCAAAAGGGTAAAAGGGTTGTATTATTTCACTTTCTTCATCCCTGACTTAACCCTTTCCCACATACAACAATTCTGCAGCAGATGACTTTGAACGTATTTTGTCAAAACATAGAAAATCTCCATAATTGAATGGATAACCTATGACAAAAAGTGGAAAACATTGTGGCCAAAGGAGAAATTGCACGTTCTGTGCAATTTCTTCTTTTGTCACTATGTTTTCAAAAAGCCGTCTGCTGCAGAGGCATCAGAAAGCGTCTATATGTGGGAAAGGGTTAATATCAATGATTTCAACATAGTGATACTATGTAAGAAAACAGAGGTTGAATCAATTATAAGACACACATATTTGATGGCAATCAGCATGCATAGTTATACAAACATGATGATTAAAATGCTATAATTATTCATACCATGCATGATTATATAGTACCTAATTAATATAACATGAAAAAGTCTAGTCGCATTTGACATCTATTCTCCAATCTAAATAAAACACAGGAAAGGGAAAAAATCTAACAAAATTATAATTCAATTTCTGTGATTTAATTAAATCTTTCAAGTTTCATTCTAGATGTTTAATCTTTATTAGATTAACTTGTTTATAAATGGAAGTATAGAAATCTCTCTGATTGTCCCATAAAAGTTAATTGAATAATGCTAGTCAATCCCTCAAGTCAAAGAAACTTATTATGAAAAAAAAATCTAACAATATGCCATTAGTGTCTTTTGTAATGTAATGTAATGTATACCAGTACCTGAAGAATAAGAGCATTATGCAGAGCTGCTGGCTGTTGAAAATATAACAAACTTGCCATTGTAAAAGCTGATGAAAACATAGTGCTGAATCCTTTTAGAATGGATTGGAATTGTAACAGCCATGATTTTCAACAAAACCTTTTATTACCACCAATGTGTAAACAGTGTTCAGATTTTCACCACCAGATTGCATTGTCTATAATGCCCAATGAAATGTTAGTGCAACACACAGGAGGAAACTACCAGATTAACCCTTTAACTGCTGCAACTGATTTAATGAAGCTTGTGACACCAGTATAGAGCTAGACCAGCCAGAGAATACAAGCCTTCTGACTAGATTCTAAACTATTGGCTGTCAAACTCTATATTTTTATCTTGATATTCCGAAAAATTGGCTATGGACGCTTTCAAATGCAAAGTTAGACAATGCCATTTCAAAAATTCAGCATTGGAAGGGTTGACAATCAAAATAGTTGATCCCAGACCACCAGTGTCATTTTGGGTGCATTCTAACCTCCTTGTCTGCTTTAAAAAGAGCATCATTGTATCTGCTATGATATCTATCTGTCATTTTCTGAATTTCCCCGTCATAATCAGCAGCACTTTGAGGACCGTATGATACCTGGGCATGTTTAATGGCATACGGGTCCATATGTACAGGCATATCTATGTCCTAGGTAATGGATAGTAAAACATTGTGTTTTTGCTTAATCACAGATACTTTGTTGAGATGCTTTATGTTGTATTATATAGCATTTAGTACAGATGAGCTAAAGGAATGCTTTCAAAAATGTTTTATTCAGTTGTATTGCATGTTTCAAATGAACTGTCATAGCATGAAGACACAGCAAGGTCAGTTTACATAGAAATATATTATTATAAGATCCTGTCCTTATTATGTATTCATCATGTGTCAGTTCAAATTGCACGGACAATAAATAATTTGTATTTTCTATCAAATATTCTGTTGCAAAACTTTGTGAAATAAATGAAATAAACTTCTTAAACTGCCAAAAACAGACATCTTGAGGGCACATTCATGGACATGTATATTTAAGAAGGTTAGCAACCATTAGGGTAAAAAATCTTTACCTTTTCTTGCTGTACAAGGAAATCAGTCCGTCTTTCATCTCTAAGTTTCATCTGTCTGTCTTCATACCCATCACTGTCTAGTGGTAAACTCTGAAACAGATACCAATCATGTGGACATAAACCCTTCTTACATACAACAAAACTGCCGCAGATGACTGATAATATGTATATACAGTTGAAAACATTATGGCAAAAGGAGAACATGCTCATTATGAGCAATTTCTTCTATTATCACAATGTTTTTAAGAGTTGACTGCTGCAGAGGTGTCATAAAGTGGGAATGTGGGAAATGGTTATGTTTCAGCCCTTTTCTACGTAAATTTGATCTTTGATGGGTCAAGTAGACATTTTTTTGTAAACACTATGGGCAAACATAAGCAATTTCTCAACTTGTTTTAAACCATTTCGCACATGTAGATGAATTTCAATGCTACATCATCAGCAGCAGCAGTCAATCTTTTGAAAACATGTGAGAAAGGAAGAAATTGATCATGACCAGCAAATTTTTATTTGCCAAAATGTTTTCAACTCTTTTCAATAATTATGCTTTCATTTACAGAGAATTTCCATAATTTTATCTCAATGTTTTCATAATGATCTGCTGCAGATATGTGATTTTATAATCTCAAAAGGTAAGTATTCATTTCAGAAACTTTTTATAAAGTTATAATCAACTTCAGATTTGACATTACAATATCAAGGTCTTCTTTTTATGAAGAAGTGACTAGTAAATCTAAATAAACATATAAAATGACAGAAAATGAACAAAAGTATTTAAAACATTGAAAAATGTCAGTGCAAATCTAATATAAAATACGAGTGTATGCCAAATTACACAAAATAAAACTGTTAGACTTAAAATCATTGTCATACCATTGTGACCAAGTTTGGGGAAGACAAATGGTTTTAAAAGCTAGTTATCATTTATAGCCTAGAGATCATGGTCATAAACATTATGACCAAGTTCGGTGGAGACCAAAATTGTTCAAATCTAGTTATCAAACTTACATGTAAAGCCCCTGCTAGAGATCATGGTCATAACTATTGTGACCCAGTTTGGTGAAAACCAAAATTGATCAAAGCTTAGAGTTATCAAACGTATACTCTAGAGATCATGGTCATAAACATTATGACCAAGTTTGGTGAGGACCAAAATTGTTCAAAGCTAGTTATCAAAATTATACTCAAGAGAGCATTGTCATAAACATTATGACCAAGTTTGGTAAAGACGAAAATTGTTCAAAGCTAGTTATCAAACGTATACTCAAGAGAGCATGGTCATAAACATTATGACCAAGTTTGGTAAAGACGAAAATTGTTCAAAGCTAGTTATCAAACGTATACTCAAGAGAGCATGGTCATAAACATTATGACCAAGTTTGGTAAAGACGAAAATTGTTCAAAGCTAGTTATCAAACTTATACTCTAGAAGTCATGGTCACTGTGACCCAGTTTGGGGAAGACAAAAATTGTACAAAGCTAGTTATCAAACTGATTCAGTGGTAAAGGAAGAAGTCCATTAGTTTTTCTATTTTTTTGCTCTGATGGCCATCTTGTGCAGTGGAGCAAAATGGCTTGAACAATTTTGCCTATTAGCTACTAAACATTTGTGCGACATTATTTTGAAATTGGGTCAGTAATTTACAAAGAAATGTTCTTTATTATTAAAGAATTTTCTATTAATAGCTTTGGTGGCCATCTTGTGCAATGGAGCAAAACACATTGGATAATTTTGGTAGAGGGCTACTCAATGAACATTTGTGTTAAAATATTTTGAAATTGGGTCAAGAGTTTCAGAATATATGATTTAAAGGTTATTCTTTTTTAAAACTCTGGTGGCTATCTTGTGAAGCGGTACCATACCTTTTTTTTGTATAGAGGGTAATACATATTATATTAGCATCATTCTTGTAAAGATATTTTGAAATTGGGCCAGTGGTTCAGCAGAATAATGATGTTGTTAAAATATGTTTAGCTCTGGTGACCTTCTTGAGCAGTGGAGCAGATTCCTGTGAAATTAGTTTTGAATTAGACTATTGGTTTCAGAGAAGACTTGAACTGGCAATGTATGGTGAGTGATCACAATAGCTACCCAAAACAATTCTTGCTCAGGTGAGCTAACAAGGAGCTGTAAATTCCAGGCTGTCTGGGGCAATCAATCTGTCTATACACTTATTTTAAAAAACTTGCCCATAAACATTGTTACAAAGCTTCGAAAAGATTGAAATAGGAGTATTCAAGTCGGAAAAGATACGTTTGTAGATGACAATAATGTTGCGTGTCCCCCCCCCTGGTGTGCCAATAAAAAAAGTTTTCCCAAAATACAAATTATAGATGAAACATGAGATCTTTTTCAAACATAAAGCCCCACATTTTTTCTGTACAAGGTCGCTGTAACCTTGAACTTTGAACGGATGACCTCAAAATCAAAAGAGGTCATCTTCTGGTCATGCTCAACCTTCTTGCCAAGGGTACTGTAGGTCCAAGCATTATTCAGTTATCAATTGGACACAATTTGGTCTACCAAAGGGGGGCATAATTGATTAATAATTTATCAGTATAACAATATTTACATTTAATTTCACAACACTTATAAAGAAATTTAATCGTAATTAAACATTTAAAACTTACATTAATGATGACAGGTGAAAATGAGAAGTCAGATAGTGTTTACATGCGATATCAAATTTTGTTGGAACAACATGACTTGTTGAGATACCTACATTATCATCTTCCAAGATAAAACAGTCTAAATGAAAAATAGCATTATAGTTATAAATGACATATTGAAATGGATATTTGAAACATTACAATTACAATACGATTTGAAATCTTACTAGTATTTTATAGAGGTTAAACAAAAGTTTTGCTCATTTTAGTCAATAAAACTGAGAATGTGCTGTTAGAAAAACAGCTGTTTATGACAAGGAACTCCTGTTTTTTAATCCATTTATGATTGAACAGTGTCACATTTACAAGTTCTAGAATAATAAGAAAACAAACATATTTTCAATCTGGATGTCTTTACCTTTAAAAATGAAGATTAAAGACAAGAGGGCAATGATGGCCCTGGAATCGCTCACCTGATTTTTTTTTTCTCACTTTAGCTATATAAGCCCCGCCCCCTGGCAGCCATAGTTTCTGACCAATCAACTTGGCTTGAAGGAATCTGATAGAGGGTCACCCTAGGAACATTTCTACAAAATTATTTGAAGATCGGCCAGACACTTTTGGAGGAGAAGATTTTTTAAGTTTTCAATATAGCCATATAATGCAAAATAGCCCAGCCCACTGGCGGCCATGTTTTTTTACCAATCAACATGGCTTGAAGGAATCTGAAAGTGGGATTCAAAGAACATTTCTACAAAATTATTTGAAAATCGGCCTGACACTTTCGGAGAAGAAGATTTCTTAAGTTTTCACTATAGCCATATAATGCAAAATAGCCCCGCCCCCCCTGGCGGCCATGTTTTTCGACCAATCAACTTGGCTTGAAGGAATCTGATAGAGGGTCATCCAAGGAACATTTCTACAAAATTATTTGAAAATTAGCCCGACACTTATGGAGGAGAAGATTTTTTAAGTCACCCAAGGAACATTTCTACAAAATTATTTGAAAATCGGCCTGACACTTTCGGAGGAGAAGATTTTTTAAGTTTTCACTATAGCCATATAAGGCAAAATAGCCCCCCCCCCCCCCCCCCCCCACCCCCTGGCGGCCATGTTTTTCGACCAATCAACATGGCTTGAAGGAATCTGATAGAGGGTCATCTAAGGAACATTTCTACAAAATTATTTGAAAATCTGCCAACCAGTTTGGGAGAAGAAGAATTTTGAAGTTTTTTCGGTTTCGTTGCCATGGAAACCAGAATTTTGCATGGATCCCAAAAATTTGAAGGAATTCTGGTGAGGTCATTGAGAGGATGCTTTCTGTGAAGTTTCATCCAAATTGACCCACTGGTTACTGAGGAGAAGAAGTTGACGCACGACGGACGCCGGACGCCGGACAAAAGGCGATCACAATAACTCACCTTGAGCAAAGCTCAGGTGAGCTAAAAAACTGCATGCTGTTTCTAACTTTTCCAATAATAAACCCTGAACAAATCAAAACCATTTAAATCATTTGACTCTTTGTTATGAAGAATAAGATAATGCAATTGACCTTTCTCATATAAATAAACAGATAAACAAGATATTTTTAATCTTATTTTTAGACAGTTTACAAATTAAGCTAATGAGAAAATAATTTGAAAATCTATAGAAATGTAAATATGATTTTCTTGTACCATACTAAATGTATACATGTATTTAAAAGGTGTTGCTGCAGAGTCATCAAATATCAACATTCTGTCAGGGAAACTACAGCATTATTCAATAACCTTACCGTTCCTCCTCCAAATTTATTTCTTCTGTCTGTTATCTCCTGGTCATATTTGTATGTACCAATAAACCGAGACACCTCTGGGTTATCTTGCCTTAATATATCAGTCATTCTCTATCTGCAAAATATAAACAGACAAATTATAAGGAAATATAACATCAAAATCAACAACAACATTTATGATCTCTTGTGGCACACGCTAAACAGGAGAACCATGATCATCATGTATCATTCACCCGAGATCTAGTATTGTCTTTAATAGCTCTAGTAGCCATCTTGTGCAGTCAAGTTGAACAGTTCAAACAATTTTGGTAGAAGCACACTTGAGGAACATTTTGAGATGACGCAGTTTCAAGATTTTTCTGATTTTATTTATACGGGCCATCTTGTGCAGCATGCAGTACTTTCAAAGAAAAAGATTTGAATAGACAGATGTTGGACAGACAAAGGATGTTGAGTCACAATAAGTCACTCAGGTGAGTGAAGAAGATAAAATGAAATCCTTTATCTTGACATCTCATAGCAAAACAATGGCTTCACATTTTGTACTTTTGTCCATGCAGTTCTAAATATGATTTATTTTCATATCTTTCATATAATGTATTGTCATGCACAAGTGAAACAAATTGTACTAATAACAATGACTATAAAACAAGGAGAAGTTGCTATTTGGCACTTGGTGCAGAAGTTATCTACAAATGTTCTTGAAATCCAGTCAGATGCTTATGATAAATAGACTGGAAATGAAAATAGGATGGACGTCTCACATGCACTAAACCATGACTATAATAAGCCCTTACCAAATATATCAGGTAGCAAACAAAACAAGAGCTGTCGGAGGACAGCGCGCTCGACTTTACAACGCTTATTCACTTAAGCACTATTTCCGTATATTGCCTTTAAGTACTATTAAATCATATATACTCTATATGTAAAAGCAACTGAATAGATACATACATTTAAATATATATAATTTAAAAATCAAATTTCCTAAGTCAATCAAGGGCCATAACTCCATATTTAGGATACAATGGAGTTATGTAACCTAATTGTGTGATGGTCCTTAACAAATGTGTGAAGTATGAAGACTGATTTGAATGAAGGGTATTAGAGTTACAAATGAAAATGCCAGCTTGCCCTAAAACATAAACCGGACACCGACGCTGGGGTGAGTAGTAAAGTTCCATTTTTCTTTGACTAGTCGAGCTTAAAAAAAGGTTTTCCAAATGTTTGACACCAAATCCCGTTTGAAATGGTGAAGAACTATATTTGATAAATGAATGATCATAATTAAAAATTAATGTAACCAAAAATAATGAATTCATCTCAAATTCTCAAAATCAACCAAAATAATGTGTTTTACCCCAAAAAGAAGGTCACACTCCATTATCTTCAACATACAATGTGAAAAAAGGAATAATATGTAATTACATTCCAAATATGAAAGCCCTTTAGAACACAAGTACTTATTGAGAAAAATTAAATAATTAAATGAAAATCCCAACTTGCCCTAAAACTTTAACCACCCAAAATCATGTCTTTTACCTCAAAAAGAAAGTCAAATCAGCATCTTCAGTTAACAATATGAGGAAAGGTATTATATGTAATTAAATTCCAAATATGAAAGCCCTAACACAAATGCATATTGAGAAAAATTAAAAAATTAAATGAAAATCCCAACTTGCCCTAAAACTTTAACCACCCAAAATCATGTTTTTTACCTAAAAAAGAAAGTCAAAATCAGCATCTTCAACATACTATACGAGAAAAAGTATTATATGCAATTATATTCCAAATATGAAGGCCCTAACACAAGTGCTTATTGAGAAAAATTTAAAAAAAAATGAAAAACCCAACTTGCCCTAAAACTTTAACCACCCAAAATCATGGTTTTTTACCTAAAAAAGAAAGTCAAATCAGCATCTTCAGCTAACAATATGAGGAAAGGTATTTTATGTAATTAAATTCCAAATATGAAAGCCCTAACACAAGTGCTTATTGAGAAAAGTTTAAAAAATTAAATGAAAATCCCAACTTGCCCTAAAACTTTAACCACCCAAAGTCATGTGTTTTACCTCAAAAAGAAAGTCGAAATCAGCATTTACAGCATACAATATGAGGAAAGATATTGTATGTAATTATATTCCAAATATGAAGGCCCTAACACAAGTACTTATTGAGAAAAATTAAAAAAAAAAATTAAAATCCCAACTTGCCCTAAAACTTTAACCTCCCAAAATCATGTTTTTTACCCCAAAAAGAAGGTCACACTCAGCATCTTCAGCATTCAATGTGAAGAAAGCTTAAAGGTGTAACTATATTCCAAATATGAAAGCTATAGCACAAATACTTATGAATGAAAATGCCAACTTGCCCTAAAACTTTAACCGGATGCCGACGCTGATGCCGACGCCGGCGCGAGTAGTTAAAAGCTCTCATATTCTTCGAATAGTCGAGCTAAAAAGTCATACACATTGGTATTCCTTGCCACTTTGCCGTATTAGGACCTACATGATCTTATATCAAGATTATAGTTCTGGTATATATATAATTACAAGAGAAAGTTGATGCACCACATCAATGTCGCCGGATATCCATAGTGCAGTTATGCATAACACTAACATTATAGTAGTTGAATAAACAGTTATCAACTGAGGGGCATATTGGAACATCAGGGGTGGGGTCAAGTGAAAATGTATCATAACTTGCATTGTTTTGTCAATGAAGTGAATGATAATTGAAGCCTTTCATTGTTTATGATCAATCTCCATTCCAAAGTAGGTTGACCATACCACAACCAACTAATTATTGATCATAAACAGTAATGGAAATGAGAAATCTTGCCAATCATTAGTCTTAGTATGTATACAGTGCTTTCATTAAGGAATTATTATAAGATTTGTGAATTCCACATACACTTTTCAAGATGTTTGTCAGAGTATTTGAATTTTATTATTGTTTCAATAAAACCACAAAACAGACAATTTAGGATTTGCATGCAATAGCACGTCATTTTACCTTTCCTCTATTAAAGTCAACAGTGGACACCTTTGCAGCAATCTACTTTTAAAACAATGAGTTAAGGGTTAAATCGCTGAAGACATGAGTTTTCTCTTTTTCTCAAAATGATATTAGCTTGGCATCCTAATTATATCATACTTTAACAAATGTTGAAATGTAGTCCAATATTTATAAATTAGACCACTTTCGAAATATAATATCAACTAAACAGTTAAATCTCATTGAAATTGTTGTATAATTTAAACTTAATTTCGAACATAAACTGAGCCCTACAACATGTTAATTTATTTTAATTCTTTCCTTCCTTTTTTATAATGAAAATAACAAACTACTCATGTTTTAAAATTATATTATGATGAGCACCCTTGTGTCATTGATGCAGATCGGAAGCCTTTAGGGAATGACACATTTAAAATTGTCAAGGACGAAATAATTTTGTACGAAAGACCCGATTCTTTCTTATTCGCGGAGGTGTCGTTCTTGAAACTCTCTTTATAGGCAGAGAGTGTTCGTTCAAAGTAATTTTTCTATTAAAACTAGTTTTATCTCGGTTTGTTCATTTCTTCATTTGTTTCGAACCAAATAAACATTTTAAATCACCTACGATTTACTATTTGTAAGTGAGTGTAAAGAAACGGCTCTCTGTAAAGGAGATTGATCTACGCAGTTGGTATTCGCGAGTCACGCTTCAAGCAGGTGCGCGTATGTAAACAAATTAGACTGCGACGTAAATTTGTGTAGTTATCGCCTTTTGAGTACATGTAGTATATAGTGTAAAAAAAAGTATATCAGTCTAGCTAATAGGGACTGTTTTATCTTCGTAAATAAAACAAAAAAACATAAATAAGAGTCAAAATAAAGAAACTGAAAATACCTAAAACATCGGAATATTTATTTCATTTTAGATGTGTCATTACTTAGTGTCTTTAAACAAACACAATTGTAATATGTTCAAGACATCTAAATGTATTTCTTTCTAATAATAATCCCTCCTCCCATGTGATTTCCGAAAACCTATTAAAAATAGAAGTCGCGGGCTTCTGCCCGGCGACTAATGATGGTACCATTTTTAAAATTTGAAAAAGGTGAAGTGCTAAAAGCAATTTTCTTTACTCTGTTGGTCTATTTTTCTTATAGCCGCTTGACCCATGCCGATCAATTACATTGAGATTTAAATTTTGTTTGGCCTTATCCTTGAGAAGAGTGCTAACAAATGCAATCAAATTTCCACTTACCATCTAACTGAAGTACTATAATAGCTCTAAAATTGGGTAGCTTTTCATATTCTAAATGCCTTACAAAAAGCCTTAACATTTTGTTGTGGGTACTAAACAATATTTTCTCGGTAAGTTATTAACCCTTTCCCTCATACAACATTTCTGCAGCAGACGACTTTGAATATATTTTGTCAAAAAATGGAAAATCTCTTTAATTGAATGGATACCCTATGACTAAAAGTGGAAAACATTGTGGCAAAAGGAGAAATTGCTCGTTTTGAGCAATTTCTTCTTTTGTCACTATGTTTTCAAAAAGACGTCTGCTGCAGAGGCGTCAGAAAGCGTCTATATGAGGGAAAGGGTTAATTAATAGAGATAATATATGGGGAAAAGACCATTTTACTCCCCTTTAAATAAAGGTTTTTGTCTGATACTATTGCATCTTCAGATCCAATTAAACAAGGATGCTTGATAAATTTCAAGTTATCTTCGGTTACAACAACATCCATTTACAACCCCACTCAGATTATTGAAATATACACTTTCTTTTATACATTATCACTTTTCTGTGAGTGTGCATAATACACACATATTTTATTCAAAAGTTTCTCATCCTCATTTTTCAAGCCCTGAAAGTTTTACTTAAGTGCTAGGTAAACAGTTCAAGTACCAGAATGTTTTACGATGTTGACCTCTGTTCAACATGGGTTAACCCTTTCTCACATACAACAAATCTCTAGCAGGTGACTTTGAAAACATGCAGGAAAAATGAATGAAAGTTTCTCTATTGCATAGAGTTGAAACCCATTATGAGTCTTTTTTCCTTTTCACACAGTGTTTTCAAAAGTTGACTGCTGCGGATGCGTTATAATACATCTACATGATAGAAAGGGTTATAGGATGTTCATATTTAAAGTTTAAATTCTTCATGGAAATCATCAATCAACTATCTGTTTGCATGATATGTTTTAGGACTGTCTGAATATCTTTAAACAAGAAAATGCATACATCATTGTTATGAAAGCAAACAGCTTGTTGCAACAGGTAAACAAACAGAGCCAATCTTATAACAAGCTGTTGACAAGTTGCTATGTAGTTGTATACATGTAGATAGTGAAATATATATAACAACAAATTAAATGCTACTACATTTAATCATACAACTTTTATCTTATAATGTAACTTAAATAAAACCAAAACACTCTTACTTTCAAAATCCTTTTCTTTTTCAGGAAATAATCAAAATCCCATCTACTTTCCTTTCTCTTAATTTTTAAATTATTAATTATACCCAATGTATGTTCACATACTTCTGTATGGAATACACATGTAGATAATCTAGATAAATGAATTGTATATAATTTCTCTTAAAGACTGTCTGTGTATTGTAATGCCAGATAGTTCTGTTTATAACACAATTTTTATGGCAAAGTTGACCACGGTAAAGGTTGAGTGACAAGTGTAAACATGCAACAAATCTGCAGCAGAAAACTTCAAATAAAACAAGACATAAACATTGGAAAATCTCCATAAATGAAAGTATATTTATTGAATAGAGATGAAAACATTATTATAAAAGGAGAACTGTTCATTATGAGCAATTTCTTCTCTTGCCACAATGTTTTAAACATCGTCTGCAGGTGGGATTAAAGGGTAAAAAGGATAGCAAACCTTTACTCAATTTCTGCTACAACAGAAACAAGGTATAAGTGGATGCCATCTATAGGTTGTTCAATGAGTATACTACCTGCATATATGTGTTCAATGGTTTGGTATTAACACTTTCAACAATATTTCAGTTATATCATCACATCCCTTCAGTTAACTAGCAGGACACCCTATTATTGTATCTGTTTTAATGGTAACCCTGAAATCATGAGTGCCCAAAACAGAAGCCACTAGTTACCACTTGTTTAGTCTGTGCTATGACCTAATCAGGATCAAACCCTGAGCTCTGCTCCTGCAATCACATCATCAGGGTGTTAACCTTTTCCAATATATAGATACATTTTAAAGATATGCAGCTGCATGATAAGAAGAATTCTGAAAACATTGTGGCAAAATGAGCAAGTTTCATTTTGCAACAACCTTTCCAGCTCTTTTCAATAATTAATATTTAAATTTGTAGAGATTTTCCACATTGATGTCTTCATGTTTTCAAAAGGTTCAGTTACTGTTTAATACTACTTGTGTAAAGGTTGCTAATGTCAAAGGGAAAGGTTAAGAGTTTATCTATTATTGATTTATTCATCAATTACTGTATACTTATAAATCTTTCAAATAGAATGGACACCAAGAAACTGACCAGATAAGACTGACTGACCACTTGACCAAACCCTTAGTGTGCAGCAAAGCTAGATCAAAGTAAAGTGGTACAAACACTAACAGTTCAAAGTTGTTCCTCTTTATTTGTTACATATTTTGGATAATCTCCATTCATCAGGATTGATAAGAATATTGGATAAAAATTTGCAAAATACCCTAGATTAAAGAAGTCAAGTAAATGGGTTTTATGTCAAGAAATAACATAGCAAATACCAGAGTGAGCTATTTGTGTCCTGGGATTCCCAATAACCAGATCAATGCAATGGACTACTAATAATCCTTCATGTCTTACAGAAAACTTCAGAACTATTAACCCCTTTACCACATACAGACGCCTTGTCAGCTGACGACTTTTGACAACATTGTGACAAAGAAATTGCTCAAAACTATCCTTTTGCCAAAATGTTTTCAAAATGTTTCAGTAGTTCAGTAACCTTGAATTGTATAAGAGATTTTCCATGTTTTACCTACATATTTTCAAAGTCCTCTGCTACAGATTTGTTGTATGCGTGAAATGAGTACACAATTGAAGTTGCATGTTTATTCATTTCAACTACAATTCAGTCGTAATACCTCAGCTGGTTCACTGACATTGATAAGATGTGTCCTTGCTTTCTCTGCAATATTATTGCTCTCTCAACATTTTCTTTCTTACAATGAACATTGAAATAGGGTGGAAGCACAAGTTATAACACCCATTAGAAACGCGACTCTCTGACTATAAAATATTCATATAAATAAGATAATGGCAAACAAATTGTTTGAAAATTCTTAGAAGGAACCATAACGGAAAAAATTAGTGGTTTGCAATGCAAGTCAAACTTGGTCTTAAACCTGTGAGCCAAATATTATTTAATTACAGCTTTGGACTCTTTCATGAGTCAGCATCCAGGCATTTTGCAAATTCCAAGTTTAATCAAGAACTCTTTCTATAAAATCAAAACAAAATATTAAAGACATGAACATTTCAAACAAAATCATGTTTTCCATTTACAATCTTAAATCATTTAACTCTTTTCCATTATTCAGGCGAATTTTATTGCATCTGAAGCAGACGACTTTTGAAAATATTGTAGCAAAAGGAGAAATTGTCAATGATGATCAATTCCTCTCATTGCCACTGAGATATCAACTCTAGTCAATAATTAAACCTCTATTAATGCAGATTTTCCATTTTATGCAGACTTTTGCCAAGATGTGTTCAAGGCTGTCTGCTTCAGATTTGTTGTTTGAGGGACATTGCATTGATACCCAGCACAAAACCTTAGTTCAAAATACTTTTCTAATCATTGTTAGGAATATAACATGTAATATTCAGTCAATTTTATCTTCATGTTCTTAACAATTCAAGAAATCAAAGTTGACAATAATGGAGACCAACCGGTTGACTGATCACCCCGAAATAGACCACTAACTTTGTTTACCTATTCTAACTTTATCCTATTGTTTTATATAGTGTCTAAACCTACATAGCCTTGTCAAGCAAAAAGAGCCTTTTTAGTATAATTATTTTAACCCTTTCCCTCATACGACATTTCTGCAGCAGACGACTTTGAACGTAGTTTGTCAAAAAATAGAATATCTCCATAATTGAATGGATAACCTATGTCAAAAAGTGGAAAACATTGTGGCAAAAAGAGAAATTGCACGTTTTGTGCAATTTCTTCTTTTGTCACTATGTTTTCAAAAAGCTGTCTGCTGCAGAAGCGTAATAAAGCGTCTATATGAGGGAAAGGGTTAATCCTTTCCAACTTGTAGTAACACTTTTAACCATCAGCAGAAGACTTTTGCCACAATTTTTTTTCAACTATGTCAGTGGCAGGCGCGTAGCTGGGTCGATTTGTGGACTACGCACCATTCTAGGGGGTCCGTCTATATGGGCTCGGGTGACTTCTGGCGTATATTTCACAATATCTAAATGAGTCTACTCGATACCCTTATGTACGGCACATCTACACAAACTACCCTTAAAACGTTTGCAGCAATCGGAATTTATTTTTACCAACATTAACTGGCACTTCAACAAAAGTGAAACCTCGAAGAACCGAACTGAGTGATCGCAGTTCATATGCCCCGGCTTTGGCATCACCATAGTTATGGAAGAGGTCATCTAAGCTGTCAACGACCGTCGTATACGAGCATTTGAAAGTGTTAAGTACGACTGTAATTTAGTCCGATTTTCCATGTGTTTTATGCTTACTTAGTTTCATGAAAACACAACAATCGTTTGCCCGAGAAGTAAAACAGGAACGCCACTTCTTGAACGGTCTTTATCATGTTTCTGGCAAGTGGCTCCTCGGACGCATGATATAGCAATGTTAAGACAGTGAGCTTGGCAGTGGTTGTACACTGCGTCGGGAATTATCTGCCGAACTCGCTCGAACACCATGGAACTTTCCGGACATGTTGGATGCTCCATCGTAGCCTAACCGACTTGGTTGTATGGTCGAAGTACCTTAAACGGAGCGTCACTTGCTCCATTGTAGACGCGTCAGGGGCTTCGTCTGTCATTAACCCAAAGAACGGAACACTTTTGCATTTGCGCAAAATTTCCTCTCTGATTTAATCCCCGCATATCGTGATTACTTAATTTTGTATAGCGGATGAAGTGTATTGCGTCACCGTTCTTCAAATGATCACGCAGCACAGGGTTATATTTGGCATGGTATTCTAAAAGTGCTTTAAAGTTCCTATTTGTATCCTCATGACCACGTATACTATAGCTAGATTGTGTTTACAACAAAGAATATAGTTGTATCAATTGTGCCTTGTAATACATGTATGTTCTTGCTAATTATTGGCATAGGAAACCGATTGGGCAATGCTTTTCTTAATTCCAGACATAACTGTAGTGAAATGTTCAGCCGATTAAAGCGAATGCGCATGTGTCTTGCACTTAATGTGAGCGGTGATGACCTTGCCAAGATTGCTTGGGTCGGTTGATTGTTGCAGGTTGCGACACTAGCGATCTCTTCTCAGATCCAAATAAATGGCACGGACCACAATTCGCTCCAACAATATAATTCGAATATCGTACTCCCATGTACAATATGAAAATACTATATGACTGTATACAAACTACATAGGACATCTAATATTATCAATAAATATAGATTATTCATGTGACAATTTGATCATGTCTGAATTGTACTGATTTGTCCGTTTTCACCCTTACCCTCCATAGGGTCCTGTTTTTATTGCATTTTTCGCATTTGTTTCATTTTCATTTTTGGAACTCTCAAAATATTTCTTACGCACGTGCGTACGTGCGTAAGCCTAGCTACGCGCCTGAGTGGGTATACATTTAGTTTCAGAGATTTTCAAAATTTGTGTCCATCTTCTCTTAAAGTTATTGCATCTAGGAAAAGGTAAGCAATGAATTATAACTTATCTGAACCTGTGTATTTAAACTGAGATATTATTGAAATCGTCACTTTCAACAGAATTGGCTTTTTTTAAAACACCAGCAATTGTATATTTTCTGTTAAAAAGCTGTATCTGTAGCCCTTAGATTTCCTGTCGATCAACAATTCAGATGAGAAAAAATACAGGCGAATTTTGAGTTGATTGGTCCCTATTTGTAATGATTATGAATCAGGGACATACTGATCATATTTGTAGGTGAGCCTTGGAGTAGGTCTCCATATCTTGATACACTTAAACTATATATATAAATTTATTCAAGGCTGTTTGAGAAAAAAATAGTTAACCCATTATCATGCAGATATGCAGTTTTTAAACTATTACAGAATTATCCCTATCCCACATACAACAAATATGCAGCAGATCACTTTGAAACCATCTAGGCATACACCTGGAAGATCTCTTTAAATGAAGGTTTATTCACTAAAAAGATTGAAAGCAATGTGGCAAAAGGAGAAATTTTTAGCAGTTTTCCCTTTTGTCAAAATGTTTTCAAATGTCGTCTGCTGAAGAGGCGTCAAAAGGCATTTGTGAGTGGGAAAGTGTCAATACATATTTTATTTTAAATACAAGAAACCGCTGAAGACGGTAAGGCCGGATTGTCGGCAATTTGACCTTGAAAATCGACAAACTAAGGTCAAGGTCAAAGTAACAATAGAAATCAATAGAACTTGTTACTGGTTACCTTCAGGCAAAGTTTCAAGTTTGCAACCCTTTCTTGTGCTGAGATTTTGCTTAACCAGAAACTTTAACCATTTTGCCTAACCTAAAACTTTAACCAAAATGTTGACGGACAGACAGACAGACAGACGGACATCGCCAATCTATAGACCGGAATTGCTTAAGCAATCCGGCCAAAAAATGGAAATGGTGATTTGAAAAATATTGTATGAAACTTTCTACTGTAGAAATATCTAATGATGTTAGTTTTACGGAAAGGGTAATGATGTGTTGTTTCATCATTTGTTTGTTCGCCATTTCTATGTATGTATAGTTGAATATTATAATTGTCTTAATGTAAATTTTCCAGAGGCCCACATGGAAGACTCAGGTCAGGGAAAAGCCAAATGTGCTGCCTCAATAAATAAAGTCTTTATTATTATTATTATTATTATTATTATTATTATGTGTAACTTTTTACAGGAAGGCTGTGGATAGCCAATGATCTCTTGATCTTTAGGGGCCAGTCTACCATGGCTTTAGATCTAAAGTCGCTACTCAAAGAATTGAATTCAAATACTTTAACCCTTTTTCCACATACAAACATATCATGCTGACTACATTGAAAACATCTAGACAAAGCTTTAGAAAATCTGCCCTGCATAAAAAGTAATTTACAATCATATGTTACAGGGTAACACACTATTTGTCTGAATAGCTCTTCA
The DNA here is from genome assembly GCA_031761405.1 of Serripes groenlandicus. Lineage (NCBI taxonomy): Eukaryota > Metazoa > Mollusca > Bivalvia > Cardiida > Cardiidae > Serripes > Serripes groenlandicus. The sequence goes on from JASEVX010000001.1 coordinate 139,467,927, forward strand.
CTTTGACAATATTTATGTGCTTCAGGTTGTCGTGCCTGAGTTTCTCCTGTTTCTTCATGCACTTATAAAAACAGCTAAACCATTTATTGATATGCTGTATTTAGACAGGTTCAAACAGAGTCTAAATACTACATATCAATAAATTTATGATGACACACTTTAAGTGTTGTAACCTTTGATAAATTGTGAAAAACAAATTGTAACATCAAGAAAATAAGAAGTATAAAGTTTGATACAGCTAAATATATTGTGGGTGTAGGAGGTATTACTTGTCGATGAGAACTCAGATGTTTTTAACCCTTTCCCTCATACGACAATTCTGCAGCAGACGTCTTGGAAAGTATTTTGTCAAATAATGGAAAATCTCTATAATTGAATGGATAACCTATGACAAAAAGTGTAAAACATTGTGGCAAAAGGAGAAATTGCATGTTTTGTGCAATTTCTTCTTTTGTCACTATGTTTTCAAAAAGCCGTCTATACAATATATATTATCTGTAAAGGAGTAAAATGTATTTTGTTATTGATTCCCATAACCTTAAAGTAAAATACATTTCTCATGCAGCAGAAACCAATTACATTTTTAATGCTGTTTTGCATTATTCAAATTAACATAATACATGTACATTGTAACCCGGACATGAGTAAAGAAAGTTATTGCCATTAACCCGTTTCCCTCATACAACAATTCTGCAGCAGTCGACTTTGAACTTATTTTGTCAAAAAATAGTAAATCTCTATAATTGGATGGATAACCTATGACAAAAAGTGGAAAACATTGTGGCAAAAGGAGAAATTGCATGTTTTGTGCAATTTCTTCTTTTGTCACTATGTTTTCAAAAAGCCGTCTGCTGCAGAGGCGTCAGAAAGTGTCTATATGAGGGAAAGGGGTAATACTAAGAATAAAACAAATTATAAGAAATAATTTTTCTTACAATAAATACTACTGGTAGTGTTTGTTGCAATACATTCTACAATTTTCTTTTTTGTTCTGGGGGAGGGATGAAATAAGTTACATGACTGTATTTTGCAAACTAATTATTCCATATTGCTATTCAAATTGGATCACAACATTTGTCTTTAAATTCCTAATTAATATCACAGTTTAACCTTACCCACAAACAGATTGCTTTCTGATGCCATTGCAGCAGGCAATTTTTGAAAACAATGTGGCAAAGGAGAAATTGCTAATGAGCAATTTCTCCATTAATTTTGTGGTTTAACTCTATTCAATAATTATACTTTAATTTATAGAGATTTTCTATATTTTTGCCAAGAAGTTTTCAAAGTTGTCTGCTGCAGATTTGCTGTATGTGGGGAAGGGTTAAGTTTGTGGAAAAATCAGACTAATATTAATTAGATCAAAGAAGCAAAATGTGTTTTTGAATTCCGATGCAATATGGAACTAAAAATCATGATATTCCCATGAGGGCAATGGTTTAATTAATTCCAATATGCAGATAAATAAGATGTGTTCAGAATGAAGGATCAACCTGCAATAGATTAATTACATGTATACTATTGATTAAATATATGAGAACTGTAACTAAATGATTAGAATCTATATAATCAGAATAATAATCCTTTATTGACCACATTAATACAGCACAGATAGCAACTGAGTAAGTATATGGACATGAATTTAACCTTTATGTTTCTTCATGAATGCATCCAAGTTTTTCCTCATTCTTGATAAGTATTATGGGTTTTTTTGTGTCCTTTTTTAAATTAACTTTTGTATCAAGCATTTTCAATTTTTACTTTATTTGATAAACATAATTATGTAAAGAAGTCTAACATTCTTCTACAATTATTAGAAACAATTTGATAAAAACAAAAGAAAAACAAAATGCATCATACTTTTAAATAATCTTATGAAAATAAAAAAAAACATCAGTTCAATTTTTGACACCAAAGGTAATATTTACCAACCTTTTTTTTTTATGTTAAGCAATTGAAATGATTGATATTGGAGTTAAATGGTTTAACTCATTTCAAGGAACACGTAAACTTATTATTCCTTTACCACATATATATATATATATATATCGATATACAACAAATTTAAAGCAGGGGACTATGAGAACATTCAGGCAAAAGTATGGAAATTCATTGTAAATGAAAGTATGATGATTGGATCGAGATTAAAACATTTTTACAAAAGCAGGCGCGTAGCTGCCTATACACGAGTTTGCGGCTGAATCCACATGATTCTGACAAAAAAATTAAAAAATCAGCCAAAGTTGCAGTATGCATACTTGACTTCATGCTCATATCAAACATAATAATATAATAGCCCGTATAGCATATGCGGCCCCGACTCACATTACCCTGGCCAGCAGAGGAGTGCTAGCTTAAAACAAGGCCAGCACTTTCCCGTAAGCGTGGGTAGACGGTGGGACCTGCCTTAAAGCATATTCGGACCCGGCTAATATGTCCCCTTCCACGAGCGGAGTGCTCGCTTGAAACAGGGACAGCAGTTCCCGTAAGCATGGGTAGACGGCGGAACCTGCCTTATAGCATATGCGGCCCCGGCTCACATTTCCCCTACCAGCAGCGGAGTGCTCGCTTGAAACAAGGCAAGCACTTCGCCATAAGAGGGACCAGCCTTATAGCATATGCGGCCCGGCTCACATTTCCCCTACCAGCAGCGTAGTGCTCGCTTTAAACAGTGACAGCAGTTTGCCGTAAGCAGGACCTGCCTTGTATGACTCCGGCTCAATATCCCCGGCCAGCAGCCGAGTGCTCGCTTGAAACAAGGCCAGCACTTCGCCGTAAGCACGGGTAGACGGCGGGACATGCCTTATAGCAAATTCGGCCACAGCTCACATTTCCCCTTCCACGAGCAGAGTGCTCGCTTGAAACAAGACCAGCACATCGCCGTAAGCGCGGGTTAGCGGCGGGACCTGCCTACTAGCATATGCGGCTCTGCTCACATTTCCCCTACCAGCAGCCGAGAGCTCGCTTGAAACAAGGCCAGCACTTCGCAGTAAGCGCGGGTAAACGGCAGGACCTGCCTTATAGCTAATGTGGCCTCGGCTCAGATTTCCACGGCCAGCAGCCGAGTGCCTCCTTATACAAGCGTCGGTCTCTGTGAGAAACCCGCCCGTAACAAAACAAAGTGTTCCACTCTGCTGACAGGGGCCTCTGGGCCCGAGTGCTCCCCTAAAACAAGCGATGGACTCTGCGAGAAACCCGCCTACTAAAGGCCGGCGTTTCACTCCCGTTATAAAAAATGCCCCCGGACCCCACTGGCACAATTATGAATCCACATGAATAGAGGGCTAGCTACGCCCCTGAAAAGTTGTCCTCTGGAGATGTATCAAAAGGCATGATGGACAGGGTTAATTTAAGTCCAAGTTGTTACATGTAAAACTAAAATATTCCTTTTTTTGTAATTTTAGTATAAGTTCCTCTTTTTTTAAATGAAAAGTAGTCTTTGTCTACACCATTGCCTTATGTTGTTTATATATATACATATTATTTTAAAAACCCACCTTCCATTTAAAACTTTAACCCTTTCCCACATAAAGATGCTTTCTGATGCCTTTGAAGCAGATAGTGTTTTCAACTTTATGCAATAATTGTCCATTAATTTACAATAGTTTCTATATTTTTGACCAAATATTCTTAGCAGATTTGTTGAATGCTGGAAAGGGTTTCAGTGGGGAAAAAGATCAGTCCTTCTTATAAAAAGAAATTTCTGCACATCATGACATTGAATTTAAAATTTACTCAGTTATTGTAAAGCTTCTATTTACCTTTATGTGTGATTGAAAAGATTTCTATAATCCAAGTTTTCAAAAGGAGTTCATGCAAACATACTTTGATGAATGATGCACAAATGAATATAGAATGTCCAATAGATAGAATAAGTCCATTACATAGAATGATCAAGATGCTATGTTGACACTGTGTCATTGAAACCATGGTTACCAAACATTAGCACTTGATTCCTCCATCAACCCTTTAACTCTTTAATCCTGTTACCAGATAAGCTATTTCAAGATTCTTACTGTTAAAAAAAATGGCATTATGGTATCTAAAATGCAAGATTAAAATAAATTAGAAAACAACATGGCAAAGGAAGAAGATGAGCAAGCTCTTCTTTGTCAACACTTTTTCAAAAGGGCACTTGCTTAGATGTGGTCAAAAGAGGGTTCTATTCTGTGAGTCATCCAGCAAATGATTGAAAGAAAAAAATAATCTGAGTTCTCCCTTCAATAACTTTCAAGAATCCGCTGTGGTCGAGTGGTTAGCGTCGGGGATTTCGAAACCGGGTGTCCCGGGTTCGATCCCCAGTCGCGGCAATTCGTTCATGGTGGAGTGCCCTTGGGCAAGGCACATTTTCTAGCCTAGTACTGGTTTGTTCACCCAGGGAACATGAATAATAAAATTTAAATGTGCGCTAAATGACCTTAGCTGTCGATGCGCCATAAAACAATATACATTCATTCATTCATTCAATAACTTTCAACACTGGGTAAACCAACAACTTGCAGTATCATTGATGGACAAGAGAGCATGTAAAGGTGCACATGTACTTAGAAGAGAGATACATCCATGGTTGGAAATAAGTATAAAATGCAAACCTTTTCCTGTACATTGTATTATAAATGTTCATTCAAGTGTTGATCAACCGGTCTTCAAATATATCAGTGACACTGTGAACTATCCTTTCCTTTGTCAACCATAATTCAACCAATCCTACCTTTGCTGAAGACAGAATCGTGGAGAACAGCTGTCAAATGTTTAATATAAATGACGGAGACAGTCAGGCTTATGTACTAGACATAATGTTCCTCTCCCTATTTGTATCACTTCATTAAGAAGGTAACTTACTGCGTACCACACACATAACATTTGGACTGAAAATGCTTTATAATGACAGTTAATACCCAGTTATCAACTGTACCACACAGTACAAGGTCCAAATCTTTTCATTAAGTTTACAAAAATTAATAGATAATTTGGACAAATCAAAAACAGACATTTCTGCATTTCCCATAATACTTTGCAGATTTCTCCATGTTGTGTCAAAAGGGGTACCAATGAGGGAATTTTACCTGTATTTACTAAATAGCCATGATGTGAACAATGTATTTATTTGCTCTTATCCTTTTGCAAACAGATTTAAGTTTCATAGTTGACTGCTGCTATCTCAATAAAGTGTATGCAAATTGGTTTCATGCATATTCAATTGATATATATATATATACACCCTTGTGAGACTTAACTTGACAGAAGATGAAACCTTCCATTAGAGTAAATCAGGACAAATGCACATGCTATTGCATTTTTCATGCATAGAATAGTTAGACATCAGAATAACTGCCTCACATTTCATGGTACAAGAGCACAGAAAAACAACTAACCAAATGTAAAGTAAAGATGATCTAGTAAATTAATCCTGATCATTATGAAAAGTGATAACTTTTAAATGTTTGTCAGTCTTTTTATGCATACCTCCTGCAGATTGACCTGTCATGTTACTGATTTACTCAAGTAAGTGAATACTTTATATTTTCTATGTAAACTGACATTTTTATGAATTGATTGTGAAACAGTTAAATGTGCCAGGACTATACGAGAGTTAAAATTTAAATAAGCAAATATTTGCTTACTTATCTACAGAACTGAATCCATTCCCACGTACAACAAATCTGTAGCAGACAACTTTAAAAACATGTAAGCAAAACTATGGACAATCTCTATAAATGAAAATATATTAGAGTTGAAAGCCGCTTTATTATTGATTGTGGTAAAACAAGAAAATGCTCATTATGCATTCATTTAGCCAAAATGTACCTGTACAGGGTTAACTTTTGTGTAGTAATATATTCACAATGGAAATGGTGACCAACTTAATTATTAATGTCTACAATGTACAGAATAATCCATTTAACTTGCTAAGCTAACATATTATTAAAACCAAAGTATTTACAAACACTAGTTGACATGGAGACGATTGATATATCTGAGAGTATTTCTTCATGAATAATATTAGTCTCTTGTATTATTTATGCTTATTATGATGGAATTGTTAACGTTCGTTGTCTCTTATGAAGCTTTTTGTACCTTTTTGATTTTCCTCTTTATATGCAAATTTTCCAAATCTAGACTATTTAACACTTTCCTACATACAACAAATCTGCGGCAGAGGACTTTGAAAACACCTTTGCTAAATCTCTTTAAATGAAATTATAATTATTGAACAATATCTCTTTTTTCCACAATGTTTCTGCTGCAGTGGAATCAAAACTTCTGTAAGATGGAAAAAGTTAAGCAAATGCATCAAGTCCATTTCACGATACATTTGGTTAAATATGTGAACTTATGATCGAAATTACTTGAAATATAACCCTATAAAATTAATTATAATTCAATTTAAATTAAGCAGGAAGGTTTAACCCTTTACTTTTAATATAGAAATCTAATCTGATACATTGTATAGGTTACCTATGAAAAGACCCAACACTATTTCCTCATACCAAGCAATATCTTCCTTTTGAATACTTCCAATTTTCTAGATATCACACTTTCCCTGATACATTTTCAAATCAGATAATACAAAACAAATCATATATGGTAAATTTTTAAGGAAATAAAAAAATATGGCACCATTCCTTTAGAACCAATTTAAGATTAGACTGGATTATCAAATGATTAACATGGATTATTTTGACTGTCATTACTAATCTATTTACATAAACATAAACAAGAGCTGTTCGTAAGACAGCATGCTTGACTTTTTGACCATTTGATACTATAGTCAACAGTGGTTATTGAGATATATAGTGGTTTGATACTTTAGTAACATAAATCAAGTTGAATTAGTCTTGGGTGAATTTAATGGAAAATATGGCCATACCGGCATTTATATCTAGGTAATTGTTTGGTTTTAACAGTGAATGTCTACAAACCCTCATGCACTGGGTCATCAAGTCCCAAAAGTTGCATAATTCAGTCAAGATCCAATGAATTCCAATAAATGTGTAAAGTTTCAAAGCAATTTCATCTGTTGATTGTGAGAAAAGGAGTTGCATGCGAAACTTTTACCAAATGTTCTCAAGTAAAAAGAAAAGCATAATTCAGTCATGATCATTATCTGATGATTGGTCCTGCAAGATCGTGTGATGACGTCATAAGTGTGTGAAATTTCAAAGCAATAGAATCTGGGGTTTTGAAAAAAGGGCTGGCATGCACAACTTTAATCACAGCTGCAACGACAGCACCAACTGTTACAGCATCGCAGGCACTAAAGCGACTGCCATAGCCCTCCTTATTCTTCGAATAGTCAAGCTAAAAATTGAATTGTGAATAAAATCACCTGCAAATCTATGTAAAATTTAGTACATATTCAATTATATCAAAAGCTTTTTCCTTCATTAGTAAATTTATGTTGCTGTTAAGATTTGAATAATTGTCATTAAATGGTAAATCATTAATTTATACACCTGGCACTCTACCACAGCACAAATATATTTCACAATGTAAACAGATTGAAAACATCACTAGAAAATAACTTGAAATGCAGTTATATTGTAGAACTAACAGATAGGAAATGAACAACATTTGCATATTTCGCTCGGACCAATCATTTTATCAAATAACTCTACTGAAGTCAAACTGCCAAGTGGTATAATCTGGGGGTATCACTAAACAGAGTCTGGTAGAGGCTGGAGGTCATAAATCCCATTATATCAATATTTTGTTGTGTTTATTTATGTATAGAAATGAATACAATTAAGTGTTATTGTATCATATAAATAAAATAATAACAATGTATTGCCTATTTTGGTTCATTTTCGTATGAATAAAGAAATATGATATGCATGACAGTGGAGACTGATACGAGTCTAGTCATTACTGAGAAATAAATACAACATTTTATTCGATTTAAAGTTATAATAAGTTAATATATATATGTGACCAAAATATATTACATATTCAATAATTAATAAAATAGAACTAAAATAGGATTTGGTTTAGAGATTGGCTTAACCCTTTACGTTGTACGACAATTCTGCAGCTTATGGACTTATTTTGTCAAGAAATAGAATATCTCTATAATTGAATGGATAACCTGTGACTAAAAGTGGAAAACATTGTGGCAAAAGGAGAAATTGCTTGTTTTGAGCAATTTCTTCTTTTGTCATTTATTTATTTCAATACAAAAACACAACAAAGCATTGATATAATGGGATATTTGACCTACATACTCTACCAGACTCTGTTTAGTGACACCAGGGACGTAGAAAAGTCTTATCTATGTCCCTGGTGACACCAATAATCTGGTGGCAGCATCTGCCCAATGTAAAAGTAGAGAATAATCTATTGCCAACTCTAGAATACAGAAGGCAAAGAACTGATTTAATACAGACCTACAAACTAATAAAAGAAATAGACAAAACATCGATGAAAATGCTTAACACTTGCGGCGCGGTCGAGACAAGAGGACATAAGTACAAAATATTCAAACCAAGAGCAAACAAAGAAATAAGAAAAAATTGCTACAGTCACAGGGTCATTAACGACTGGAACAATCTTAAACCCCAAGTAGTCGAGGCTCAGTCACTAAATGCTTTTAAAACAAGACTAAATAAGCACTGGTATGTTCCCAACAAATTCAAAGCTAAATGTTACAGTCCAAACTAAGGAAACATCACAAACAAATAAAAACAAGGAAATTAATCCAAATATTGTTTTAAAATAAATAAACTAAGTACAGTTAGCGTTAAATAGGGTGAAAAATAAGATATGAAAAAGCAAATAGGGTAGAAAATTCATGTACAGTGTAAATAGTTTTAAAAATATTTTTCTGAAAGAAAAGAACAATCAAACTAACAACAGTCGAATTTAGAAAAGACTGAACTAGGAGTGATTATTAGTAATCACATAATTCCATAATGGGAAAACAAATAATAAAAGGACCTATAAAAGCATAATGCTTATAAGTCGTAAAAAAACTTATTTGGTTTCTAATTCTATATGAACTATATGAACTATTAAATCATTTGACATCAACAGAAGAATAAAGAAGACAGCAATAGTTACAGAAAATAGGGTGGGATGTCAATTACTTTGATCGGTATAGGCAAAAAGAGACACATGGCCAAAGGCACAGATAAGTAGTTTGACTTCTTCATTCAAACTGAATGGATGTTGTTTTCCTTGCCCCACCCACCAAAATGAAATGGATAGCGTGGTTAGCAACAACTTTGCTTGTCGATTATTTTCTGTATCTCAATGAGAATTTTCACAATTCAATAAATTACACATAAAGAAATTCATACTTGATCAAACGATCCTCTCCTTTTGTACTGTTATTACTTTTATCCGATCAAACTTTATTTAACAGCAATAGGAATTTTGATATCTTTGGTTTAGGATGTCAACTTCATCACCACCGGAAGTATATTTCAGAATGAGACTCGCACTTGCTTGTTTTGGAATACTTGATTAATTATTTAATAAATTATAGAATCACGTATTAATACCTTGTACGTAAATATAAACAACGCATTGTGTTTATTTAACTCTTTTTAATATAATAAAATTTAAATCCATATTTATTTAATGAACTATATAGTTAAATTCATTTGGGTTTGAAAACAGGCAATTTTAATAGAAAACGATGTAGAATGTTATTCTCTTATTCAAAACGAAATTAATCAAACATACCATCATATGTGCATTTGTGATTGTAAGTGCCAAGAAAGTTCCAGCGCATAAAAGGTATGCTTCTTTCATATGTCATTCGATATCTGTGCCATTTTCATGTAATTAATAAACCAATGTTGACGACGGATCAAATTGAAAAGTGTTCATTTTCCGCCTAGTAGTCTTTTTAGTACTGTAGCTGATTACCACATTGGTGCCAGTTTTCTGCATCTTGGTCTGTCCTATAACCTGAGAATGGTAGCAAGAAATGTTGACCCCGGTTTCCTATGAATACTCGACCCCAGTTTTAGTCAACCCCATTATCGTTTTATATAGGTGTGAATGGATGGTTAACACACAAGTGACAAGTGTCGTAAACAAAATACGACTGAAGACATTTAGTAAATTTTTTTACATGATGTGTGGGCTTGCCCTTTTAGTAAAAATTAGTATATGGCATAACATATAACATAATATATTTTGTAATAGTACTTACCGATATTGCGGAGTAAATAGATAGATAAATACCCTATCGCCACGCTGCGATTATAGTGGAGTGACATTGGACAAGGTACATGCAGATTTGATGTTGCCATCTATCACATATATCGCGCGTGATGCTATGTTGTAGTGGACGAACGGGTCACAACACTCAATACACAAATCTGTCATTTTCACACTAACACTTGTAAGTCGCAAGTAACAAAAAAATAGCAATTATACATACACACATATATATACAATGTGTTATAGGACAACCAATTGTAGGATTCATATAATTGAGCTATTAAAATAATTCTTATTTTTTACAACAATATCAAACAAACAAACACAAATTAAGAAAAACATCAAAAGTAAGTGTAAACTAAAACATATTAGGTTTCATCTTTTCATCTTTTGTGTGTATCAAGTGCTACTAATAAAGTTAAACACATCGTTAATTGCGCTGAAATTAAGCAAGGTTTCATCTGCTCGTCTTTTGTGTACTAACAAAGTTTAACATGTATTATATTAATTGCTTAATTTCAGCGTAATTAACAATGTTTTTTTTTTAACTTTGTTAGTAGCACATGATACACAAAAACGATGAAAAGATGGAACCTTGGTTAATTTCAGCACAATTAATGATTATTTAATTTTTTCGATAAATAAATCAATAGTAGTGTAAACAACAATCAATTTACTAATGATTAGAATAGACGTAATCATTAAGTATTTAAAATAGATTTTTAATACAATTATCACACCAACATTAGCACCCATACAGAAAATAATAATCATTTTAGTTTACATTATCAAAACAATGTAGCAAATTTACAACATACAAAAGCACAATAATTATTCAACATTTTAATTAAAATGTTAACATACTGATACATTTTTATTGGAGGAGGCGGCTTCCTGTAGGGATGCTTAGAAATTTCGAACAAGGAGAATATTTAGACCTGCCAGCGTGACCACATATCTTGATTTCTCTTTGTCCTTACTAAGTACATTAATTTAAGTTAATGACTTTTAAAACATCCCTTTTACAGTCTATATACATGTGTGAGTTTTACAAATTAAAAACAAAAGACAAAGGCCAGTATATTAATTGAATATATACATGTACATTTTTATTTAAGCGAAATTCATACTGTATCTTGTCTAAACAGTAAACTGAATTGGTTACCTGCCTCATACGCTTTTATAGTTTGATAGTATATTAAACCGGGAACCATGAACAAGAGAAGGCACGCAGTAAATGTAATCTGTTTGTTGTTGTTGTTGTTTGGCATTGTTTACCCTCGCGCTCGGCATCAATGCCATTCCGTTCCTTACATGCTATCATATATTACGCAGTAATTCTAGATGAAGAAGTGCAGACATGAACTTATATAAACCATAGAAATATCTGTTTCACAATAAGTTAATGTTTATCAAACTTATTCATACGAATCACAAGAAATAAATCCTGGTAGTACTTAAAGGGAGGTAATTTGAAGTATATACGCACAATTTAACTAAGTTCCCATTTGGTCTGACACCTTTGTCTAATAATACACATGTATGACGATTTAAATAAACAATTTAAAGGGAATACAAATATTTAACACAGTTAAACATTTAAATACATGTTCAGCAGCTAACCGTTTCCCACATACAACAACCAATTTGGTAGAGGAAAGTTTACGTCGTGCCGGGTTAGCTAGTCTCAATATAAAATCGCAAATATTGGAAATATACTTATACACAAACGGACGTTTCTAGTTTCAGTACATACAAAAACAGTTCATACTTAAATTTACTTTAACATGTTGGTATATTGAAATAGGTGTTTCTGTTAGATTCACAGACTTAGTACGTTGAAATGAAAATTTGTTTATAATTTTATAAATTTTATATTCATACCTATACATTAAGGTATCTACAAACAATTAATGAAATGTGTACACATTTATCTTGGCTTAAATTTGATTTTGATGTTGCTACTAATTTAAATAATAGTTTTCATTCATATAATATCAATGTTTATTAATCTTATTCATACGAATCACAAGGTAAATATCCTTGTATTGCTTAAAGGGAGGTAATTTGAAGTATACAACAATCTTCAAAGGGATAAATATGTCAGCGTATTACCGTCTACAGTTGTTTGTGGATATAAATGTTCTTTTTTCTTATTTCTACATGAACAACGCAAAATTGCGGCTTCTCTTTGACGCTTTGCGTCAAACATTCGTCTTGTTACAATGTTAACATACATTATTATTACAATAAACATTATCAAAATGTAGTGGTTATACAACAAAGGAACCATCATCCATTCACACCTATATAAACTGGGGTCTAAATTAGGGTCGACTATTCTTAGGAAACTGGGGTCGAGACTTCTGGAAGCCCTGAGAATGCCAAAGACAATCTATTGTTTTGAATTGTAAGAAGCTATATTTTCAAATTTGTTAAAAAATAATTTGAGCTGCATCTGGCGATTAAAGGTCGTAATATAACTACATGTGCTACCTATTTCGTGTAAACAAACATGATGTCAGTTCCTTTAAGTTAACCCTGTCACGAAACCATATTGCTGCGAAACATTAGATTTATTTGCATTTCCCCGGTTAACGGTTAGAGTTACCGTTCATGTTTGACATGCTAGTAAAGCCAACCAAAGTGTGCAGACTCAGAGTGTTTTGCTGAGCCATAATCTTTTTACTGTAACCGAACTGTGTCAGGGCGAGAAACTAAGAAAACCCGATGACAGAACGTAGTTTATGATCAGGTTTTCTTAGTTTCTCGCCCTGCCACTTGCCCTTTTTGTGTCACCTCCGTAGCATGGTAGGCACTTAGGGATTACTTTTTTTTTTGTCTGGTGTCTGTCTGTCTGACCGTCTGTCTGTCCCTCGTCACACTTTTTCGTCACGTTTTCAAATAACTTTTTTTCTACTCAAAGGATTACATTGAAACTTCTGACAAATGTTTATATCAATGCGTGTGATGGATTCACAAAAGGGAGATAAACCCAAAAAATTATATCAGAATTATTGCCCCTTTTCTGTCAAAAATTAACATTTTCCGACATGGCCCCGGCAAGTGCGCACGTGCTCCGGGGAGCACTCCATTCTAGTTTTACTTAGAAATTCTGATTAATGTTTTGCGTGCAACTACAAGTGACCATATCTTAGTAACTACTTGATGCATTACATTGAAACTTTATACAGCCCTTTCCAACTATCACACCTATGTTGATTTTCAAATTAAATAACTCTATCCTGCATTTTATGCAAGTTATGGCCCTTTTTGAACTTATAAATTATGGTTAAAGTTTTGCATGCAACTACATTATGAGACCATATCTTAGTAACTACTTGATGCATTGTAATGAAACTTTATACAACCCTTCCTGATTTCACAACTATATACAAAACCAATTAAGATAACTCTATCCAGCATTTTATGCAAGTTATGGCTCTTTTTGGACTTAGAAATTCTGGTTAAAGATTGATTGATTGGGGTTTAACGCCGTTTTTAACAATTTCTCAGTTATATCACGGCGGCCAGTTCACCTACTCATGCATTTCCTGGTTTTCTCACTCCAGTACTCCACACAACAATCTTCCCAAGCAACTGGCTGCTTTCCCACATAGACTTAGCCCATTGGTGGAAGACGAATGACGCATGTCACATTGACTTTTGTCAATCGTCGGAACTACTGGGGCTCGGCTCTGGTTAAAGAAATTCTGGTTAAAATTTCACGTGCAACTACATTAAAAGTCCATATCTCAGTAACTACTTGAAGTTGAAGAATTGTATTGAAACTTTATACAACCCTTCCCAATTTCACAACTATATACACAACAAAGTTCTCTATCCTGCATATGATGCAAATTGTTGCCCTTTTTTTGACTTAGAAATTATTTTTATTGGTTTGCGTCCAACTACATTAAGAGTCCATATCTTAGTACCTACTTGATGCATTCCATTGAAACGTTATACATCCCTTCCCAATCATCACACCTATGAGCGTTTTCGGCTTTTGCAATCGAGTAACTTGAGTAGAAAATCTGGACATGCGCAGTACACGACACGAGTAACCATTCACAAACGCCTAACTGAGGCCGAGTAACTGACGAAAATCGGAAAGACAAATAACATTGAATAAAAGTAATAACAACTTATAAATAAATAAAAAGAATCAAAGTTATCAGTTTAGATTCTTATTTAAGAAATAACAAAGCACAATTTTGCAACAAAACTAGTATATATCATTTCTTACCGTGAATTACTCGTGTTACCCATCAAATAGTGGGGGTCGTTCTAGTCGAGTAGATTAGAGATTAAGCACATGCAAAGTTTGCCTACTCGATACGTTCGACTTTCAACTCCAGTTACTCTCGTTACGCGAGTAAACAAGTCGAAAACGCTCTATGAAAATAATCAAGTTAAATAACTCTATCCTGTATATACGGTAATGCAAATTATCACCCTTTATGAAATTCTAGTTAATGTTATGCAGAGTCCATATCTCAGTAACTTAAATAAGCGATGGAATAGTCGAGCACGCTGTCCTCCGTCAGCTCTTGTATAAATAGATAACAAATGTAATTACACTCCATTTAATAATCTTAGTATCATTTATTGAGATTTTCTTTATTTTTGATTTGATAACTGAAGTCATCTGCTGCAGATTTTTTGTATGTGATAAAGGGTTACGTACCCACAACATAGGATTGATTGAGTCACAAGAGAAATAGATGTGTAAAACACCAGTTACCAGTATCCTTTAAGGCTTATCTAATCCTCTAAGGAATCTGCCGTGGCCTTATCTAATCCTCTAAGGAATCTGCCGTGGCCTTATCTAATCCTCTAAGGAATCTGCCGTGGCCGGTTAGCATAGGGGATTTGGAACTGGGCATCCCAGGTTCGATCCCCAGTTGCGGCACTGTGGTCAGGGTGGAGTGCTCTTGGCAGGGCACATGTCCTAGCCAAGTACTGGTTTGTTTACCCAGGGATCATGAATAAGTGAACTGTCGCCATGATATAACTTAAATAATTTTGAAAAGGGCATTAAACCCTGGCAACAAAACAAACAAAAATCTAATCCTCTGAAAATAGTATATTCTCATAAAAGTGTTGTTTTCAGATGTCAGGACACGGTCATGGCCACAGTCATGGAGGATGTGAACATGATCATCAGAGTGAAGTAGATCAAGCCTCGGCTTACAGCCTTTACCTTAAAATAGACCTGGAAAGGGTTCAGTGTCTGAATGAAGTAGACGATGGATCAGCTAGGCATGTGTTCAAACCATGGGATCAAAGGTTGGATAAGGAAAAGGTATTTGTGGGAATATTGCATGAGTTTGAGGAGATTTGTAAAGAAATTTAACCCCCCTTTTCCCACATATAACTAAACTGCAGCAGGCAACTTTGAAATTGTTTGGGAAAAAATATGGAAAACCTTAAAAATGAAATTGTAATTACTGAAAAGAGTTGAAAACAAAGTGCAATATGAGCAATTTCTTCTTTTGATACAATGTTTTAAAAATCCATTTGCTGTATATGCATCAGAAAGTGTCAACATGTGTGAAAGGCTTAACCTCTATAATGTATTCAAGCAGCTGAATTTGAAATTTGAAAAAAAAAGGGTGAACAATAGAAGAATCGGGCTGTACATATCATAAAAGTGAAGGAAGGAAAGCTCAAAGCTACAATATTTTGTAATTTTGTTCATTGCTTGGATTATTCTCCTCAATTTTTTATGCTCTCTGAAATTGTTTTGAGTTATGGGCTTTTCATATTGAGAAGCATCCTTCGGTTTTAATGTAACTCATTTTTAGCTTGTCTGTTTTTCAAAGAAAGAAAGTCGGGTAATTGTGATACCCTTAACGTCGTAGTCACAAAACTTAAACCTTTCAACATTTTCAAATGAAACTTGGTACACATGTTCCTAGGAACAATACACATTTCTATACCAAGTCACATAATTCTGGCCTTAATAATCATTCATTAATGCCCCTTTTTCAAGAAAAATGGACGAGTATTGGCTTTCGCTCCATAATACATTCAATGATTCATACACGAAAAGTTTGTGTAGACTTCTTTTTTAGGTTTTTATAATGATTGCAGCAGGAAATAGTTAATAACACTAGATTAATATTGTTATATGCTGTGTATTTTCTTTTCAGTATGTGGAAAGTGACTGCGATGAAGAATTATTATTTAATATACCGTAAGAATATTTTAAAATTATATGGTGAGCTGTAAATGCTATTTCAGTCCCGGATTTTACTAAATCAAAATCTTATTCCATATTGTATTTCTCTTGACAACATCGTGTACCTACCAATGAAACGTCTTTTCAAAAGATTGTGGCAAAAGAAGAGTTTTCCCATTGTTTGGCCCAAGTGTTTTCAAAGACGTTTGTTTTAAAATTTGTTGTTTGTGTGAAAGGGTTAAATGAATGTACATTGGCTTCAAAAGGAGTTTTTATGTTAACAGCTGACTTTAGTCCTGATGCTTGCAGGTACAATGGAAAGTTATAAATTTTAAAGCATATGAAAATAAAGTTAGCTATTTTGTCTTTCGCACATGCAGACACCTTGTTAAGCACTATGACATTCAGCAGCTTACTTTTGAAAACATTGTGACTAAAGCATTTTCTCCTTTTGCTACAATTCTTTTCTTTTAACCCTTTCCCTCATACAACAATTCTGCAGCAGACGACTTTGAACGTATTTTGTCAAAACATAGAAAATCTCCATAATTGAACGGATAACCTATGACTAAAAGTGGAAAACATTGTGGCAAAAGGAGAAATTGCACGTTTTGTGCAATTTCTTCTTTTGTCACTATGTTTTCAAAAAGCCGTCTGCTGCAGAGGCGTCCAAAAGCGTTTATATGAGGAAAAGGGTTAATTAACTCAATGCAATAAATACACTTTCATTTTATAGCGTTTTTTATTGTTTTGCCCAGTTGTTGTCAAAGTGGTATACTGCAGATCAGTTGCAAATTTTGTAAATTTGATTTCTACCTTTACTTTTATAGACAAGACACACTTATAAAATGGACATGTAAATGTATTTTTATGCCCCCGGAATCACCGATTCGGTGGGCATCTAGTTTTTGGCCTGTCTGTCGAAAAAAAAATTAACCTTGACCACTACTTTTGAACCATAACAGGTACGTCTACCATATTTCACATGTGTATTCCTTGTGACATGACCTTTCTGTCAGTACCAAAATTTTTGACCTTGCGACCTTGACCTTTGACCTAGATGTTGCCATTCGGGGGCATCAGTGTTTCACAAACACATCTTGTTTACTTAATGTTAAGAGCACTAATAACATTATGAGCTAATAATTCTCTTGAAGGCAAAGATAAGGATTAGAAAAATTAACATTGGTAAGGTGTCATGTTTTCAACACATCTTATTAACGTTTTTGTAAGTCTCTTAGTAATGCGTGATGCATTGTAAAACTTATTAATTAAAAAAGTTTAACAAGTCTGTTTGACTTACACAACATTTAATATTTACTTCTCACACATGATACAATATTGACACATAGAACATCAAAAAAGGTGTATACATTATTTAGTGGCGCCTTCTTTTACCAAGATATTCAAGTTAATGTAAATGTCCCATTAGCCCAAAGTGGCCATAATATCCATGCAACATTATTCCTACTTCCATATCTTCCACTATGGTCCCTGCAGAGAGGACCGACCAGGATCTATCGCTCTACTCTTGGCCCTCATTCTCGTCCAAGTGTCTGATCTCAGTATAACCTTTACACAATGTAGTTCTCATGCTCACTCCCTCCTCACTCTATCTCCTGTCTACTCTCATAGCTATATTCCTATCTCCCCTAATGCAGCTCTTGGATGCCTAAAATACTGCAGCTTTTCAGTATTCCTTCTTCTCCCTATTGACCCAGCTTCAAGTCATTTGAGATTCCAATTTTACACCTCCCAATATAGAACTATGGCCAATATCATTATAGCACTGCAGAGCTGTGCTTTTCTTACTTCTATAATTTCATCATTAACTGAACAGAGTCCATAACATTACAAATGAACCCTGGAAAGGTTTCATTCAATTCTTGTATTAATGGTCCCCATCGAAGAAGAGGTGGTATATTGCTTTGCACATGTCAGTCGGTCCATCTGCCTGGACCTATTGTGATTGTGTGGTCATTCATTCAAAGGTCAAGGACCTTGTAGACACAATTCTTGTCTGATTGATAACTGCAGTATGCTTGGGCTTAATGTCCCTTGGCAGGGAGATTGGGTATGTAGACAATTAATGTGAAGTGACTAATAAACATCCATTTTGGGTGGTGCATATTTTAATCAATCTTCCGCATGTACCTTACAATGTAATGCTCAGGGGGCATAATGTTTGACAAACATCTCTTGTTTCCTTTAGATTTACTGGTAACGTTAAATTAAAAGGCATTATTATAATAGGGGGTGAAGAGGACACACATCCAAATAAGATGAGAGTGTAAGTACTTTGTTGTTTTATAATTTAACCCCCTTTTCAACCATAAAAAAACAAGAAGAAAAACACGATCCATTACAGATAAAATACTTGCGGTCAGTATTTAGGGTAGATATTTGGCTACATACTGGCGCAAAGCCCTTTATTCGATAGTCGTTTTTCATTTTGTATCGGACCAAACCTTTATTCAATTGTCGTTTTTCATTTTGTATCGGACCAAACCTTTATTCGATTGTTGTTTTCATTTTGTATCGGACCAAACCTTTATTCGATTGTCGTTTTTCATTTTGTATCTGACCAAAATGCAAACATGGGTCAAATACGGATGACAAGGAAATTATATCCCTTGTTTATATATAATATAGAGTATACATTTTTTTAATGGCGTACCAAAAAATATTTCTAGGCCAAAATATTCCTTTTTAGATCACCTGAGCACGAAGTGCAGGATGAGCTGGTATGATCACTTACTGTCCGGAGACATTGTCAATATCCATCCATTCACATTTTCCTTTAAATTGTATTTTCTTCTTAAAAGCTTTATGATCTTTGACTAAACTTGGTAGAAATGATCCTTGGATGATCATCTTTCAAAGTTTCTCAAAGAAATTAATTCCATACAGAAACTCTGGTTGCGATGGAAAAAATTTAAAAGTCTTTGAAAATCTTCTTGTCTTGAAACAGAAAGACCAACAGCTTACATATTTGGTGTGTAGCATTGTCTAGTAGTCCTCTAAAACTATTGCTCAAATTATGCCCCTGGGGTCAAAAATTTTTTTTATGAATTTTGACTAAACTTAGTAGATATGCTCCTTGGATAATCTTCTTTTAAAGTTTCTCAAAGAAATTAATGACATACAGAACTCTGGTTGGGATGGAAAAACTTTAAAAAACTTTCAAAATCTTCATGTCTGAAACAGAAAGGTAAACAGCTTACATATTTGGTGTGAAGCATTGTCTAGTGGTCCTCTAAAGCTATTGTTCAAATTATGTCCATGGGGTCAAAATTGGCCCTGCCCAAAGGGTCACCTGTTTTACATAGAGATATTTAGGAAACACTTTGAAAATGTGCTTGTCTTAAACAGAAAGGCTTTAAAAAGCTTAACTATGTGGTGTGTAGCATTGTTTTGTGGTCCTCGACTAAGATCGTTCAAATTTTGTCCCGGGATCAAAATCAAAACATAATGTCTTTGTATAATTAGGTCTTCCAAAGGTAAAAAAGTCAGTAAAACACTTTATATCATTTATACTGATTTTATAATAATTTGGCACAAAAGTTCTTTGGTGTACTTAGAAATTTCAAAAATCCCAATTTGTTTATATGCATGACAACCTGGGTGAAATGCTTGTTTTCCTTGTATGCATAGAGTAAGAACATTGAAAACTATTTAATTTCTATTTAATCAAGTAAGCGGTTTAAAATCTTATTGAACAAAATAGGCCCCTCTGGCGAGGCGTAAAAAAGACCATCTGTGCACTCCAAGCAGCAGGTAAGAGTCCCCTTAATGAAAGCTAAAACTTGCTTTGACTTTAGTAGGATGCAAGAATATAATTTTCCTTTCCAGTATTCATCATTATCTTCATTATTGTAATTTTTTGCCCTCCCCTATTTCTCATTCCGGTCCTAATTTACCTCTTTGTGTTGCTGTGTCATAAAACCCAACTCGTTCATTCTCTTACAAAATGCAAGATATAAATATTTCAGGTCACCGATCCAGGACCATCATGGCCCTCTTTTGTTCAAAGGAATCCGCTGTGGTCGAGTGGTTAGCGTCGGGGATTTCGAAACCGGGTGTCCCGGGTTCGATCCCCAGTCGCGGCACTACGGTCATGGTGGAGTGCCCTTGGGCAAGGCACATTTTCTAGCCTAGTACTGGATCGTTTACCCAGGGATCATGAATAATTATGTCTCCCCCATTACATGGGGGTGACATATTGTTTTTGCCCGTTCCGTCCGTCCTTCCGTCTGTCACACTTGTTTCCGCTCAATAACTGAAGAACGCTTGGGCGTAGGAACTTCATACTTGGTATGCAGGTTGGTCATGACCAGTAGCTGACCCCTATTGATTTTGAGGTCAGTACGTCTAAAGTCAGAATAGAAGGTCAAAGGTCAAGGTCATGGTGACCTTGTGAGGTAAAAAATGGTTTCCGCTCAATAACTGAAGAACGCTTTGGCTGAGGAACTCCATACATGGTATGCAGGTTGGCCATGCCTAGTAGAAGACCCCTATTGATTTTGAGGTCAGTACGTCTAAAGTCAAGGTCACAGTGACCATGAGCTTGAAAGGTCACAGTGACAATGAGCTGATAAATAGTTTTTGCTTGGGCACAGGAACTTCATACTTGATGTGCAGGTTGGTCACCACCAGCAAATGACCCCTATTAATTTTAAGGTCAAAGGTCAAGGTCACAGTGGTCAAGGTCACATCCGTCACACTTGTTTCCGCTCAATAACTGAAGAACGCTTGGGCATAGGATCTTCATACTTGGTATGCAGGTTGGTCATGACCAGTAGATGACTCCTATTGATTTTGATGTCAGAAGGTCAAAGGTCAAGGTCATGGTGACCTTGTGAGGTAAAAAATGGTTTCCGCTTAATAACTAAAGAACGCTTGGGCCGAGGAACTCCATACTTGTTATGCAGGTTGGCCATGCCCAGTAGAAGACCCTATTAATTTTGAGGTCAAAGTCAAGGTCACAGTGACCTTGAGCTGAAAGGTCACAGTGACAATGAGCTGAAACATTGTTTTTGCTTAATAACTGTAGAATGCTTTGGCCATGGAAGTTTATACTTGGTGTGCAGGTTGGTCACCACCATTAGATGACCCCTATTGATTTTGAGGTCATTAGCTTGAAGGTCAAGGTCATGGTAACCTTCAGCTGAAAAATGGTTTCCTCTCAATAACTAAAGAATGCTTATGTTGAGGAACTTCATACTTGGTGTGCATGTTGGTCCTAACCAGTAAATGACCTTTATTGAATTTGTTTGATTTTGAGGTCAAATGTCGAAGGTCACGGTAACCTTCAGCTGAAAAATGTGTTTTACTCAATAATGCTTATACCCAGGAACTTCAGCTTGGTCCTAACCTGTAGATGACCCCTATTGATTTTGATGTCAGTAGGTCAAAGGTCAAGGTCGCGGTGACCTTTGGCTGAAAAATGGTTTCCGCTCAATAACTGAAGATTGTCACTGTTGCTTCATCTCAAATGACCCCTATTGATTTTGAGGTCACTAGGTCAAAGACCAAGGTCATGGTAACCCTCAGCTGAAAAATGGTTCCCGCTCAATAACTGAGGATTGTCACTGTTGCTTCATCTCCAGTCCAAAACTAAAAAATTCATCTCCATCATTTCTTTTCCTCCCCTACGACCACACAAATGGAGAGACAAGCGCTTTTTCAAAAAAGCAATCTCTAGTTAAATTTAATTGCGCGCTAAATGACCTTAGCTGTCGATGCGCCATAAAACAATATACATTCATTCTTTTGTTCAAAATGTGTGTAAAAATGGTTCTTAAGGGGGAAAGGTTTTTAAGTTGATTCTTTCATGAATGGAAGATGATAATGATTGTAATAGATCTATTTTTCATAAAGTATGTGAAACTAGTCTCTGTAGGCAGAGGTTTGCAATTGATCTAATTTTGTAGTAATTAGCATAATAATGGGTGCAGAATTACAGTTGTAAACTTGAATATAAAGTATTTTAGTTTTAGCTCTTTCCCTCATGAATAGCAGATGACCGACCGAAAATTTGAAAGAAAAGCAAAAAATACTAGTAACAAAACATTTCTCATTTTCCCACAATGTTTTGTTTTCTGTTCGAGGATTTGACCTTTATATGTAGACATTTTCCATATGTATCCTCAGCTGTTTTCCAAGTTATTGACTTTATAATTGACAATTTGTTACATTGCTCTAAACCAACTTTTTCAGGTTTAAAAATCGACCCAATATGACGTTTGATGATGCAGGTAGTACACCTGATCAGGAAATTGAACTGCATCCCGATCCATCAGGAGTTTTGGAATATGCTACAAAGTAAGTTGTTCTCTGCTTGTTTCCTTTTAATATTGACAAATAACGGTTTCAAAAAGGAGAAATTACCCATCATTTACCATACTATGCTTGATGTTTGCATGTGTCTGGGCCATAGTTGTTCCTTTCCCAAAAGCATTTGATGCACCTTGAAGAACTTGTCCTTTTGCCACAATGTTTTCAACACCTACCCAATAATTATACTTTAGTTTATAAAAGGTTTCCATATTTTTTTGATTAGATGTTTTCTAAGTCATCTGCTGTAGTATCTGGGAAAGGGTTAATATGCCTTGGTTCTATTTATGATATGAAAATGCAGCATGAAACCAACTACTTGACTGGTTAAACTTCTCTTTTTTCCATACGGCATCTATGCTTGTAAACAAAACGGAGGAGCTTCAAGGATGCTTAATTTCATAACACAGAACTAAACCCATATTTTCTTTAGAGAAGAGCATTAAGAACAAGAAACTAAATCGATTCTTGCAGTTGATGGAAATAGTATCATGTTTAAAACTTTATCACAAACGGTTTTTCAAATCCGTTGTCCGATAAAGAAGAGTCTCATGACTGTGCAGCAAGTTATTAATAAAAGTGTATTTGATAAAAGTAATGGGTGTAAAAAAAAGACTTAAATAGCCCAAATGAGATTGTTCTTCCTGATGTATTTAAGTCAGCAGTTGAATTTCGTTAATTAGTATAAGTTCAGTTTAGTTTAAACATATTTTATTGCCATATAAATAATACACAAGATGATTTGCAACATTCAATATTCATATGACAAAAGGGTTAGACTACAAGTTCTAACAACTTAGATTCAGTCTGTCCCTAATTAGTATAAGTACATGTATTATGCTTATACATGTACCTCAGTTTATATTAGTCTTTGTATATTTTATTAACCCTTGCCCTCCGACGGCAATTCTGCAGCAGACGACTTTGAACATATTTTTCAAAAAATAGAAAATCTCCATAATTGAATGGATAACCTATGACAAAAAGTGGAAAACATTGTGGCAAAAGGAGAAATTGCATGTTTTGTGCAATTTCATCTTTTGTCACTATGTTTTCAAAAAGCCGTCTGCTGCAGAGGCATTAGAAAGTGTCTATATGAGGGAAAGGGTTAATTAACCTCATTTTGACACATCTGCACCATTGTAAAAATGTAACGAAATAAGAAATTTCTCATAATAAACAACTTATCCTTTTATTCCTAGATGTTTTAAAAGTCGTCTGCTGCAGGTTTGTTGTTTGTCGGAAAGAAATAATTTCATTGTTTTACACATGTCATCGTAACATCCATGCTCTTTTTTCTCACAGAGTTACAAGATTTAATCAGTGCGAGTGTGTTTCACTCCATTTTCCTTCCAATTTCGGTGCTGAAACTTCCAAAGTGTATTATATAGGTTTAAAAGGAGACTTTACAGAGGTAAATTTACTTCATTTTTGTGTAATAACTGTCCTGTCCATTTGACCGAAAAATTACGAATACTGCTTGCAGACACATTTTGATGCATCTGAAACAGATGACTTTTGAAAACATTGTGGTTAAATGAGAAATTGATCACAATTTTCACCTTTTCCACAATGTTTTCAACTCTATTTCAATATTTTGGCCCTTTGGTTTCAAAGTCATTAGCTTCAGAATTGTTGTATTAAAGTGGGAAAGGGTCACAGATTTCTCAAAATATTTAAATTACTCTTTGTGTTTTACTTTGCCAAGAGTTCTAATAAACGAGGTGCCAGTGTTATGTTGCTTGATTCAATCTAATTCAACTTATATAAACCTGTTCATAAATATTCAGCAGCAGAATGCTTTGAAAACATCTTTAATCTTTTTTGGAATTCTCAATTAAGAATGTATGTTTTTGATGGATTTGAAAACTTTGTTGCAAAACAAGTTGTTAACCATTATAAGTAATTGCTCCTTTTGCCAAAGTATTTTCAAATGTCGTCTGCAGCAGAGGCCTAGGTTGGGTCATACTTGAGACTTCCATTAACCCTTTCCTTCATATGACAATTCTGCAGCAAACGACTTTGAACATATTTTGTCAAAAAGTAGAAAATTTCTATAATTGAATGGATTACCTATGACTAAAAGTGACAAAAGAAGAAATTGCACAAAACGTGCAATTTCTTCTTTTGTCACTATGTTTTGAAAAAGCTGTCTGCTGCAGAGGCGTCAAAAAGCGTCTATATGAGGGAAAGGGTTAACCCTTTTCCACATAATAGGCTCTTTCTGATGCCTCTGCAACAGATGAATTTTGAAAACATTGCAGCAAAAGGAGAAAATGCTCATAATGCGGAATTTCTCCTTTTTAGCTCGACTTTTCGAGGAAGAAAAGGCTAGCTATAATACTCGCCCCGGCGTCAGTATCGGCGTCACACCTTGGTTAAGGTTTTTGTACCAATTCCCTTTTTGGCTCGACGATTCGAAGAATATGAGAGCTTTACTACTCGCCCCGGCGTCGGCGTCTCCGTCGGCATCCGGTTAAAGTTTTAGGGCAAGTTGGCATTTCATTCATAAGTATTTGTGCTAGGGCTTTCATATTTAGAATATAGTTACATCTTATACCTTTCTTCACATTGAATGCTGAAGGTGCTGATTGTGACCTTCTTTTTGGGGTAAAAAACATGTTTTTCGGTGGTTAAAGTTTTAGGGCAAATTGGAATCTTTTTTTATTTTTTTTATTTTTTCTCAATAAGTTCTTGGGCTAGAGCTTTCATATTTGGAATATAATTACATCTAATACATTTCTTCATATTGTATGCTGAAGATGCTGAGTGTGACCTTCTTTTTGCGATAAAGGACATGATTTTGGGTGGTTAAAGTTTTAGGGCAAGTTGGAATTTTCATATTTTTTTAACATTTTCTAAATAAGTACTTGTGCTAGGGCTTTAATATTTGGAATATAATACATCTAATACATTTCTTCATATTTTATGCTGAAGATGCTGAGTGCCACCTTCTTTTTGCGGTAAAAGACATGATTTTGGGTGGTTAAAGTTTTAGGGCAAGTTGGTATATTCATTTAATTATTTAATTTTTCTCAATGAGTACTTGTGTTAGGGCTTTCATATTTGGAATATAATTACATATAATACCTTTCTTCACATTGAATGCTGAAGATGCTGAGTGTGACCTTCTTTTTGGGGTAAAAAACATGATTTTTGGTGGTTAAAGTTTTAGGGCAAGTAGGAATTTTCATATTTTTTTAACATTTTCTAAATAAGTACTTGTGCTAGGGCTTTAATATTTGGAATATAATTACATCTAATACATTTCTTCATATTGTATGCTGAAGATGCTGAGTGCCACCTTCTTTTTGCGGTAAAAGACATGATTTTGGGTGGTTTAAGTTTTAGGGCAAGTTGGCATTTTCATTTAATTTTTTAATTTTTCTCAATAAGTACTTGTGTTAGGGCTTTCATATTTGGAATATAATTTACTTATAATACTTTTCTTCACATTGTATGTTGAAGATGCTGAGTGTGACATTTTGAAGGTAAAAAACATGGTTTTTGTTTGATTTTGAGAATTTGAGATAAATTCATAATTTTTAGTTACATTCCTTTCTTATTATGAACAGAACATTCATTTATCAAATATAATTCTTCAACATTAAAACGGGTTTTGGTGTCAAACATTTGGAAAACTTTTTTTTAAGTTTTTGCTATTTTTGGATCGGTCAGTTTTAACATTTGCGTTTATCTCAACGTTAAAGTTTCATCATTCAAGTCTTCAGGCGATGATAACATTGGTCCAAGAATACTCAAAGTAAGTGCCCATATTATATCATCACCACTGACATTCATCTTTAATAGAATAATAGACAGTGGTGTATATCCAGATATATTAAAAAATGCAAAGGTGTCACCAATTTTTAAAGCTGGTGAAAAATGCCTTCCTACTAACTATAGACCCATCTCTGTTCTACCAACAATTTCAAAACTCATTGAAAAACATGTTTCAAAATGTATGTACAAATTTTTGTCCAAATATGATCTTCTACACCCTGCTCAGTCAGGTTTTAGACCAAATCACTCTTGTCAAACTGCACTTGTAAATATTATTGATAAGTGGCTGCAAGAAATGAATAATGGAAATTTAAATCTAGTCATACTTCTAGACTTTAAAAAGGCTTTTGATGTAGTTGACCATGACATTATCTGTCAAAAACTTCAAATGTATGGTTTTAGTCTAAAAACAATTGATTTTTTTAAGTCATATTTAAGTAATCGGACACAACAAGTGCAAATAGGCAATACAAAATCTGATAAACTGCCTATTAAATATGGAGTCCCTCAAGGTTCCATTTTGGGACCTCTTCTATTCATTTTATATATAAATGATTTACCATTAAGTATTCAAAACTGTAATACTGATATGTATGCCGACGATTCAACAATGCACATAACAGGAAAAACAATAAGTGAGTTGCAATTAAAGGCACAGGCAGACTTATATGAAGTTGAAAAATGGTGTACCAATAATAATATGTTCATAAACTGTCAAAAAACTAAAAGTATGATTGTTGGAACTCGACAAAAGGTCTCATCCCAAAGTGAAGAGTTTTTTCTAATGATAAATTCTGCTGTTCTTCAGAACTCTTCACATGAAAAACTACTGGGAATTACAATCGACCCTCACCTAACCTGGGCAAATCAATTAGACCAAGTCTGCTCTAAAGTCTCATCTCGTATTTATCTCCTTTCTAAAATTAAGCAGTTTCTAAATCTTGAATCAAGGAAATTGTTCTATACAGGTTACATTCTACCACTTATTGATTATTGCTGCGTAACTTGGGGAAACTGTACCAAGGTTGGACTAAATCGTATTCTAAAACTTCAAAAAAGGGCTGTAAGATTAATACTAGACCAAGACCCCCTTTCACCATCTGGGCCCTTATTCAAAGAACTAGGATGGATGAAAATTGAGGATAGAATTAAATACCATAAATATCTTCTTCTGTTTAAAAGTTTGAAGAAAGATGCACCATCATACTTGGTAAATAAATTTAATTTTGTCTCTGAAAATAACACATATACACTTCGGAATGCTACAAATCTCAATTTAAAGGTTCCAAAAGTGAAAACAGAGCTATACAAAAAATCATTTAGCTATTCTGGTCCGATTTTATGGAATAGTTTGTCACAATCAATACGTAATACTCCAAGCCTTAATACATTTAAAGAAAAAATTAAGGATTATCTATTAAATCATGCTAACTTAACTAAAAATGATTGACATTGTTTTTGTTCTTTAAAAAGTTACTTGAGTGTTGTATATGAATGAAGTAATTGTATGAATTTTGCTTCATGCTCATAATAGCATAGTTGTTGTATTCATGTTTGTATGTTACTTTTCCATTTGATGTATCTGAGGGCCTCAGGGAAGATAAGTGTATACTAACTGTGTTTACCCTCGTAAAATAAATTATTATTATTATTATTATTATTATTATTATTATTATTTCATACTTCACACATTGGTTAAGGACCATCAAACAATTAGGTTAGATAACTCCATTGTATGCTAAATATGGAGTTATGGCCCTTGATTGACTTAGGAAATTTGACTTTTAAATTATATATATTTAAATGTATGTATCTATTCAGTTGCTTTTACATATAAAGTATATAATATGATTTAATAGTACTTACCCCGGTACTTAAGTGCAATATAATGAAATAGTGCTTTATGTGAATAAGCGTTATATAGTCGAGCGCGCTGTCCTCCGACAGCTCTTGTTTGTCAAAACCATTACTGATATTGCTTTGAAACTTGCAACACTTATTCACTATCATTACCTCCATCAACAGACAAGAGGACATAACTCTGTCGAGATTTTTGTAAGAATTATGGCCCTTTTTCGACTTAGGATTTTGGTTAAGTTTTTTGTACCAATTTAATTATTTTCAAAACCATTACAGATATGGCTTCGAAACTTACAACACTTATTCACCATCATTAACTCCATCAACAGACAAGAGAACATAACTCTGTCAAGATTTTTATAAGAATTATGGCCCTTTTTCGACTTAGGATTTTGGTTAAGTTTTTTGTACCAATTTACTTTTTTTCAAAATCATTACAGATATTGCTTTGAAACTTACAACACTTATTCACCATCATTACCTCCATCAACAGACAAGAGTACATAACTCTGTCAAGGTTTTTGTAAGAATTATGGTACTTTGTTTCAAAACCATTACAGATATTGCTTTGAAACTTACAACACTTATTCACCATCATTACCTCTATCAACAGACAAGAGTACATTACTCTGTCTAGATTTTTGTAAGAATTATGGCCCTTTTTTTTACTTAGAATTTGGTTAAATTTTATGTACCAATTTATTTATTTTCAAAACCATTACAGATATGGCTTCGAAACTTTTTCACCATTGTTACCTCCATCAACAGACAAGAGAACATAACTCTGTCAAGATTTTCATAAGAATTATGGCCCTTTTTCAACTTATAATTTTGGTTAAGTTATTCATACCAAATCAAAAAAATTCAAAACAATTAGAGATATAGCTTAAACACTTACAACAATCTTTTTACCATCATTACCTCCACCAACAGCCAAGAGTGCATAAATCAGTAAAGGTTTTCGTAAGAATTATGACTCTTTTTCGACTATCACCCAAAAAAGTTTTGGTTTATTGGCAAGCACAAAAAAGTTCAGCATGCTGTCCTCCGACAGCTCTTGTTCCACAATGATTTCAACTTTATCTTATAAGTGTTTTAAGTTATAGAAAGTTTAACCATTTCCCTCATACGACAATTCTCCAGCAGACGACTTTGAACGTATTTTGTAAAAACATAAAAGACTAAAAGTGGAAAAAATTTGTGGCAGAAGAAGAATTGCACGTTTTGTGCAATTTCTTCTTTTTCACTATGTTTTCAAAAATCCGTCTGCTGCAGAGGCGTCAGAAAGTGTCTATATGAGGGAAAGGGTTAAAAACATGAAAGCTTTTTTGCAGAATTTACAACTGGAATAAGAAAACACCATTTGAAAAGGAGAAAATAGTAAAAATAAAGTACTCATTTTTCCCCTATAATGATCAACTGTAACATAAAGTAACCTTTATTTGTTATGAATTGTTAGCTGTACTACCAAAGCTGAAGTCATGGCAATGTGTCCGCCGGTCTGTTAACAATCATTTAAGCTCATGAACCACAGGAATTATTTTCATGTAATGAGGCAGAAAGGTTTTCGGCATCAAACTCTTTCAAGCAGTTAAAACATTTCACAAACTGGTCTTTTTCTCTGAAACTCCCAAGAACTGGAGCTTTCATATTTAATTTTAAGCATTTGAAAGGTTTGTGGCAAAAGGAGGAAAACCCCGTATTTCTCCTTTTGAAATCATGTTTTTAAATGATGCCTGCTGCAGATGCCTCAAAATGTGTCTGCATATTGGAAAGAGTTTAGTAACATTTGAATATCTATTACAGGCTCATCGACATGAAGTCACGATCTGTACCTACGAGACGACACCGAATGTATCAGATCATAAAACCAGTTTACTAGATAGTGTTGGACACCAGATTCAGTGATCATGAGCTCTCTCATCACCAAGGAAATTGATTATTACTGGTCTTTCATTATTCATAGACAAAGTGTAGATAATGTTTTGTTATTTGTATAAGTTAGTGGAGTCAAGTTCCAAAATCCTTTCTCACATACAAAATGTCTGCAGCAGATGACTTTGAAGATTGATTGTTTGGTGTTTTACTCTGCTTTCAACAATTTTTCAGATATATAACAGCGTTTCCTGGGTAACCTACCAGTTTTACTGGTCTATTTATCCTGATACCAGCCAGTCAGTCGTAATGCTTACACAGCAAACCTTAGCAGCCAGAACTACCAGAAGACATATTGGCAAACATATGGAAAATCTATACAAATGAAAGCAAAAGTATTGAATATACATGTAGTTGAAAAACCTACTCATCATGAGCAATTTCTCTTTTTGTTGCAATGTGTTCTTAAGTTGTCTGCTGCAGATGCATCTTTAATGTGGGAAAGGGTTAAGGCAATTTCTACTTTTCCCACAATGTTTTCTACTTAGTTATTTGCCGCAGAATATTTCAAAGCTTCAATGGTACTATGAGTGAAAGGGGCTTAGCATTGATGAAATGTTCAACACCCTAGCACTAATATTTGTCAAATCTTTTGGAAACATGGCAAGTGATTGGCATAAGTTGTTAAGCAATTTTAGTTTTGTTTATATCTTAAGTTACATGTTTTAAAAGAAAGTGCCACTGTTACCTTTATTGATTTGTAGTACTATGCATTGATTGTGTTCTATAAAAAATACTTAGCCGAGCCTCGGTAGCTCAGTTGGTTGCGACGCGGGCTGTCAATCCAGGGGTTGTGAGTTCGAATCCCGGCTCGGCCAACTTTCTTTCCGAAGATTGACAAAAGTCAATGCGACATGCGTCATTCCTCTTCCACCAATGGGCTAAGTCTATGTGGAAAAGCAGCCAGTTGCTTGGGAAGATTGTTGTGTGGAGTACTGGTGTGAGAAAACCAGGAAATGCATGAGTAGGTGAACTGGCCGCCGTGATATAACTGAGAAATTGTTAAAAACGGCGTTAAACCCCAATCAATCAATCAATCAATAAAAAATACTTCCATCTCTAAAATGGGGCTAATAATAAGAGAGTTTGTAACTCATCTGATATCCATGTTTAGGCAAATTTGTAACATTATGAGCTAATAAAGTTATGTGTTCAGTCTTTTCAATAGCTCATATTTTCAATTTTATATTGTAAATGGCCCCAACAAATAAATTGAATTATACAACAAGAGGGCCATGATGGCCCTATATCACTCACCTGATTTTATTTTTTTTCACTTAAGCCATATAAGCCCGCCCTCTTAAGCCATATAAGCCCGCCATAGTTTTCGACCAATCAACATGGCTTGAAGGATTCTGATAAGAGGGTCACCCTAGGAATATTTCTAAAAAATTATTTGAAAATCGGTCAAACATTTTTGGAGGAGATGATTTTTTAAGTTTTCACTCAAGCCATATAAGGCAAAATAGCCTCTCACCCCTGGCAGCCATGTTTTTCGACCAATCAATATGGCTTCAAGGAATCTGATAGTGGGTCACTTAAGGAACATTCTGAATCTTTATCTTGAAAAATACTGAGAGGTCTCCGACCTTCTCCAGGAGCGAATGTAAAGGTAGAATTTCTAGTTTTCAATATCTGCATCATCCAACAATGTGTCAATATTACCAATGTGAAGGACATGTGACAAATAAATGAAGTTTTTATCGTGTTCACAAAGTGAATTATTACAATTTTGCCAATTTTAAAGGGCCATAATTCAGTCATGCATGGTTTTCAGAAAGAACCGAGCTCTCATGTATATCTAGCTACTGTATAAGTTTGGTAAACATGGTATAATAAATGAAGATTTTATCGTGTTCATATGGTCAATTTGAGCAATTTTGCCAATTTTAAAGGGCCATAATCCCGTCATGCATAAACGGATCTGGCTGGTTTCCTAAAGGAACTGAGCTCTCATGTATAAGTGTAGCAAACATCGGATAATAAATGTTGACTATTTTGTTCACAAGGTCAATTATAGCAATTTTGCTAATATTAAAGGGCCATAATCCCATCATGCATGGATGGATCTGGCTGGTTTTCGAAAGGAATCGAGCTCTCATGTATATCTAGCTACTGAATAAAGTTTGGTAAACATCGGATAATAAATGAAGACTTTATTGTGTTCATAAGAAATTGTGGACGGACGAAGGGCAATCTCAAAAGCTCACCTTGTCACTATGTGACAGGGAGCTAAAAAACAAATGAACAGTTTTAAAACTTTGATTATAATATCTATTTTCTTGAGTTCAACACCTTTAAAATATCTATGAGCAAATTCAGACAAGTAAGGAATCTTGTATATGCAAACCATGGAAGACTTAAATGAGTCTGCAGTCTTAGCCAAGCCTTACCTGTAAAATGTTTCTAGTCTGCATGCATTTAGTAGAGCTCTAAAAGCCACTTCTGACTCAAACCCCCCCCAAAGATAAACGGTTTTCATGCATTGTAAAATGCAACAAGACCCTTGTCTTTTGATGCATATTCTATATATCAGCTCAGTACACTTATGGGCACTTAACCATTTTCCTCATACGACAATTCTGCAGCAGACAACTTTAAACATATTTTGTCAAAAAGTAGAAAATCTCTTTATTTGAACGGATAACCTATGACTAAAAGTGGAAAACATTGTGGCAAAAGGAGAAGTTGGCTCGTTTTGAGCAATTTCTTCTTTTGTCACTATGTTTTCAAAAAGCTGTCTGCTGCAGAGGTGTCAGAAAGCGTCTATATGAGGTAAAGGGCTAATAGTCTATGCAATATTGTTGCTTTTGATGTACAAGTAGTTATTGTCGATTTATTTCTTCATAAGCCACCTTTATGACAGATGTCAATCTTAAATGAACCGCTTTCATTTGCATCTCTAAATCTCATCCTACATACTTTCAATGATACTGAATAGAACAAGATTCATAAAAGCAATGACGATCACTTAAAATCCAATGTCAAAGTAGTTCCAGCTACCCAATTCTATTTTGAGATAAGCTGGTCACATACGTATCCATGGAGGATATCAATTCAATGTCATACTGATACATCATAGTTTTACTTGAATAAAGGCCCTGTGGTCTAGTGGTAAAACATGCTGGACTGTCAATTAAGAGGTCTGGGATTCAAATCTGGGTCCGGGTTCTGGAATTACCTGCTTAAGTGTCTCACACTCAACTAGAAGTCAAGTACTGGTTCTTTTCAGGAAAAAGTGCCTTGTGTGTATCAGTGATAATACACTGAGCACGTTAAAGAACCAAGGGGCCTCGGAAAGAGCTAGGGTATTGCACACCGACTCCCTTGTATCTAACTCTGTCTCTTTAAGTTATCTGCACCTGTCAGATGCTTGTACATGTCTAGGTCCCCAATAGGGGTTTGACATTAATGGAAGATAAATAGAATACAAATCATGATAAATGATATCTTACAGTACATAAACTTGTCTTGTCTGGTCATTCTTCAAGGTCTTAATTTTGTATCAAACTTAATTTCAACATTAATTTCTGATTAAAACACAACTCTTTATCTTCTTTTTGCAACAAAACTACATGAAGTTAACATTTATTAATACTGCTTATAGGTACTAAATCTGGTTCACAAAAATGATTTTCTGCCAGATAGAGATCAATTTTATGCCATCTTGGCTCTCATATTAAGCTCTACTGGTTTAGAAAAGGTTTAAAAAAAACAAAAAAATTAGAAACACTACTGTTGGCCTAATTCAAGTAATTTCACAGAAGCTCTACAAAATCAATTCAAACCAATGTGTTTTGTCCAAAATCACTGCCATCAGTTGGCATGGCTGCTTGACCTTCTATATAACAGTGTAAACTTTGACTTTCTCCTTGGAAAATCGCAGTCTGCTTTTAAAAAAACTTTTTTGTCTTTTGTGACCCTTTCTATAAGGTTCCTATTGCCATAAAATGCAACAGAGGGTAAGGTTGTTTTGCAAAATGCTAGGGGAGTGATACAATTTTGAAAATTTAACCCTTTCCCACATCTGCAGCAGACAAATTTGAAATTATCAAGTCCAAAATACAGAAACTCATTAATATTAAGTAGTCTGCTGCAGAGGCATAAGAACAATTTAACCCTTTCCCACATCTGCAGTAGACAACTTTGAAATTATCAAGTCCAAAATACAGAAACTCATTAATATTAAGTGGTCTGCTGCAGAGGCATCAGAAAACGTCTGTATGAGGTAAAGGGTTTAGTTATTTAAATTCTTACACCGTTGTTATACATGGAAAACAGGGCTTCGAAAGACCGGTAAAAGTGCCGGTTTGGACCAGAATTCAAATCGCCAGACGTATTGCAATCTTAAAACTTGTAAAAAAATCGGTCCGAGATTTTATAAAATCTCGTTAATACCTACGCTATATGTCGCTGTGCAAACGAAAAAATCAATACAATCCTATTAAGTACACACGCTCTTTGTTTCTAATGCGTAAGATAACCCTCGAGAGAGTCACTTACCGTGACATAATCAAGATAAGCTGTCCGGTAATCGGTCCAGGAGGTGTGACAATCGGTTATGTATTTACTCCCTTCGGTTTGATAGATAATGCATGTGTTAAAGGCTTCTTTAAAAGTGTTTGCTAATTACTAGTTGATCAGTTTAACATATTTTAATAAATGGCAACCCAATTCATACGATCCGGCCTCGTAAACCGGTTGATCAAATGGGTAAAAAACTGGATGCGTTTTCAATCACGAAAAGTAGATCGGTACATGAGGAAAAGGGTAAAGAGAGAAAAAGAAAGCTCAGTTGTGGGGCGTCCTCTGAACAAGCTTGTAAAAAGACAAAAAGTGATGACAGTTCTATAGCTAAAGTCTTCCAAATGTCATGGCTAGAGGAGCTCAAGTTAGAAAATCGAACAATGTTCTGTTCACTTTGTATTTTACACAAAAAATTATTTCACTGGACCGATTGGGATTTCAAAATTTCCGGAGCCCTGATGGAAAATATACCAGCTTGAACAAGCAGAAGAATAATTCTTACTTTGGAACCTTGTTCCCTAACCATTTCCTAGATATAGTCTATTGAACCATCTGCTTTGAATAAGTTCCAGGAAAATGTATCATCTACAAAAGAGTTGAAGAAAGCATTGTGGAATATTGTGTCTAGATTCTTTTCCCCACAATGTTTTCAAAAAAATTCTGCTGTACAAAAAAAAATGTAGTGGTGTCTGAAATGGATTATATCAGGAAAAGGGAAATTGGGGGTGGAGGATGTTATATACAACTATAATTGAGGGAAATATATAGAACGAAAGACGATTTAACTTTTGTGTTTATGTATAATTTCCCAGATATACCCAAAAAATAATAAAGCCATTAATATGTGTACAAAATACATGGTGTAGAGTATCAAATAAGATTACATAGAAATGTAAAAATAGAAAACAAATGCGAAAGCTAATATTGCATAGAAAATATTGCCAACTTGTATTTAAAAACTTGCAAAATAATCACTGACGGAAACAATCATACCAAAGAACAATATTTGCAACAAAAGTAACAGAAACAATTATCAAACAATGGTGAATATAGTGAAATTCAGGGCACTGGAAGTTGATTTTAAGGGAGGCAAAAAATACCATTAAAGTGAAATTCATCATAAGAATTGTGAAAGAATCGTCAGCCATGCCATAACACAAAGGAACATCAGCCATGCTCTAACACAAATCAAAATTAAGAGTAGACAATGTTTCATTATCCAAGTCAGAGATGGCAAGAATAATATAATTTTAGAACCTTTATGATCCTATTCATGGTAACAATTTGTTATAAAATGCAACCTTAACAAATTTTGTAGAAATTAGGAAAGACAAACATTTGGTAATCAATACATGTATAATTATCTACTGTTTACAAAATTAACTGGCCTATTGGTAAATATATCAAATTAATACATCAAGCAAATCTGTCAAGTCTTTCAAAACAACAGTGTGTCATTCACAGAATGAGAGCTTTGATTGATACATGCCTAACAGTCACCTGTGAGCCAAAGTCACTATGGCAGAACACCAAAATTGAATATTGCATCTCCTTATAAAACTTCATATGACTGGAATCGGATAGATTTAGGAAATGCAAGGGTCTTGGAGTCATGCATACAATGATAAGACATTTTTCTCAGATACATGTAGCTACGCATATTAAATAAATGACTAAAGATGCCAAGGAAGCAAAAAACTTAAGGATTCTTTTCCTAATATATTGGTTTTGTTTTTTAAAGAGGTTGTTTGGTTAGTGTTTATTCCACTTTCAAAACATTTTCAGTTATATCACAATGTTTCCTGGGTAAGTTACCAGTACTACTGCTCCATTTATCCTGACACCATCCAGTCAGTCATAATGCTAACCCTAAGCGCCAAGATAGGCAGCAAATACTACCATTTTTGAAGTTTTGGTATGACTGGACTGGGGATCGAACCCACAACATCCAGCACCGAGGCGGTCATTTTTTTTCTTCAGAGGACAAAGTCATCCTACTAAATAAAGTTGGATGTTCACTATGATGTCGGATATCCATGTATAATTTTACATTGAGCGAACATAAATTAATTCCGACCATACACTGTTTTCTGTAATATTTCTAACCCTTTCCCACATAATTTAATCTGCAGCGGATTACTTTGCAAACATCTACTACAAATACGATATATTTCTATAAATGAAAACAAAATTATTGATCGAGTTGAATACTTTGATGAAAAAGGAGAAATTACTTATAATCAGAAATTTCTACTTTTGCATCAATGCCTTCAGAAGTTGTCGGCTGCAGATGCATCAAAATGTGAATTTATAAAGGAAAGGGTTAATCCTTTCCTACATTACCAAATCTGCAGCAGATGACCTTTGAAAACATCCAGGCAAATGTATGGGAACTCTCTAAAAAATGAAAGTATGATCATTGCAAAGAGTTGAAAATATTGCGACAAAGGTAAAATTGCTAAAGGGCAATTTCGAATTTTGCCACAACGTTTTCAAAAGTCGTCTGCTGTAGAGGTGTTATAAAGTGTCTGTATTCCGGAAAGGGTGAAGTACTTAAAATATGTTTTAAGTTATCAGTACAGTACAAAATAATAAGGTTATCAATAAAATACAATATTCATTCTTGACTAAATAACAGAATGTGAATATATCAAACCCTCTTACCCATATAAAATTTATTTATTTACAAATACTATTTATTTGATTAAATTTTTATCAATCTCATTTCATCGACCAAAACACATTGTGGTTACAGATAAAGGTATCTACAATTTCCATTGCGATTTGCATGACTTGTCACAAACATTTTTAATCTAGTTTATTGAAGTGTTCCCAGCTTCTGGAATTGGATATACCTCCTTAAAGTCTGATTTATCTAATTTAGGTGAATTCATTTTACACTCAAGTTCTGGCAGCACAACTGGCTTGAGAACCCTGTTTTGTACATGAGGTCTGAATAGTAATAATAGTAGTTAATCTTTAATAATTGTTTACAATTCAAAACGTCCTCAAGCTATTGAATGACTGCTTAAGTTGAAAAAGTTTGTCATCAGTTGAGTTACAAAATCATTAAGTCTTGGATAACTACCTGATGGTATTAAACTGCAAAATGACTAGATCTTCTGTCCTATATATTTGGATAAGACAACCAGTCACGGAATTTGTAAATCTAAGGTCTCAACTCCAGGGAGGATGTGATAATCCAGCTAGCTTTATGCAATGACATTTATTATACAATTATCTCTTCACTAAAATTGTGGATACAATTTGACAAGATTTGACTAAATGTCAGATTGTTGACAATAGTGTGTGGTTGTTTCTCATGTTATAAGTGATAAAAAATAACCTATCAATGAATAATAAAAAAAATATGGTGAGAATCAAAAACTATTAATTGGCAGGATAACAAATAAAAGGTTTGATCTGAATATTATAAACTTTACTAATTGCCCTTTAATACATTCTTGCTGCTTTTATATATGCTGTTCCAATGTGTTTAGGACCTAAAGGCATGGTGGCTACCTCAACTTCATATTCTCCTAACTGTACATCTGTTATACCCTGTAATACACATACATACTGAGAGATTACCTAGTATTGAAATCAGTAACAAATTATAAAATATATGACATTTTATACAAATTGAAACAATTTAAAGAAAAGAATGTGTTTGTTTTAATGATGATTTACATCTCTTCAACAGTAATTCCTTTGTAATGCTATCCCTGAATTCCATGAGAGGATACCATTTTTTAACCCTTTCCCTCATATAGACGCTTTCTGACGCCTCTGCAGCAGACAGCTTTTTGAAAACATAGTGACAAAAGAAGAAATTGCACAGAACGTGCAATTTCTCCTTTTGCCACAATGTTTTCCACTTTTTGTCATAGGTTATCCATTCAATTATGGAGATTTTCTATGTTTTGACAAAATATGTTCAAAGTCGTCTGCTGCAGAATTGTCGTATGAGGGAAAGGGTTAAAGTTGTTTGGCTTGACTCGGGATCTAACCCTGGTTTCTCACACAATAACAATGTAGACTGAAAACTCAATAAATGAGTTGGTTATGAAACATTCAAATAAACACAATGACTACTTCCCAAATAGTAAAAGGGTGAGTGGCAGATGTCAAAGCAGGAAAAAAAACGTGTGAGGTGAGCTTTGAGTCCAGAGTAGAAAGTACTTAGGTAAAGGAGAAACAGTTTAATCGCATGGCTTACTGAACTGACTTTAATAAATATCAAACTTATCAATTATTTCTGGTACTTTTATTATAAAACATTGGATTAGAACAAGAAATGTATTAAAACAATAAATGATGCTTTAAGCAGACACATCCTTGTTTTAATCAAATAAATATATTAATTTTAACGAGAACAAAAGTGATGATAACATTTTTTTTCATTTTCAAGAATATTTTCATCAGTCATGACTCATCTGCAAAGACAATTGTTTTTACTTTCAGATATGTTAAGCAACATATGGTTACCTGCTTGGTGTAAAAGCAAATGGTGTACGCAGCAATTTCAAATTCTGGGCTGGTTCCCAAAAATGTACTACACATTGGTTTTTCTTTCTCCTTTCCATCATCTCCAGTGAATGTAAATTGTAATGCCAGTAACCTTGGAAACTCATCATCTTTTATCTGAATTGGAGGAAACAGCACTTTATCAATTACAAGTATTCTTCATCTTCCAGTATCCAACCTTTCCGACATGTAGACCCCTGGACTCATCTGCAGAAAACTACTTTTGTAACAATGTTTTTAACTCGATTCAATGATAATGTTTTCATTTAAAGAGATAATTCAAGTTTTTGACTAGATGTTTTCAAAGTCGTCTGCTGCAGATTTAATGTATGGACAAGGTTTTTAACTCGATTCAATGATAATGTTTTCATTTAAAGAGATAATTCAAGTTTTTGACTAGATGTTTTCAAAGTCGTCTGCTGCAGATTTAATGTATGGATGAAAGGAGTTATCACTTTTCTGTTGTACAGTTCTATTAAGACTATTTTAATGAGATAAATTATTATTTTTATATATTGGAACTAAAAGCATATAAAACAGCAAACTTTATTAATATGGCTGAAGGGAACTTGTATTGGCTTCACAACTTACAATAGTTAACACCGTCATTCATTAGCAAGAATCTATATCTATAATATACATGTGAACTGTTTTTAGTTTGCCATAATATGAATGCAGGTCTATCAGACTACATTTCAAACTATACAATTGTCTACTATTCTAATGGGTAACTTAATATAACTATTGGGTAAATTCATGATAAATAAGGTTATATATTCAAATGATAAAAACATTCAAATATCCCACAGCCCCTATGTCTTGCAAACATGAAGTTGTAAAGGTAATTTTTATTCATTTCATCATAAATTCTTTCAAAATTATGACAATGTGATATCTACCCAATTCATTTTAATAATCTGTGGACCCAAGTATCACATGCACTGGCTACTTTTATCAAAATATTTACAGCAACAACATAACTGTAGGATAAACAGGGCTTTTGAATTTAACCCTAATATAGACGCATTTGCAGCATACGACTTTGGAAAACATTGTGACAAAAGGAGAAATTGCTCAAAAGGAGAAATTTTACCTTTGGAATGGCCACAATGTTTTCGATTTTTTTTCCCAGTAATTTTACCTTCCTTTATAGAGATTTCCTGTGTCTTTGCCTAGATATTTTCAAAGATGTCTGCCGCAGATTTTTTTCTATGTGGGAAAGGGTTAAAGATATAAATAACTCACTGTTTGGTTCCTAAAGTAGCCATGGTAGTCCAACTTTCCTGCCTTCTCTAGGAGATATATTTGTATCCAGTTGTGTAGACCTATGAACTCATTTCTTCTGGCCTCACCAACAAACACATGTTCAAAGCTACTCGAGTCCTCATCTCTGAAAATAAGTTGAAAATCAACCATTTCTAAATATATATATAATACAAGAGGGCCATGATGGTCCTTGATCGCTTACCTGACTTATGCAATGTGATTTGTCATGCCAACCACACAGTCAACCAGATTAACGCATTTTGTTGTCAGGTAAGTTAATACAAGAACCCCAAGAGGGCCAGTATCGCTCGTCTGCCATTAGAATATTGGAATATTGACCTTATTCAAACTGTGTTAAATAACGTTAAGAGGGTAATATGATACCAATTGTATGTCAACACATTTCCACAAACAAGAATTCTGTAGCAGATGACTTAAAAATATTGAACATCTCTACAAATGAAAGAATAATAATTGAAAAGAATTGAAAACATTGTTGCTAAAGGTTACATCGCTCATTATGTGCAATATCTTTTTTTTGCAATACAGTTTTCAAATGTCGTCTGCAGTAGGAGCAACAAAAACATTTATATGTTGAAATGGTCATCAATATTTACCATTTTCCCACATACAGACAGTTTCTGAAGCCTCTGCAGCACACAACTCTTGAAATCATTGTAACAAAACTTTTGCCACAATGTTTTGAAAACTATTTAATAATTAAACTTTTTAATTAAATTAAAGATATTGACTCAATGTTTTAACAGTTGTCTGCTGTTGATTTGTTGTTTGTTGAAAAGGGTGGTCAATATTATTCTTAACAATTAATCTTCTGACAGCAGTATTTTATTCAACAATTAATGTATTTTTCCG
This sequence comes from Serripes groenlandicus, assembly GCA_031761405.1. NCBI lineage: Eukaryota > Metazoa > Mollusca > Bivalvia > Cardiida > Cardiidae > Serripes > Serripes groenlandicus. Next base: position 139,509,391 of record JASEVX010000001.1, read on the forward strand.
GTATATCCCTAACAAACAGATGTAATAAATAAAAGACAGAAAACCTTGTACAAATGAAAAAGCAATATAAGCCTAAATAGAAAACACTCTAAAAAAGATGTTATTGATCCATATGATCCCATTCCATGTTCTTCATCAAATATATATAATGGGAACACATATGTCTTCAGCCAAAATCAAAGTAGTACAAGCAAAGCCAAGTTGGACGGACAGACATAAAGACAATGTAGAAGCAATTTGTAAAGAGTCACCCTGCCTGAAATATATATCTGCTGTTCATATGTTCAAATAAAGTTCCCATAGCACATTGTCACAGAGCTCTAAATAAGGGGCCTTTTGCATGTTCTAACATCCTGATATATTTGACCTCCAAAATCTATCTTGTTGCTACAAAGAATGCTCTTAGTGAGACAATTATTTTGAGTACCCACAACATAGGTTTTAATCCCTTTCCCACTTACAACAAATCTGCAGCAGATGACTGAAAACATGCCAAATGTGTAATGTCTCCTATAAATGAGTTTTATTCTCAATTAGAGTTAAAATAATTGTGACAGAAGAAGAAACTGCTCATCATTTACTTTTTCTCCTTTTGTCACAATAATTTCTAAATGCGTCTGCTGCAGATGCTTACAAAGATATCGTGGATGCAAGACTTGTTTACTCTTCCAGATCTAGTCCACTGATGTCAGGTTTACTTACTTGTCTCCCTTTGTCCTTCGAATGAACATAAACCAGAGGTTGTACAACATACATTTGAAATCGTTAACACTTTCTGGGGCTTTCCCCTTCTCTACAAGATATTTGTGACATTCTTTCATCACATCAGTTTCCATGATTGAGTTGATGAACTGACAGTTCTCCTGCTTTTCTTCCCATGTTAAAATCTCTTGTACCCCTCCAGCTGTCTCATAGTTATCCAGTAGAGCCCTGAAATCTGAATACACAGATAATCCAGATCAGGATTAGCCCATTTATTTTCTGGGAAACAGTATATAATTTAACCCTTTTCTCATAAGCATATATATTTTGACGCATCTTCAACACACAACTTTCAAAAACATTAAGGCAAAAATAGAAAAAAGCTCAAAATGAACAATTTTCTCCAAATTGACAAATACAGTTTAATTTAAACTTATTTATTTTACATCGATTGCGAAACAAGCCTTTGGCTTATATTAATCATGCTCGATGTCTGCTTCCTGGATACTTAACCAGTACTCGCGCCGTTTGTGTGGAAAAATCCCGAAGTCAGGACCCGCTCGTCACAGGACTCGAACCAGAGACCTTTGGTACGAGAGGCCGACGCTCTACCTCTGCACCACTGTCTTCCAAACAAATACAGTTTGTGGATGCATCTTTGTAAAAAGGTGTGTTGCATACTAAAATGGGGTCACAGAACTTGACCTCTGTCCCAATCTAAAGATAAGATTGCCATGATGGCCCTATATTACTCAGTTAATTACCGTAAATAGAACTTTATAAGTTTTTACATGTTACATTTAAGGAAAAGTGGCTCAATCCCAGGTGGCTTTTTTTGTAATTTAAGAGGATCTGCCATAGAACATTGTGCCAAATTATTTTAATATAAGGCCCATACTGTTGGACAAGAAGGTAAAACAAGCCCCACCCCTGAACAACCTTGTATCTACAAAGTAAAAGTTGATCTTATTTATTTTAATTTCAATATAAAATTATAAATGCACATACATATTTTGAATCTTCGACTGGGTAATGGTCATTCATAATCGTATTCATTTGAAAGCACGGTGGCAAGCAGAACATTCCACAATATGCATAGAGATTTTCCATACTTATGTCTTCATGTTCAAAGTCATCTGCTGCAGATTTGATGTAAAAAATATACCTTTGTATGTTGGTTTCTCAAAGATGTATTCATCCTCAAACTTGTTGAACAATGGACACCTGGAGTCCCTTGATTCGTCAACACATTGTCTTCCACTTGTCACATATCCTGGTAAAATAGATCATGACATTGTAACATGCCAAACTATCACTGAAGATGATAAATACCCCCTAAACAGCACCTTGACCTACACCATATTGAATTCCACCAAGTGGTTTGTAAGAAATAGGCCGGTCAAAATATGGCTTCCGGCCGACCAACCGACAGACAGACAGTCCGACACAGTGACTCCTATATACCCCCTCTTCTTCGAAGGGGGTATAATAACCAATTCCAATATGCAGAAGCAATTTGATCCTTCTGCAATAGTTTTCTTCTGAAAACATTATGGCAATAGGATAATTTGCTCGCATGGAGCAATTTGGTTACAAAAGAAACTTACTTACAAATACTACATGTGTTTGAAAATGATGACAAAAACCATATAGAATGGTATTATTCAGTTTTTAGTTGAGGTCAAATGCTGCTCCACTAATACTAATTACAGTCACACCTGTGTTAACCCTTTCCCTCATATAGATGCTTTCTGATGCCTCTGCAGCAGATGGCTTTTTGAAAACATAGTGACAAAAGAAGAAATTGCACAAAACATGCAACTTCTCCTTTTGCCACAATGTTTTCCACTTTTTGTCATAGGTTATCCATTCAATTATAGAGATTTTCCATTTTTTGACAAAACATGTTCAAAGTCGTCTGCTGCAGATTTGCCATATGAGGGAAAGGGATAAAGACCACAATTGAAGAGCAATTCCATGTCTATGACGACCATATTTTTGGTTTCCTTATACCTCAATTTCTGCATAAATGAGCCTGCAAAAAAAGACCTTCTGTGAACAAAAACCAGATTGATGTCTTCCTGTGTGGTCTTAATACACAGGTTTCACTGTACTCATAAATGTATCCCGACATGATTCATGAGAGACACAGTTGTGTAATACACTGAATGTCAAGGAGGAAAAGCCACATATTAACACCAATCTATTCTTTGGTTCAAGCCAAGATGACTTAGTCTTGTAACCTTTCTTACTAATCCCTAGTCACTGCATGATGGTCACGATGGAGTGCCCTTGGGCAAGGCACATTTCCTAGCCTAGTACTGGTTTGTTTACACAAAGATCATGAATAAGTGAACTGTTGTCATGATATAACTGAAATAATGCTGAAAACGGCGTAAATCCCCAATAAAATAAATATTTCTTACTAAGATTTCAACTATTAATTTTTTGTATTCCAAATAAATATTTAAGAGTCTAAAAAAAGGAAAAAAAATTCAATATTTATATGGAATGGACTGATGATGGTACTTACTTTGAAGGTCAATGTCAAAGTCTTCTCTGGGGAAACACTTGTTGCCATCTATTTCCCACAACTTCGTTAAAATCTGGGAGAGTTCTTCATCTGGCTCAAACCTATGAAAACAAATTTGTAATTAATTTCATAAGTTCACAACCTGTATCTCTTGATAACCTCACACCTCAGGTTCTTCCGAACTGGAACCATTTTAACCACAGTCAAATATACAAAAAAAATGCAGCTGACAACTTTGAAAACATCTTGGCAAAAATTTGGAAACTCTCTATAAATGAAAGAACTTTATTTTTATTGAACAAAGTTGAAAACATTATGACAAAAGGTAAATTGCACATAATCATTATGTTATTATGTGGGAAAGAGAAATAAAATATTTATATATAAATTTGTTTCAAATCTTGAGAACAGTTGTAGCCAAAGAGCAAATCAGAACTGAAAACAAGAGCATCATAGACGATACAAATCCCCTCGCAGTTTTGTCTCATACAGATGTTTTATAGTCACCGTGACCTTCACCTTCGAGCTAGGTCAGTGAGACGGGAATCCCTCCAAACTCACTTGACAATAAACCAGTGTATGGAGGCATTCCGTCACCAAATAAATGTGCTAGACGGATGAAGAAGTTTCATAAAGACATATCATAGTCTGTGTGACCTAGCTTGATAAAACGCCAACCCCTGCACGCTCTCTTGACAATGATCCCGTGCATGGAATTCACAATACAAAATAAAGTGCTAGGGATGACCTAGTTTCATACAAATGTTTTAACGTCACTGTGACCTTGACCTTTGACCTCGGTCGATGGAACGTAGGCTGGTACAGGAAGCAATGTTTGTGAACATAAGATTTAAGTTGTCAATGTGCTTATCCAATGAGAGTTCATTGATGATGATGACGCCAACATATTTTGCACTGTCAACCTTTTCCATAATGTGGTTTGATTAGTCACTTGTAAGTTATATACATAGGGTTGGTGCAGATGCTGACGAGTGACAATTTGACATTCTGGGTGAAACTTCATCTGATACAGGCCTACGCTCCTACTGGCATAGAGCAATTAGGTCCTCTTAGATGCACATCACCTTTCTCTTACAGAGTGGTACTATGACAGCTTTTTGCAAACTATGCAGGAACTTCTCTAATGTCAATTTAAGTGAGATTTGGGAATCTATCGTTTAAATTTCAGTTGATGCTTTGTGAAGAAAGAATGTCGGAATACTATTGGGACCCAGTGCTTTGAATTCGGGGTTTCTAAGCAGTTGCGTAACTCCTGTGGAACGATACTATTTAACCAATGTTTTGCATGGTGGAATTGGACCAGGGAGCTTTGCCCAATATCTGTTATGTTTCATTATCTTCTCATGTATAGGTTGACTGGAACTGGTCGTTGAGGATATCGGCCCCCTGTCAGATATGAATCTTAAGGAAACTGTCTTTGTTGAGTACTGTTGTGCTGATACCCCCTCGGAATCCAGATGTTTACTTTTCCTCTTAGTATAGAACCCGTTGGGCTGTTGGGGTTTAGTTTCGGGTATCACTAAACAGAGTCTGGTAGAGTCTGGTCGTCAAATATCCCACTATATCACTGTTTTGTTGTGTTTTTGTATTGAATGAATAAAATAAAGTGCTATTGTATCATATAAATAAAAAAATAAAAGGTATTTGCCTATTTTAGTTCATTTTCGAGTGAATATAGAAATATTATATGCGTGAACACGGACACTGGTAGAGTCTGGTCATTATTAAGCAATACATACACAGTTTTATACGATTTTTAAGTTATAAAAAGTTTAATTTGATTTATATGTGTCATATTATATATTTATTTCTTATATTATTTCAGCTGATAATCGGGAAAATAGTGGAAGATTGAGGATTTTTAACGATAACATTGTGTTTCGTAAATCAAAATGGCTGACGTGAAATTTCTGTTTATAATGCGGCCCTATCGTACATCCTGTACGAGTAATACACTAAATTCTCTCTCTATTATGGGCCAACTAATTGATTAGGTGTGATCAACAGATTAGTGTTATAATTACCAAGATTTTAAATGTATGAAAACTACTAGATTGGAATAATGTTATGTTTTATATGTCATAAACATTAATTAAACCAAATGCTTAGAGAGCTATATACTTACTTAAAAGTAATTCATATGAAATTGCAGGATAAATTGAGTGACATCGACCAGAGTAAATTAATATTTTGTTCCTACGAAGAGTTTTCGACTTGTAAAGCCATTGACATATGTTTCCCACAAGCCACAAGAGTTCTTTGCGCGAAACATTTGAAGGATAATGCGGTAAATTTACTCAGTAAGTGTCTTCCTCAACCTGAGGTTAACCGCATTATTTGTAAACTCTTCGGTCCTAATGGTATCTTAAGTGCTCAAACTGCAACTTCATTCACAGAAATGGACCAAGAAATATCCAATACACATCCAAATTTGACATATTTACAACGGATACTTACCAATTTGGAGAAGCATATGTTTCTCCCCAAACTCAAACATTCCTGGCTACCACAACAATGGTTTAATAATGCAAATGAGTCGTACAACCATGTTATCAAAAGGACGACAAACTGGGTAGTCCAGAAATTGCCCGACATGATAGAAAAGTTACAAGAACTTGAACAGTGTCAAACTCTTGATGTGAGAGGCGCAATGCACGACTCAGGTAAATATTGTTTGGCGACACAAGCGTCGGTGCTACACGTTTCTCATGCTACATGGACACAGTTAAGTCCTGACCAGAGATCAAGGCGATTTATGAAATTATTGAACTATAAGTCGCATCACATTTCAAACATCACATCAACAGATAAGCAACTAACATTACCCTCCATTACGAGAATTGAACGAAAACTCGGCACGCGCAAACGCCTGAAAAATTGCAAAACATACACAATTGAAAATAAAAAAACACAGATTATATTGAAACACATTCATGTTAAAAGGACTGCATATTTTAGTTGCAAACCAACAACAATATATTTTTTATCAATCATTCGCTAATACCTGTATGTAAGTTGTACATTCGACATTTACAACAATAATTCCTCTATATCTGTCTAAAATGTTAACGCTAGGACCGGGTTTAAATTTGAGTACTGGTTATGTCACCAGGAAGCAGACATAAAGAAGCGGAAAATATAAACCATAAACAATGAATATAAATCCAAAAAAATGGAGCTCTGTGTAGGGTCTTTTTTGTTAACCTAAAATGAGATCACGTCACCAATTAGAAACGAATTGAATCAAACACACCTAAATCTTGAGGATACAAAAGAAACCGGCATACATATGTTAGAGATTCGGGTTGAGACAAATGTGTTAAGGGAGAATTCCTGGTTTGTCCTTTGCGTATCACTCGATTTAATAGCGAGCTGGCGGGGGAAGGGCTCTATATTGACTTATGAGTTCGTGGGTAATGTTGGCCCCGGGTTCACATGTTGCCAATGTCTGCATACTAAACAAGCGCTGCGAGCACCCTAAGCAAGCACGCTCAACAGTGGTGCAGAAACACATTGTTATCGTTAAAAATTCTCAATCTTCCACTATTTTCCCGATTATCAGCTGAAATAATATAAGAAATAAATATATAATATGACACATATAAATCAAATTAAACTTTTTATATCTTAAAAATCGTATAAAACTTTGTATTTATTGCTTTAATATATAATAATAATGACCAGACTCTACCAGTGTCCGTGTTCACGCATATAATATTTCTATATTCACTCGAAAATGAAATGAAATAAGCAAATACATTTTTATTTTTATTTATATGATACAATTACACGTTATTTCATTCATTTCAATACAAAAACAGAACAAAACAGTGATATAGTGGGATATTTGACGACCAGACTCTACCGGACTCTACCAGACTCTGTTTAGTGACACCGTTAGTTTCAGATCAGGGCATACCACATTTGTGTATACATGAGCATTAAGCTGACCTTGGGGCCTTTCTGGACTTCAGTCTATAGATTTCTGTCCCTGTCCCTTGGTCTGTCGGACTTCTTGGCCCTAAAATGAGGCATTTGCTTCCACCTTAATGCATCATGGCGTACTTTATGTTCACCAATGGGTATGTTTGTCTTGTGCTGGACATATTTGTTGGCAATGTGTTGCTCCCATTTGGATCACTCCTCTTGTGTTGTCTATATGTACAAGAACTTACATGTTCTGCTAACAGAAATTGAACAGACTAAAAAAAAAAAATATGCAACATTGCAATCTTTACAGCTTAAGTATCAGTGTGGCAATATCTCTCTTAAAGCTATCGAATGAAATGTCGATCCAGGTCCATTGATCCAATGTTCGGTGTTGATGAACAATTATCAAGCCTCAAGGGACAGGTTCGACATGAGCCCGTTCGACATGGCACACCTTTCTTTTTGACAGATGCAACTGCAAATCTAACAAATATGTTATACTGTATATTTTGATTTAAACATAATAAATCACTAACCCGGCTTCGTTTTTAAATCGGTTTCCTCCGCCCTTATATCCACCTTTGTATGCCATCTTTCAACAACTTTAAAAACCTGCTTCTTTTGGAGATCAAATTACTGGTATCTACTCATGCATGGAAATTGCTTTTTTTGACGTGGGCAAGTGCATAATAATATCTCCTCTTTTTTCATTGGATACAATTATTGACATCGACCAATCAATTCGTCCATTTCTGATTACCTAATTGACAATGTTTATTATTCGGCTGCTAAAAATGAAATCAAATAACAACGTAAAAGTCGGACCCGCAGAATAACGTTTTCAATATCGCATATTCACGAGACAACACGAGATTTCCAAATTTATGTGTAGAAGCCATGTTGTTGTAGTTAGAACAAATTTGATTGATACTTTGAATGTGTTTTAACCCATTTACAAACGCAAAGACCCAGAGCTTTCATTCAGCTTGGGATTTTTCTATCATACAACTGCTATGAGTGGAGAGGCAAATGACGCAAAAGGTAGGTCTGATATTGTGTTGACTCGAATGCCAAACAATGGACTCATTAATTTAAGATAGAAATACAAATACGCACCGCTCCTTAAAGCTCTGTAAAGAAGTTAGTACCCAATGATTGTTAAAACAGATTATAAAATGGTTTCTCTTCATATGTATTTGAGCTTTAACCCCCCAACGCATTATTTGATTTCTCGTTTGGCGTTTGTACCAAGTTGCTTCAAGGCCTTTACAATCAACCCTTTCCATGCAGGAACATGTTGTTGTTGTTGCAGTCTTTTTGGCCTCAAAACCTTCCTCTTATATAGCAGTTACATGTAACAGACAAAATACACTTTCAGCAAACAAAGTCAATAAGTGTTACAAATATATATAAGCTATATATATATCAATATTAGGAAAGATATATCAACATTTGCTGTAAATCAAACTGTTGATGGTATAGTTTGACCAATTATGTGGAGATTATCCCCTTCTTTAATAGGTGGTTTTTAGCCCCTTCTCTGAATTGCTGATAGCAGACATTATCCACTTCAACTGACATTTAGTGAAGTAGAGTTGTCTCGTAACGTGTTCGTTTAGTAACCGAAACAAATTGGCTGTTTCGTAACCAAACCATTTCATACCCAGAAAATGTTTGGCTGTTTCGTAACTGTACCAAAAAATTAATTGGCTGTTTTGTTCCCTAAAAATAAATTGGTTGTTTCGTACCCAAATTAAAATCGGCTGTTTCGTACATGAAACGTTTGCAGCCCCATTTAATTAGCTCCTTTGATATTTATAACGAATATCTATCTAATCTGTGTTGTATTTATTTAACTCTTTCCAACATAAAACATGATGATATTGACTAAATCAAGGCATAAGTAGGAAAATTCTCTATCATGAGTACTGAAAAAAGTTGAAAATATTGTGACAAAAGGAGAAATTGCTAGTTTTGATGACTGCCTGCATAATAAAGGTAAGTATATGCAAACTGTTAAACACATAAATTGCGGAATAAATATATGTAATGAAAAATCCGTTAACTGTTCCATTTGATGTCCGATTATTATCTGGTCATTTATATCTATAGGCAAACTGTTAAACACGCTTTAATATTACAGCCAATTTTTTGATGATCTTTGACGTTGCTCCTTTTATAATGAAGGGCAGGGCTGTACAAATCCCATAGCCCGACGTCCGGGACAAGTCATAAATCGCATCGGGCAAGTCGCCAATTGCAACATTTCAGTCCCGGACAAGTGGCATTTTCCAAAAATCCACGTCCCATTATATCAACCCATTTACGTAACAGTGAATGTAAATTCCTGTGTCTGGTAGCCCGGCTTAATTACTAACACACATGTCTGTCATGTATAAATTTGACTGTATGTTACACGCGAAAAACCACTCGCGCGTGACCATAACAAATCAATAACAGTAGGCGGAGTTACCCATCTGTCAGATCGAGGGATTTCAGCCAACCGAATCGCGTCGGTAATAGTCGATTAACGTGATATATATGTATCCAATAAGGCTGTCCAATCATAAGTGACAATTGTTCCTTGGGACTGTGTTATTTCATGAATGCTATGGAATTACCTATGGATCGGTCTCATTAAAATATTCCCTTAAATGTATTTTGATCCATATTTCTACTTTCGGTATGCGATGTTTGCAAACTGGTGCAAACCGGTTCAGTAAGACTTGGAAGAAACTTTCGCCATGCAGAAGTTAATAAAATAAATTTAATTAGCTCCTTTGATATTTATAACGAATATCTATCTAATCTGTGTTGTATTTATTTAACTCTTTCCAACATAAAACATGATGATATTGACTAAATCAAGGCATAAGTAGGAAAATTCTCTATCATGAGTACTGAAAAAAGTTGAAAATATTGTGACAAAAGGAGAAATTGCTAGTTTTGATGACTGCCTGCATAATAAAGGTAAGTATATGCAAACTGTTAAACACATAAATTGCGGAATAAATATATGTAATGAAAAATCCGTTAACTGTTCCATTTGATGTCCGATTATTATCTGGTCATTTATATCTATAGGCAAACTGTTAAACACGCTTTAATATTACAGCCAATTTTTTGATGATCTTTGACGTTGCTCCTTTTATAGTGAAGGGCAGGGCTGTACAAATCCCATAGCCCGACGTCCGGGACAAGTCATAAATCGCATCGGGCAAGTCGCCAATTGCAACATTTCAGTCCCGGACAAGTGGCATTTTCCAAAAATCCACGTCCCATTATATCAACCCATTTACGTAACAGTGAATGTAAATTCCTGTGTCTGGTAGCCCGGCTTAATTACTAACACACATGTCTGTCATGTATAAATTTGACTGTATGTTACACGCGAAAAACCACTCGCGCGTGACCATAACAAATCAATAACAGTAGGCGGAGTTACCCATCTGTCAGATCGAGGGATTTCAGCCAACCGAATCGCGTCGGTAATAGTCGATTAACGTGATATATATGTATCCAATAAGGCTGTCCAATCATAAGTGACAATTGTTCCTTGGGACTGTGTTATTTCATGAATGCTATGGAATTACCTATGGATCGGTCTCATTAAAATATTCCCTTAAATGTATTTTGATCCATATTTCTACTTTCGGTATGCGATGTTTGCAAACTGGTGCAAACCGGTTCAGTAAGACTTGGAAGAAACTTTCGCCATGCAGAAGTTAATAAAATAAATTTGATCCAAATTAAAGACAATAAGACGACTGCTAAAAATTATTTTGCCGTTTATCAATTCGAAATACCTTCAAGATCGACATAATATTCGTAATATCAGGGACACAAAAAAAATTGTTTGGAATGAAATATATAAATGATTCCCCCGAGTACGTTAATTGCCCAATCACGGCTTTGTTTACCAAAATTAATTAGCATAAACGGCGGGAAAAAAATCATATGACTTAATAGTTGCGATTTCATTGGATGAAATGAGAAATTGGGTGAATGACATTCGCGACCTGATGACCCCGATGTTTACATTCAACGCTGTTTACCGATTTCTAATTCTCAAAGTAGGGAACCATGCAGGGCCTTTTTACCTTATATAAGTGACGCCGTTAAACGGTGTCTTCCCAATTGGAAAAAAATATTTCCCAAAATCTAAAAAAAAAAAAAAAATTTTTTTTGTTTTAAGTGAAGTGAAGTGGAATACACTATTACATTATATATTTGTCTTGTTTAAGGTAATATGATTGTTTAATTGCATTATATAAACCAAAAGTCTTAAGTTATTGTAAAAAGGACTATTTATATAGCCACATGTTATATGTCTAATTTTTCCCAATTTGGCAAAAAATCGCGCTAAAATTTCCCAAAATGAAAGGCCCAGGCCTCTTCCCAATTTCTGGAAAAAAGGCCCTGCCATGATTAACATTGCGCAATCATCAAAATGGCGGCTATGTTGCGAATAATATCGCAACACCAATCTGACTAAAGTACACGATCTGACTAAATGTAAATGCGTAGCGTTAATAGGAGATGATTTTTAATGAGATTGACCGCAACACATGAAACAAATTTAACGTTTTGTTGTCTTTCATTTTTTTTTTACAATATTTTTTGATTTAATAACTACATTGAACCTGATAAATTTGACTTTTGGTAAATAAAATTGAATTTATTTAATATGTCTTTCTTTGTAAAACTGACCCTCGTATCGAACACTGCCCTGTTTCGGTGAGGGACCTAAATCGGTGACCTTATTATTTTGTTATCTTAAAATTTGAAAAGTGCTATTGCATCATTTGACTATGTTGTCTTAAGTTTAACATTTCTGTCAATAGCTTTTGAATCTTTTGTAAATATGGATAAAATACATACATTTTATGCAGAATATTTCAAATAACCTAGTGAAAAATAATCTCTTTTCCAAATTTCATTTTTTTAACTGAATGCTGCACTACAGGTCTTTTGCAATAATGTTATTTGAATTGGTCACTACCCTTAAATCATGTACATTGAGAGCTCCAGGGCCTGCTCTGGGTTGAATTTTTCTTTCGCCACTTTTAATTTTTAGGAGCCATTCATTTTCGCCAATCTCATCGATGGGTCCAATAATTGTTTGTACTCAGCCATAATTAAATAGATTTTTCCCAATCAAAAATGACAAACTTACATTGTCATTAAATCATGAAAGGCCTACGTTGATCGTCGAAACTTGCTTCAAAAAGCGTGTTGATATATTTAATGCATCTATAATTGCCAATTATTGCCAATTATCATATGTACGGCCTTTAATGTATCAATATCGCTCAGAGTTGTTGGTCAGTCGGATTAAAAGGCTGAATTAACACTTCACAACAATAACACAAGTGTGAAATACACAAGCTGTCAAAATGATAAAAACGGGTGTCGTAAAAATGTCGTAAAGTGGTCACTGGTTCCCGACATTGAATCAAATGGCAGTGCATTATCTTAGATTAACGGAAACAGTCACTGTATGTCGTAAACTGATATCCAAAACAGGTAAATGTTGATGATAAAAACCTTTCGCCACTTACATTCGCCACTCATGAAATAACTTCGCCACTTTAAAATAATCTTCGCATTTGGCGAAAGTGGCAAACGACAGCGCGGGCCCTGGAGCTCTTAATGTTATCTTTATACAGAACTAGGAAAAAAACCCACTAAAAACAATTAAAACACTCAAGAAAGCGCGATCCGGGCTACCACACAATTCTTAAATTTGTCGCATGTTAAACTTGGTGTTCAGAAAAGTGGGACAAGTGGCATTCTGAAAGTGACTGAATTTTTTTATTGTAAAGCCCTGAAGGGGCTTATGTCCATCATGTAATAAATTGTGAATGAGAAAATGTCTGCCTATGAAGGGCTAATGTCCGCCATGCACAACATGTCGAAGGAGATAATTTCCGCAATGTGAAAAATGTGAAGGGGCTATTAAATGTATGCATATGAAGTTCTTAATGAAGGTGATAATGCCTGGCTACTATTGCTGTGTCTCAACTTTTTGTGCATTTTTATGCCCCCGGAATCACCGATTCGGTGGGCATATAGTTTTTGGCCTGTCTGCACATCTGCACGTCTGTCTGTCTGCACGAAAAAAACTTTAACCTTGACCACTACTTTTGAACCATAACAGGTACGGCTACCATATTTCACATGTGTATTCCTTGTGACATGACCTTTCTGTCAGTACCAACATTTTTGACCTTGCAACCTTGACCTTTGACCTAGATGTTGCCATTCTCGAAAAAAACTTGGCCATTACTTTTGAACCATAACAGGTACAGCTACCATATTTCACATGTGTATTCCTTGTGACATGACCTTTCTGTCAATACCAAAATTGTTCACCTTGCGACCTTGACCTTTGACCTAGATGTTGCCATTCGGGGGCATCAGTGTTTCACAAACACATCTTGTTTATCATTATAAATTTATATGCTCACGCATTGCTGGAAGCTGGATTTCCTCTTGTAAAGTTTTCAGCTACAATTTGCAAAGTAATTTAAATTATTTATTTTGCAAACCCTCATATTGTATAAACAACTAATTTCAGGTGAGGGTGTCGAAAATGTACTTGATGATATACTTGATGGAAATGGGGTAGATGATTTAAACACTGAAGAAACAGGAGGTGAGGAAAACCCAGCTAAAACAGTGAGCAGTAAGTTGACTTACAATGATATTCCAAAGGGGGGGTATTTATACACATGTGCATGCACCGACAAGCATACTCTGTTGCAACTACTCATATAGTGGCGCTGTACTACAACCTGACTACTATTGTAGGGTGTAGACTGGCACCTTACTACTATTCGTAGAGCGACCACCTTGGTGGTGCAGTGGAAGAGTCCGCCGCAGGAGATCACATGTTCGATCCCTGGCTGTGTCATATTAAAGACTTTAGAAATGGCTGCCCTACTTGGCACCCATGGTTGCGGGGTTAGCATTATGACTTACTGGCTGGTGTCAGGATAAATGGACCAGTAGTAATGGTTACTAACCAAGTAAACATGTGATATAACTGAAAAAATGTTGTATAATTATGTAATAAATTCCATGCAGAACTCTGGCTGCAATGGAAACTTTAAGAAAATCTTTTTGACAAAAACTGTAAGGCCTATAGATGTCTTAGTTATTTGGTGTGTAGACACTACAAATATTGTTCACGACATATATATTTGCTTGAATAACATGGCAGCCAGGAGGCTTCAGAAAAGGAGTAATTAACAAAACTTTGAAATTCCATGCATTTGAAAGTGCTTATTTGATTTGAAGATATTGGCATCTATATAAAAGTTTTTAAGTCATACTACTTATATTGATTAGTTGAAAGACAAAGGCTCCAGGTGGAGACAGTAAAGCTTTAAATAGCATCTCTCCTTATCCACTTGATTAATTTCAATTAATACCCGTCCTTTTTCAAAATTCTTATAAGATATAAATTCTATATAGAACTTTGGTTGTAGCGGAATCAGAAATGGAGAAAAACTTGAAAATTCTTCTCCTGAATCTGCTTCTACGATTCCAAGGTAATGCAGCAGAATTTTTTCTTAAGTGACCCTGTACACAATTTGTTGAAGCGATATTGATTGGTTAAAAAATATTGGCATCAGGCGATATCAGAAAAGGGATAAATTGAACTTGAAGCTTCAAACAATATGTTTTCCTAATTTACCTGATAGATATCAACCAAACTTCACAGGAATGTTCTATTGGGGGTTCAATATCAAATTGTTCAGAGAATTAGAGCCTCTCAAACGTCCTTTACTAATAATCCGTTTCATTTATAATACCCACTGCTTGCAGTTTTTTTCCAGCTCTTTATAAAAAAACAAAAACCTGATATTCGCAGTTTTATATTTGCTACAAAACTGTTACTGTGATTGATCTTGTTTTTACATATTTCTGTAAATTGACATCAAGGATTGATGATGCTAATTTTATATTTTTGTAGAAAAGAAAGTTGTTAAAAAGAAAGTTGTTCCTAAGGGGAAGGGTAAATCTGCCACAAAAGCAAAACCTGGGAGTGCAAAAAAGACTGTTGCTAAAAAGGTTGCAGCTAAAGAAGAGAGCAAAGAACCAACAGAAGACGCATCTGATGACAAACTTGATCTAACAGAATCACTATCGCCTAAAAAGGCCCCTGCAAAGAAAACTGTGAAAAAAGTAGCAGCTAAAGGTGAGCATAACATCTATTGCTTTTAAACTGTTACAGAATGTAAATTGTTACTTTTAACCTGTAGACTAAGATGATCCAGAATTCTTTATCCAAGAATTTCTGTTACACCTCGAAAAAAATATTGTTTCTCTTAATTCTAACCCTTTCACACATACAACAAATCTGCAGCAGATGACTTTGAACATATTTTGTCAACAAATAGAAAACCTCTATAATTGATGGATAACCTATGACTAAAAGTGGAAAACATTGTGGCAAAAGGAGAAATTGCTCGTTTTGAGCAATTCTTCTTTTTTCAATATGTTTTCAAAAACTGTCTGCTGCATAGGCGTCAGAAAGCGTCTATAAACACTTGTCTACTTCTTTCTAAGATCATTGAAACTTTACAGTGTGCATATATCTTTTTTATGTCCTATTTGCTTGAATTACTGGCATTTTATTATGTAAAAGTTCAAAAGCTTTCAATAAAGAAATGGGTTGGTTCTAAAATGAAGGATATTTTGCACCAAAAAACATTCCTGTCTTTCTAAAAGACAAAAAATTGAATACATATATTTATATATTTTTGCTATTGAAGTAAGTCAAATTCTGCAAAGTATTTTGACTGCTAATGTGAAAATATTAAGTAATAAATATGACATTTGAGGCTTGTGTTAATTTTGTTATGTCTCTAAATACATTGAATTTAACCAAACACATTATTCCTTCACCATGTTTGCTGCCTAATTATGGATATTAACAGCTCCATCTGTATCTTTTTCATAATCAAACAAATATGTTGGACAGAAGTAGGGTTATTATACCCCCCTTCTTTAAGAAGAGGGGGTATATAGGAGACACTGTGCCGCGCTGTTGGTCGGAAGCCATATTTTGTCCAGTCTGTCTCTTACAAACCACCAGGTGGAATACAAGAACATTTAACATGAAGCTTCTATACCAAGAGATGTGTTATTGCCAATTATGTACAGCCTTTAATATATCAATATCGCTCAGAGTTGTTGGTCAGTCGGATTAAAAGGCTGAATTAACACTTCACAACAATAAAACAAATGTGAAATACACAAACTGTCCAAATGATAAAAACAGGTGTCGTAAAGTGGTCACTGGTTCCCGACATTGAATCAAATGGCATAGCATTCTGTTAGATTAACGGAAACAGTCACTATGTCGTAAACTGATATCTAAACAGGTATATGTTGATGATAAAAATCTTTCGCCACTCATGAAAAAACTTCGCCAATTAATTTTCACATTTAGCAAAAGTGGCGAACGACAGCGTGGGCCCTGGATGTGCATATCGTAAAGGTCTTACAATTGCATGTTATTTAACAGAGTTATGGTCCCTTTACTTATTAAGGTCTGTCGGTCAGAAGCCATATTTTGTCCGGCCTATTTCTTACAAACCACTGGTTGGAATTCAAAAACATTTTACATGAGGCTTCTATACCAAGAGAAGATATCCTAAAGGGGTTACAACTGCATGTTATTTTACAGAGTTATGGCCCTTTTACTTATTAAGTTATGGTATAGGTCAAGGTACTGTTTAGAGCATATTTAACATCTTCAGTGATAGTTCTAGTTGTGATAGCCTTCGCGTTGTTATCTGCGTTGTCACAAAACCTTTAAACTTACCTCATATCTCAAAAAAATTGGCAACTTCATAATGTAACATACTACAAGAAATGTTTGGTTTACCATATTTATTGTTTTTTAACGAATTATTTTTTCTCAAAAAATAATACAGTTAACGCGATCGTGTTTGTTTGCGGAAGTCACGGTTAAACTACACTTCCGCTTAGAATACACATTCGCTGCACCTAAATAGTCCTAGTATTTTTTCGATATTAAAATGACTTCTACGTGTTATTTCAATACAGTGAAGTCATAATTATACTATCGAATCATCATAGATAATCAATTTTCTAGAAAATATCAAATTAACAGTACGCGCATATATATTTCATTTTTCGGCAGGTACGTATAAGGCACGAGTATGAATTTTAGTCGTATGCCCATTCACTAGAAGTCGACCCCACGCTGTATAGAACAATGTTAATCTCACAAATATGCCACCCGCAGAGCTCAGTGAAATAGTCAGTGTGCATTTTAAACGCTCGCATCGCCGTTGTTTCTCCTTTTTCCAACATGATAACGATGATCAAAGGGGCTTTCTAATTATAGATCATGGTTTACATACGCGCGCATTCAGTTAGCTATATATATATATATACGAAAGTAACGCTCTAACGTTGTATCAAAGTACCGTGGTGTAATGGAGAGCGTGTAGAACTACTAATCATGAACTACCTATGGACGCAAGTTCGAGTCCCAATAGGAACTGTTCTTTTTTTTTGTCCCCCGCTTTTAGCGAAAGCGTGGGGACTATTATTTCTCATTCGTCCGTCAGTCAGTCCGTCCGTCAGTCCCTCCGTCACGCTGTCACAAAAACTTTAACCTTAGTCATAACTTCTGAACCATAATAGGTACTGCTTTCATATTTCACATGTGTATTCCTTGTGACAACCCCTTTCCATCAATACCAATTTTTTTGACCTTGTGACCTTGACCCTGGCGGGGGACCATAATTCTCTGAATTTGCTTGTTTTTTTTAATTCTTATTTTATGCGATTTGTTAAACATTATAGATTTATAATAATTAATTCACTCACATGAAACATAGTTATAATATAAGCCGAAATCCTGGATCCGCCCCTGGTGACGAAAACAAATCGAACTAACAATGTAAATCTCACAAATATGCCATGGGTGTTTTGACAGACTTTACGCAGAGCTCAGTGAAAGAGTTAGTTTAGTGTGCATGTTAAACGCTCGCATCACCGTTGAAATGCTACATTTACTAAAACTGTCAACTGATTAAAAAATATTGATAATAATAAAATAGACTAAATTGTGCAATAGCATGATCAATTGCATTCATAAATTAGATTTTACAATACATGTTCAAAATAATTCGTTACTAGTACTTTCAGTACTTTGATTAAAGTCGGTTTGTAACATCCTATGAAAATATTGGACATATGGCATTTGTAACGGGAAGTCCTGGACAACAAATTCTTGTTCAGATGCTAGGTATGTTGCAGGGATAGCTGAATGGACATTGAGTCCTTGATTTACTGTTATTAGATCACCTGAGCCGAAGGCTCAAGGTGAGCTATGCTGATCACTTTTTGTCCGTCCTCCGTCCGGCGTTAACTTTTAGCTTTAAACATCATCTCCTCCCAAACTCCAAGGACAATTTCCGTGAAACATCACAGGACTGTTTTCTGGTTGGCCTCTTTCAAAGTTGTTCAAAGATTTAAATTCCATTGAGAACTTTGGTTGCTGCGGCATCAGAAAGGGGGCAAAAGGTCCAAACTTTAAAAATCTTCTCCTCCGAATCTGCCTGTCAGATTCAAATGTAATTTGGTAGAAATGTTCATTGGGTGACCCTCTATAAAAATTGTTCAAGCCATACTGATTGGTCGAAAAACATGGCAGTCAGTCGGCATCAAAAAAGGGGCAAAATGACAAAATTTGAAAATTCCATTTTTATGCAAATGCTTGTCTGATTTTAAGAAAATATAATACGAATCTTACTGTAATGATCCTCTATTTAATTTGTTTAAGCCGTTTTGATTGGTTACACAATCATCGCAAAAGGGGTAAATTGAACTTTTAGCTACAAATGACAACCATCTCCTACCATTCCAATAGACCAATTACCACAAAACATCACATGTTCCTTTGGTGGTCCTCTTTCAAAATTGTTCAAAGATTAAAATTCCAATGAGAACTTTGGTTGCTGCGGCATCAGAAAGGGGACAAAATGTCCAAAATTTAAAAATATTCTTCTAGGCCTGTAGAAAACGGGTTGGTTTTTTTCAAAGGTTCTACCGGAAGTATAACAAAGCGATATTGATATTTTCCGGAAGGTATAGATGTACATGTTTACCAAAAAAAATCGCATAGAAATCCGTCTCTTACAGAAAAAGTTATTGACGCTTCAAACTAGGAAAATTTTCCTTTATTTCATATAGGAAAGTGAAAGTAAAAGAAGAGTAGTTCGGATAATACGTATGTTTCGGATATCTTCCAAAAGTATATGATTCATAAGGTTTATTGTTATTGTTTTATTAAAGACGTTTAACGTATTGAATTTATCAATGATTGTGTTTGTAAACATGAAAATGAACCTATGTAATCGGCGTTTAAAGCAATTTAAAATGTGTACATAACATTGTCTAATTAACAGTTTACTTATCGTTAAGCACATATAGTATGATCGTTCTGAATGCGCAATTTTAATACAGTTTTTATTAAATGAATTTATCTGAAATCAATTGCTTCATATATCAACGTAATAAATTATAAATGTCAGCGTGTCAATTTAAAATGATTAGTGGATAATTTTATTTAAAGCAAGTACATCTACATAATATTGACTAATTAACAAATTATTTATCATTCAGTCGACATTTAACCGGTCTTTATACTCTTTTAAAAACATGTGTGTGGTTTAATCTATCAGTTGAATATAGAGCTTGAATCAACTGATTTATTTTACAAGATTAAGTTCAAGTTCTTTATTTGCATAACATTTTACATCTTGTTGCAACATATACATAATAAACAATTGTATAGCAATACATAGTAACATGTTGACATGTGATATATATATAATATTCGAGAAAAGTGTTATTAATATTAATGCGTACAAGTTGACTAAACTTGGATTGTTTATTTTGTGGATTTAAAATAGCACCTTTTTCGGATTTCTATCAGTCTATGGTACTGTTTTAGAATCGCGTTTAGTATTGGTCATGTATATGTATTTACTAAGTTTTCGTAATATACTTAGTTTATCATTTTTCATTAGTTGTTTAAATTGATATAGTGATGGCCAAATATGATACTAATTTGGAAGTAAATTGATTCTCAGTTGACGATACAAAGGACATATAAGTATAAAATGATATTCATTTTCAATAACATTCCAGTTGCACATTTTACATATTTTATTTTCCCTAAGGATGTTATTATATCGTCCTTCCTCAATTAATAAATGGTGGGATGAACATCTTAGTCTTGTCATTGTAATTCTGTAATTATTGTTATTAACACAATCGAGATATTTTTCGTGTTCAAAGTTAAGTAGCTTTTAAAAGATCTGTAATATTGTAATTTCGCAAAATTATCTAAATCTGAAAACCAATTTTGAATGTAACTATCTTTTATTTGCCCAATAACAATTTCAATGTCAGAATTGGTAATGTCTGATTTCATGTGCATATATGATAAACCGAGACTATCCAGTAAACTGTTAATATCTTTGTGAAAAGTATTTACAATATTGCCCTTTGCATTCTTCATGTTAAAAACATAGGATAAACATATACATTTATAAATGTCAGCGTGTTATTTATTAACTGGCCAATGGGTGTCGTTTGTTCTGACGTAAGCAGTGGCGCAGTTTTATAAAATATCTGCGTAAGAAAATTTCCAAGATAAACATTACACTAGCTAGTATGCTCTTGTATTGAAGAGATCAAGGTTGTTCTAAATCTGTGTTAAACATTTAATTTATTAACCATACAATGGCTTCACTATTTTTGACGATTGTACTTTCAAGGCTAGTTTATGCATTATTTGCGACAAAAGTTTAACTGACTCAAAATTTGGCGTTAAGAGCTTTTTATCAGGCTTATATATGGTGTCATAACCATTTGCCTGTCATAGACCTACCTGATCGACGATTAAACGGTTGGACACAAAATGAAAATGGAACATATCAGCCCGTCTATTTCGAAAAAGACCCAGCTCCAAAAGAAGTAAGAGACTTGACTCATATGTTTTGCACGGATAAAATGTGCGGATCAAGTCGGCAATGCCAGTGCCTTTCAGCAGGTTTACCCTGTCTTGAAAATTGTAAATGTTTTGCTGAACTCATCGAAACAGATGTTAATGAAGATGACCTTAACGATTAAATAAGTTGAAAGCAGTACAAAGTTCGCTAACAAATCATATTTCAAATTTAAAAGCAATACTAACTCTGATTTTAGATATTTGTTCCGCTGAAGCCAAATGGGGCCGACAAATAAGCGGACTGACATATCTATGGGCGCAAAAATACGATACCTATATATATATGCCCTTAAATACTTTTAGGCCAACAAATCTCACCAAATGCTTGTTCTTATCATTCAGTCATTTTCAATAAAAGGGAAATTACTATGGTTTGTGTTAATTATAATTACAGTCGACGCTCGTTGTGTCGAATTCGAAGGGCCCTTCAAATTTTCTTCGACACAAGCGTACTTTGACTTATAAATAAATAACAAGTACACATATTTAACATACAAATAGCACAACATAATTAAACGATTTGTCAGCATTTACTCATTGATGATAATTATACCCCCGATAAACAAAGTTTAGAGGGGGTATATTGGAGTCACCCTGTGGTTGGTCGGTCGGTCGGTCGGTCGGTCGGTCGGTTGGTCCGTTGCGATTTTCCTTGTCCGGAGCATAACTTTAAAACTAATTGTTGGAATTTAATAAAACTTCATAGGATGATAAAACACATTGAGAGGAAGTGCGGTGTACAGGAACCATAACTCTATTTTACCTAAATACAGAGTTATTGCCCTTTGTTACTTTTTCTTGTCCGGAGAATTACTTAATAACTAACAGATGGAATCTAATAAAACTACATACAATGGTAGAGCATAATCAGAGGAAGTGCAGTATACAAGAACCATAACTCTAATTTACATAATTACAGAGTTATTGCCCTTTGTTACTTTTTCTTACTTGTAGAGTCTTGTCCGGAGCATAACTTTAAAACAAATTGTTGGAATTAAATAAAACTTCATAGGATGATACAAAACATTGAGAGGAAGTGCGGTGTACAGGAGCCATAACTCTATTTTATCTAAATACAGAGTTATTGCCCTTTGTTACTTTTTCTTGTCCGGAGAATTACTT
The DNA here is from genome assembly GCA_031761405.1 of Serripes groenlandicus. Taxonomy (NCBI): domain Eukaryota; kingdom Metazoa; phylum Mollusca; class Bivalvia; order Cardiida; family Cardiidae; genus Serripes; species Serripes groenlandicus. Next base: position 139,531,767 of record JASEVX010000001.1, read on the forward strand.
AATAACTAACAGATGGAATCTAATAAAACTACATACAATGGTAGAGCATAATCAGAGGAAGTGCAGTGTACAAGAACCATAACTATAATTTACATAATTACAGAGTTATTGCCCTTTGTTACTTTTTCTTGTTCGTAGAGTCTTGTCCGGAGCATAACTTTAAAACTAATTGTTGGAATTTAATAAAACATCTTAGGATGATACAACACATTGAGAGAAAGTGCGGTGTACAGGAACCATAACTCTATTTTACCTAAATACAGAGTTATTGCCCTTTGTTACTTTTTCTTGTCCGGAGAATTACTTAATAACTAACAGATGGAATCTAATAAAACTACATACAATGTTAGAGCATAATCAGAGGAAGTGCAGTGTACAAAAACCATAACTCTAATTTACATAATTACATAGTTATTGCCCTTTGTTTCTTTTTCTTGTTCGTAGAGTCTTGTCCGGAGCATAACTTTAAAACTTATTGTTGGAATTTAATAAAACATCTTAGGATGATACAACACATTGAGAGGAAGTGCGGTGTACAAGAACCATAACTCTATTTTACCTAAATACAGAGTTATTGCCCTTTGTTACTTTTTCTTGTCCGTAAAATTACTTAATAACTAACAGATGGAATCTAATAAAACTACATACAATGGTAGAGCATAATCAGAGGAAGTGCAGTGTACAAGAACCATAACTCTACTTTACATAATTACAGAGTTATTGCCCTTTGTTACTTTTTCTTGTTCGTAGAGTCTTGTCCGGAGCATAACTTTAAAACTAATTGTTGGAATTTAATAAAACTTCATAGGATGATACAACACATTGAGAGAAAGTGCGGTGTACAGGAACCATAACTCTATTTTATCTAAATACAGAGTTATTGCCCTTTGTTACTTTTTCTTGTCCGGAGAATTACTTAATAACTAACAGATGGAATCTAATAAAACTACATACAATGGTAGAGCATAATCAGAGGAAGTGCAGTGTACAAGAACCATAACTATAATTTACATAATTACAGAGTTATTGCCCTTTGTTACTTTTTCTTGTTCGTAGAGTCTTGTCCGGAGCATAACTTTAAAACTAATTGTTGGAATTTAATAAAACATCTTAGGATGATACAACACATTGAGAGAAAGTGCGGTGTACAGGAACCATAACTCTATTTTACCTAAATACAGAGTTATTGCCCTTTGTTACTTTTTCTTGTCCGGAGAATTACTTAATAACTAACAGATGGAATCTAATAAAACTACATACAATGTTAGAGCATAATCAGAGGAAGTGCAGTGTACAAAAACCATAACTCTACTTTACATAATTACAGAGTTATTGCCCTTTGTTACTTTTTCTTGTTTGTAGAGTCTTGTCCGGAGCATAACTTTAAAACTAATTCTTGAAATTTATTAAAACTTCATAGGATGATACAACACATTAAGAGAAAGTGCGGTGTACAGGAACCATAACTCTATTTTACCTATATACAGAGTTATTGACCTTTGTTACTTTTTCTTGTCCGGAGAATTACTTAATAACTAACCAGTGGAATGTAATAAAACTGCATACAATGGTAGCATAATGAGAGGAAGTGCAGTGTACAAGAACCATAACTCTTATTTACATAATTACATAGTTATTGCCCTTTGTTACTTTTTCTTGCCCGGAGAATTATTTAATAACTAACAGATGGAATCTAATAAAACTACATACAACGGTAGAGCATAATCAGAGGAAGTGCAGTGTACAAGAACCATAACTCTAATTTACATAATTACAGAGTTATTGCCCTTTGTTATCCAAAAATGAACAAAACAAGAATAACCCGATCCATAACATTGTCCTTTTAAGGTGGGATTTCTAAATAGTTCACAACCTTTCCTATCAGGGTGGCGTTCGGGGGTATTAATCACATTCAGTGATAGTTCTAGTTTAATTTAAATTATGAAGGATTTTCGTTCACGATGATTATTGTTTTTAAATGATCGCAAATTATGCGAATCAAAATTTAATTAAAAGTTAATTGTAATTTACAGGCTTGTGTTTGGCTAATTAAACAAAGCGTGGTTATAAATTTACCTGTCAAGTCACCAAACAGGAGATGTTGTAAATTCTCGAATTTTGACTTATCCGTTGTAAAATCATATAGACAAAGAAGGAAAAGACTTGGGACCAGAAAAAACACGTTTGGACTGAAATATTAAAGAACTGAAGTATATTTACAGATTAAAAGTTTCGAAAATTTCCCAAATATACGGTAAAAAAGCATACATAAAATGTGTTTATTGTTATTATAAAAAAATTAAATAAAAAAAATTGTGTTTATCGAAATGTTGAATTAATGAACGGACAGACGGATAAATGGATGGGTGAAAAAGATGAAAGGCACAACTAACCCCTAAATGTATGTCTTGCTTCAGACAGGTATGTTTAAATGATTTTGTAAAGGTATAACTTGATATATGTGTCAATTAACTCATTTACCGATTTAAACCGTACTCGTATAACTAAATTTGCGCATGCGCAGAAGATATGAACGTAAAAACACAAAAATAACACATTTTTGAATATCATGGCTTCGTCAATATATAAAAAAACATTCATTAATACATATTTTTCTCTTTATCTATTAAACGCAATTGACGACTTCAAAAATATTGAAAATTTTATCTAAAAAAAAAAAAAATCCGGGCCTCTTGGAAACGCTCAAAATTTTGGTATTTCTAAGACCGCGATTTTTATGCGAGAACTTACCTAATATGTAGCAGGTATTAACCTACTCAAAAACACCAAATTCGGCTTGTTATACTTCCGGTAGGGGTTCCTCCTTAATTAGGGCCCGTACAGAAAATTCCTACAGGCCTATTCTCCGAATCTGCCAGTCAGATTCAAATATAATTTGGTAGAAATGTTCCTTGGGTGACCCTCTATAAAAATTGTTCAAGCCATACTGATTGGTCGAAAAACATGGCAGTCACAATCATATCAACAAGGCGTCATCACAAAAAGGGTAAATTGAACTTTTAGCTACAAATGACAACCAACTCCTACCATTCCAATAGACCAATTTCCACAAAACATCACAAGAATGTTCCTTTGGTGGTCCTCTTTCAAAATTGTTCAAAGATTTAAATTCCATTGAGAACTTTGGTTGCTGCGGCATCAGAAAGTGAGAAAAATACCCAAATTTTAAAATCCTTTTCCTCCATAATCTACTTGTGCGATTGCAAGATAATTTGGTAGAAATGTTTCTTAAGTGACCCTCTAAATAAACTGTTGAAGCCATATTGATTTCGTTGAAAAACATGGCAGCAAGGCGGCATCAGGAAAGGTGCAAAATGACAAAAACTTTATAATTCCATTCTTATTAAAGTTCTTGTTAGATTTCAAGATATAAATGGCCTTTACTGATAAGCTGTTTCTTGAAGTGTCCACTCCTCTCAGTTTCATTTGCACTCCCTGATAACATTTTCCAGATATTTGCAGTTAAATATTTGCTACTAATTTACTATCAATTAGGTGATCGATTTAGGGCCATCTTGGCCCTCTTGTTAACTTAGCATTTTATTAAATCTTCCATTTAACAAATCTCAAACTACAGTGGATCAATTAGCTTGTGACACATTTTAAACCTAAAAATCTGGAAAGAGGGGGATTTAAGAATTACATACTTGATGAGACTGTTGATCCGCATGTACATGTATTTCTTCCTACAGGATATCCATTACTAGTTATAGCTTGTTGATTCCTTTCTAGTTGTTATGTATGGACGAGCTTTCATCTTACCATACAATCATTATTTACAGCCAAAAAGGAAGCAGAGCCTAAATCCATAAAGAAAGAGCCAGAAGAAGAAAAGAAAGATGATGCGGGTATGTTTAACTAAGGACTTTTAAGTGCAGGAGCTGGAAGGAATGTTTCAAGTTTCTGACTTAATCAATTCTCTGTTGTCAATATAATTTTAAAATTATGTTCCAAACAACTCGCTGTTTGACATTGAAACGGCCTTAAAAACAACTTTTACATTTTCCACAATGTTTACAAAAGGCAGTGTTTTGCCCTGGAGCTCATAGGCCCTTAAACCACAAAAAAATGAGGGGCCATATAAAACGATTTACAGAAAATGGTGCGCCCCTAATATGCTTTGAGAAATTCAAAAGATAAAGCGAATATGAAGCTTTTTAACTCGCCAGAGCACGAAGTGCTCAAGGTGAGTTATTGTGATCGCCTTTTGTCCGGCGTTCGTTCTAGAGGCAACATTTTGCATCTAATCATCATGAAAGTTTATCAGAACATACATCTCTATCAAATCTAGGCAAAGTTCGAAACTGGGTCATTTGGGGTCGCAATCTAGGTCACTAGATCAAATTAAATGAAAATCTTGTTTACTCTCTTGGAGCCGCATTTTTGGTCACTAGGCCAACTCTTGTTAACACTAGCGGTCTCAACTTTTCAGCAGTTTGAAATTTTGTCAGAAAGTTTGTCTTAATAATATCTAGGTCAAGTTTGAATATGGGTCATATTGGATCAGAAACTAGGTCACTAGGCCATATTGAAGGGAAATCCTTTTAACACTGGAAGCTCCAAATTGATGGAAAATCTTGTTTACACTCTGGAGGCCGCATTTTTAGATTCAGCAGCTTGAAATATGTTCAGAATGTTTGTCTGAATGATATCTATGTCAAGTTCAAATATAGGTCATCTCGGGTTAAAAACAAGGCACTAGGCCAAATTGAAGGAAAATCTTTATAACACTCTCGAAGCCGCATTTTAAACTTGAGCATGTTAAAACTTTATCAGAAAGTTTGTCCTGATGATATATAGGCCAATTTAGAATATGGGTCATGTCCTGTCAAAAACTAGGTCACACGGCCAAATTTAAGGAAAATCTTGTTAATACTCTGGAAGCCACATTTTGAGCAGGTTGAAACTTTGTCAGAATGTTAGTCTTAGTGATATCTAGGCCAAGTTCGAATATAGGTCTTGTCGGATCAAAAACAAGGTCACTAGGCCAAATTGAAGAACAATCTTGTTAACGCTCTGGAAGCCACATTTTTAGCTCGACTATTCGAAGAATATGAGAGCTATACTACTCACCCTGGCGTCGGCGTCCACGTCACACCTTGGTTAAGGTTTTGCATGCAAGTACTTAAATACTACATGTATTGCATTGAAACTTTCTACAACCCTACCAAACTATCAGACCTATGTATATTATCAAGTTAGATAACTCTATCATGCATTTTAAGCAAGTTATGGCCCTTTTTATGCCCCCGGAATCGCCGATTCGATGGGCATCTAGTTTTTGGCCTGTCTGTCTGTCGAAAAAAACTTTAACCTTGACCACTACTTTTAAACCATAACAGGTACGGCTACCATATTTCACATGTGTATTCCTTGTGACATGACCTTTCTGTCAGTACCAACATTTTTGACCTTGCGACCTTGACCTTTGACCTAGATGCCCCCATCTGTCGAAAAAAACTTTAACCTTGACCACTACTTTTGAACCATAACAGATACGGCTACCATATTTCACATGTGTATTCCTTGTGACATGACCTTTCTGTCAGTACCAAATCTTTTGACCTTGTGACCTTGACCTTTGACCTAGATTTTGCCATTCGGGGGCATCAGTGTTTCACAAACACATTTTGTTTACTTAGAAATTCTGGTTAAAGTTTTGCATGCAACTTAATTAAGAGTCCATATCTCAGTATTTACTTGATGCATTGCATTGAACGTTTATACAACCATACCCAACTATCACACCTATGTAGATTATTAAGTTAGATAACTCTATCCTGCATTTTATGCAAGTTATGGCCCTCTTTTTACTTAGAAATTCTGGTTAAAGTTTTGCGTGCAACTAAATTAAAGAGTCCATATCTCAGTATTAACTTGATGCATTATTGCATTGAAACTTTCTACAACCCTATCCAACTATCACACCTGTGTAGATTATCAAGTTAGATAACTCTATCCTGCATTTTATGCAAGTTATGGCCCCTTTTTTTACTTGGAAATTCTGGTTAAAGTTTTGTGTGCAACTAAATTAAGAGTCCATATCTCATTATTTACTTGATGCATTGCATTGAAACTTTATATAACCCTACCCAACTATCACACCTTTGTATATTTTCAAGTTAAATAACTCTATCCTGCATTTTATGTAAGTTATGGGCCTTTTTAGACTTATAAATTCTGGTTTAAAGTTTTTCATGCAACTACATTACGAGACCATATCATAGTAATTCCCTTCGAAGAACATGTCACATGCACATGTCTATCGGTGCGTTGGTCCGACGGTCCGTCTGTAGACCAAAGCTTGTCCGAGTGATAACTCAACAATGCCTGGACCTATAGTCCTCAAACTTGACTTGGAGGTTGGTCCTGACCAGTAGTTGAACCCTATTTATTTTGAGGTCATTGGGTCAAAGGTCAAGGTCACAGTGACCTTGAACACAAAAACCTTGTTTAAGCTTGTCCGAGTGATAACTCAACAATGCCTGGACCTATGGTCCTCAAACTTCAATTGGAGGTTGGGCCTGACCAGTAGATGAACCCTATTTATTTTGAGGTCATTGTGTCAAAGGTCAAAGGCACAGTGACCTTGAACACAAAAACCTTTTTTAAGCTTGTCCGAGTGATAACTTAATAGTGCCTGGACCTATGGTCCTCAAACTTAACTTGGAGGTTGGGCCTGACCAGTAGGTGAACCCTATTTATTTTGCGGTGATTGGGTCAAAGGTCATGGTCACAGTGACCTTGAACACAAAAACCTTTTTTAAGCTTGTCAGAGTGATAACTCAACAATGCCTTGACCTATAGTCCTCAAACTTGACTTGGAGGTTGGGCCTGACCAGTAGATGAACCCTATTTCTTTTTAGGTCAAAGGTCAAGGTCACAGTGACCTTGAATGCGAAACATTATTCCCATTGATAACTTGAAAATGCCTCGCCATCTTCATTCTTAACACAATTGTATGGCACAAAGACACTGTGGACCTGTACATCTCTATATTAAACCTTTTTTTCTTTTCTTTTTTTACGTCTTGTGTACTTATTCCTTGCTGCCAGGAGGATACATGTTTATCTGCAAATATCAGTCATCATCACAATGTGATTAAGAACTGTGCCTACCATCCTCAAACTTTGAATGAACATTTTCATAATCTTAAAACTGACTCATAGACATCCAATGTGAAATGACAAATCAGCGGGCATTTCTGTCCATGCAAATTTTACTCAATTGTCCAATATTCCTCCTAACATGGCGCTCAGGGGGGGCATAATGTTTGACAAACATCTCTTGTTACTTGATGCATTGCATTGAAACTTTATACAGCCCTTCCCTAACATCACACCTATGTCAACAATCAAGTACAACAACTCTATCCAGCATTTTATGCAAGTAATGGCCCTTTTTGGACTTAGAAATTCTGGTTAAAGTTTTGCAACTACATTTAGAGTGTAATCTCAGTAACAACTTGAAGCGTTGTATTGAAACTTTATACAACCTTTCCCAATTTCACAACTATATACACAACCAAGTAAGATAACTCTATCCTGCATATGGTGCAAATTGTTGCCCTTTTTTAGCTCACCTGAGCTTTGCTCAAGGTGAGTTATTGTGATCGCCTTTTGTCCGTCGTGCGGTGTGCGTCGTGCGTCAACTTCTTCTCCTCAGTAACCAGTGGGTCAATTTGGATGAAACTTAACAGAAAGCATCCTCTCAATGACCTCACCAGAATTCCTTCAAATTTTTGGGATCCATTCAAAATTCTGGTTTCCATGGCAACGAAACGAAAAAAACTTCAAAATTCTTCTTCTCCCAAACTGCTTGGCAGATTTTCAAATAATTTTGTAGAAATGTTCCTTGGATCCTCTGTCAGATTCCTTCAAGCCGTGTTGATTGGTCGAAAAACATTGCCGCCAGGGGGGGGGGGCTATTTTGCCTTATATGGCTATAGTTAAAACTGAAAAAATCTTCTCCTCCGAAAGTGTAAGACCGATTTTCAAATAATTTTGTAGAAATGTTCCTTGGGTTGACCCTCTATCAGATTCCTTCAAGCCATGTTGATTGGTTGAAAAACATGGCCGCCAGGGGGGGGGGGGGGGGGGGCGGGCTATTTTGCCTTATATGGCTATAGTGCAAACTTAAAAAATCTTCTCCACCAGAAGTGTCAGGCCGATTTTCAAATAATTTTATAGAAATGTTCCTTGGGTGATCCTCTATCAGATTCCTTCAAGCCATGTTGATTGGTCAAAAAACATGGCCGCCAGGGGGCGGGGCTATTTTGCCTTATATGGCTATAGTTAAAACTGAAAAAATCTTCTCCACCAGAAGTGTCAGGCCGATTTTCAAATAATTTTATAGAAATGTTCCTTGGGTGATCCTCTATCAGATTCCTTCAAGCCATGTTGATTGGTCAAAAAACATGGCCGCCAGGGGGCGGGGGCTATTTTGCCTTATATGGCCAAAGTGAAAACTTAAAAAATCTTCAACATCTTCTCCTCAGTAACCAGTGGGTCAATTGGGATGAAACTTCACAGAAAGCATCCTCTCAATGACCTCACCAGAATTCCTTCAAATTTTTGGGATCCATACAGAATTCTGGTTTCCATGGCAACGAAACGAAAAAAACTTCAAAATTCTTCATCTCCCAAACTGCTTGGCAGATTTTCAAATAATTTTGTAGAAATGTTCCTTGGATGACCCTCTACCAGATTCCTTCAAGCCATGTTGATTGGATGAAAAACACGGCCGCCAGGGGGGCGGGGCTATTTTGCCTTATATGGCTATAGTGCAAACTTAAAAAATCTTCTCCTCCAAAAGTGTCAGCCCGATTTTCAAATAATTTTGTAGAAATGTTCCTTGGATGATCCACTTTCAGATTCCTTCAAGCCATGTTGATTGGTCAAAAAACATGGCCGCCAGTGGGCAGGGCTATTTTGCATTATATGGCTATAGTGAAAACTTAAAAAATCTTCTCCTCCAAAAGTATCTGGCTGATTTTCAAATAATTTTGTAGAAATGTTCCTAGGGTGACCCTCTATCAGATTCCTTCAAGCCAAGTTGATTGGTCGGAAACTATGGCTGCCAGGGGGCGGGGCTTATATAGCTAAAGTGAAAAAAAATCAGATGAGCGATTCAAGGGCCATCATGGCCCTCTTGTTTACTTAGAAATTATGGTTAAAGGTTTGCGTGCAACTACATTAAGAGTCAATATCTTAGTAACTACTTGATGCATTCCATTGAATTGTTATAGATACCTTTCTAACCATCACACCTATGAAAATAATCAAGTTAAATAACTAATGCAAATGATCACCCTTTAAGAAATTGTGGTTAATGTTTTGCATGCAACTACATTAGAGTCCATTATCTCAGTAACTTAAATAAGCGCTAAAATATTCGAGTGCACTGTCCTCCGACAGCTCTTGTTGGCTTGAAACTTTGTTAGAATATTTGTCTTGATTATATCTAGGGTAAGTTCGAATATGGGTCAGGTCAGGAACTAAGTCACTAGGCCAAATTGTAGAACGATCTAGTTAACACTATAGAGATCACATTTTTTGCTTGATCTGCTTGAAATTTTGTCAGAATGTTTGTCTTGATGATATTGCCATTGGTGCTGAAAAAGTTAAGTCTTAAATAGCCCTTTCTCAGGTGAGCGATTTCAGGGCCTCATGGCCCTCTTGTTTGAAGCTTACCTTTCAAAATCATGAAACTATCAACTTTTAAAGCAGGTCATACCTGTACTAGAATTTGATTTTCCATCATATTGTAACCATGTGTTAACATTTAACCAGTTTGTTTGGAGAGAACACTTTTATTTGTTCTTTTTAGTCAAAATGATCTAACTTACAATTCTGCGAGTTTTGGATTCATTTGCACAAGCATCTCTTGTTTCCCTTTTGAACTAAGTCAGCATTTGCTGAGTTGTTGTTATTGTTCTGTTGCATCGAAGGGTCAGAATATTGTTAAAACTCCAGAATTGTTTGCAATTTTCTTTTACCTTCAGTCATTTGAAATGTTTCACGTTTACGGTGGCAATGAAATAAACACTTCTAAATCTGCTAGCTAATGGAAATTATCTATAGAAAATGATCATCCGGACTGTTGTCTTATGCTTTGCCAAATATAATTATCACTGTCTACATAATAATACGCTTAAGAAAATAGACGTGCCCTTTTGCTTATCTACGGGAATTTTATGGGCAAAGGATGCATCCAGGGCAAAAGGTAACTTGTCAAGATGTCAAAAAATGTCTTGTGTATAAAGAAAAACAGGTAACTTTTGTTTTATATATTTTCAGAAACTGAACTCTTAGATTTTGTTAAATCATCCAAAGATACCATTAAAGATGCTGATATAGTGGACATCCTACAAGACTATGAGCTGGACAAGACTAATATAGGTATTGTGTGATGTTGTGAGATATTTGTGCAAGTTGATCCCTATTGTCTGTGCGTACTTGATTATGTACATGTTGTGTAAACTGGCATGCATGTCTTATATCTTTTACTTCTTCCATACTGTTAAAGTAACAGAAAATATCTTGTTTGCTGGTTCATACTTTAAGTAATTTTTATCTCATCGCAAAAAAGTTTTTAAGGCAAGACTTAACAAACTTCCTCCCAAACTGGTTGACAGATTTTTAGCTCACCTGAGCTTTGCTCAAGGTGAGTTATTGTGATCGCCTTTTGTCCGGCGTGCGTCGTCCATCGTGCGTCAACTTCTTCTGAGAACAAAATGAAAAAAACTTTCGGGGTTATTTTGCCTTTATATATGGCTATAGTGAAAACTTAAAAAATCTTCTCCTCCGAAAGTGTCTGACAAATTTTCAAATAATTTTGTAGAAATGTTCCTTGGATGACCCTCTATCAGATTCCTTCAAGCCATGTTGATTTGTCGAAAAACATGGCCGCCAGGAATTAGCCTTATATGGCTATAGTGAAAACTTAAAAAATCTTCTCCTCCGAAAGTGTCTGGCCGATTTTCAATTAATTTTGTTTAAATGTTCCTTAAGTGACCAACTATCAGATTCCTTCAAGCCATGTTGATTGGTCGAAAAACATGGCCGCCAGTGGACAGGGCTATTTTGGCTTATATGGCTATAGTGAAAACTTAAAAAATCTTCTTCTCCAAAACTGGATGGCAGATTTTCAAAACTTTTTGTAGAAATGTTTCTTGGATGACCCTCTATAAGATTCCTTCAAGCCGTGTTGGGGCTATTTTGCCTTATATGGCTATAGTGAAAAACTTAAAAAATCTCCTGAAAGTGTCAGGCCGTTTTTAGCTCACCTGAGCTATGCTCAAGGTGAGTTATTGTGATTGCCTTTTGTCCGGCGTCCGGCGTGCGTCGCGCGTCAACTTCTTCTCCTCAGTAACCAGTGGGTCAATTTGGATGAAACTTCACAGAAAGCATCCTCTCAATTACCTCACCAGAATTCCTTCAAATTTTTGGGATCCATGCAAAATTCTGGTTTCCATGGCAACGAAACCGAAAAAACTTAAAAATTCTTCTTCTCCCGAATTGGTTGGCAGATTTTCAAATAATTTTGTAGAAATGTTCCTTGGATGACCCTCTATCAGATTCCTTCAAGCCGTGTTGATTGGTCGAAAAACATGGCCGCCAGGGGGGGGCGGGGCTATTTTGCCTTATATGGCTATAGTGAAAACTTAAAAAATCTTCTCCTCCGAAAGTGTAAGGCCGATTTTCAAAAAAATTTGTAGAAATGTTCCTTGGGTGACCCTCTATCAGATTCCTTCAAGCCATGTTGATTGGTCGAAAAACATGGCCGCCAGGGGGGGGCGGGGCTATTTTTCCTTATATGGCTATAGTGCAAACTTAAAAAATCTTCTCCTCCAAAAGTGTCAGGCTGATTTTCAAATAATTTTGTAGAAATGTTCCTTGGGTGATCCTCTATCAGATTCCTTCAAGCCATGTTGATTGGTCAAAAAACATGGCCGCCAACGGGCGGGGCTATTTTGCCTTTTATGGCTATAATGAAAACTTAAAAAATCTTCTCCTCCATAAGTGTCAGGCCGATTTTCAAATAATTTTGTAGAAATGTTCCTTGGGTGACCCTCTATCAGATTCCTTCAAGCAATGTTGATTGGTCAAAAAACATGGCCGCCAGGGGGCGGGGGCTATTTTGCCTTATATGGCCAAAGTGAAAACTTAAAAAATCTTCCAACATCTTCTCCTCAGTAACCAGTGGGTCAATTGGGATAAAACTTCACAGAAAGCATCCTCTTAATGACCTCACCAGAATTCCTTCAAATTTTAGGGATCCATGCAGAATTCTGGTTTCCATGGCAACGAAACGAAAAAAACTTCAAAATTCTTCTTCTCCCAAACTGGTTGGCAGATTTTCAAATAATTTTGTAGAAATGTTCCTTGGATGACCCTCTACCAGATTCCTTCAAGCCATGTTGATTGGTCAAAAAACACGGCCGCCAGGGGGGCGGGGCTATTTTGCCTTATGTGGCTATAGTGAAAACTTAAAAAATCTTCTCCTCCGAAAGTGTCAGGCTGATTTTCAAATGATTTTGTAGAAATGTTCCTTGGGTGACCCTCTATCAGATTCCTTCAAGCCATGTTGATTGGTCGAAAAACATGGCCGCCAGGGGGGGCGGGGCTATTTTTCCTTATATGGCTATAGTGCAAACTTAAAAAATCTTCTTCTCCAAAAGTGTCGGCCCGATTTTCAAATAATTTTGTAGAAATGTTCCTTGGGTGATCCTCTATCAGATTCCTTCAAGCCATGTTGATTGGTCAAAAAACATGGCCGCCAGTAGGCAGGGCTATTTTGCATTATATGGCTATAGTGAAAACTTAAAAAATCTTCTCCTCCAAAAGTATCTGGCCGATTTTCAAATAATTTTTTCGGAAACTATGGCTGCCAGGGGGCGAGGCTTATATAGCTAAAGTGAAAAAAAAATTAAAAATCAGGTAAGCGATTCAAGGGCCATCATGGCCCTCTTGTTTCAAATAATTTTGTAGAAATGTTCCTTAAGTGACCCACTATTAGATTCCTTCAAGCCATGTTCATTGGTCGAAAAATTAAGACCGCCAGTGGGCAGGGCTATTTTGTCTTGTATGGCTATAGTGAAAACTTAAAAAATCTTCTCCTACAAAAGTGTCAGGCCGATTTTCAAATAATTTTGTAGAAATGTTCCATGGATGACCCTCTATGAGTTTCCTTCAAGCCATGTTGATTTGTGAAAAAAAAAGGGCCACCAGGGAGCGGGGCTATTTTGCCTTATATGGCTAAACTGAACTTCTCAGGTTGAACCAAATTGTCAGGCCGATTTTCAAATAATTTTGTAGAAATTTTCCTAAGGTGACCCTCTATTAGATTCCTTCAAGCCAACTTGATTGGTCGTAAACTATAGCCGCCAGGGGGTGGGGCTTATATGGCTAAAGTGGGGAAAAAAAAAAAGTGAGCGATCCAGTGCCATCATGGCCCTCTTGTTTAGATCACCTGAGTCGAAAGGCTTAAGGTGAACTATTCTGATCACTCTTCTCTGTCCGTCGTCCGACGTTAACTTTTAGCTTTAAACATCATCTCCTCCTTAACCATAGGACCAATTTCAACTAAACTTTAGGAATGTTCCTTTGGTGGTTCTCTTTCACAATTGTTCAAAAGATTTTATATTTCATAAAACTTTGGTTGCTGCGGCATCAAAAAGGTGACAAGATGTCCAAACTTTAAAATTCTTCTCCTTTGAATCTGCTTGTCAGATTCCAATATAATTTGGTAGAAATGTTCTTTGGGTAACCTGCTACTAAATTGTTCAAGCCATATTGATTGGTTGAAAAACATGGTTACCAGGCCGCATCAGAAAAGGGGAAAAATGACAAAACTTTAAATTATTAATCCATCCTTATGAAAGTGCTTGTCAGATTTCAAGATCGTTTTGAAGAGATGTTCTTTCATTGATCCTCTTCATACTTTGTCAAGCCATGTTGATTACTCGAAAGACATAGCAACCAAGCTGCATCAGAAAAGGGTTAAAATTAACTTCTTGCTTCAAATGAAATCTCCTAATGCACAAGACCAATTTTATCAAAACTACATAAGAATGTTCCTTTGGTGGTCCTCTTTCAAAATTGATTTAAGATTTAAATTCCATGGAGAATTTTGGTTGCTTCGGAATCAGAAACGTGGCAAACTGTCTAAACTCTTCTTCTGTGAATTTGCTAAACGTAATTTAACAGGCTTTATCAAATTATCCCTAATATTGGCAAATACACATTTGCTACTTTACTGAGGTGATCGCTCTAGTGCCATCTTGGCCCTCTTGTTTTATATATTTTTGGGAGGATTATTATTGAACTTGGTCATTTTAAAAATTGTGTTAAGCTCAACAATAAAGCTTCAAAATTGTTATTTACATTGAGCAAAAGGCTCAAGGTGATCTATTTTGATCACTCTTTTGTCCGTCATTGTCAATAACCGCTAGCTTCAAACGACATCTCCTAAACCACAGGATCAATTTCAATTAAACTGCACAGGCATGATTCTTTACTGGTACTCATTTAAAATTGTTCAAAGAATTAAATTCTATGGAGAATTTTGGTTGCTGAGGCATCAGAAGAGGAGGAATGCCTAATCTTCAAAATTCTTCATTTCTGAGTCGAGTCCCGGTAGCTCAGTCGGGAACGACGCGGGCTGTCAATCCAGGGGTTGTGAGTTTGAATCCCGGCTCGGCCAACTTTCTTTCTGACGATTGACAAAAGTGGGCTAAGTGTATGTGGAAAAGCAGCCAGTTGCTTGGGAAGATTGTTGTGTGGAGTACTGGTGTGCGAAAACCAGTAAACATATGAGTAGGTGAACTGGCCGCCGTGATATGACTTGAGAAATTGTTAAAAACGGCGTTAAGCCCCAATCAATCAATCAATCTTCATTTCTGAATATATTGTTGGATTCCAATAGCAGGTGGTAGAGATGTTCCTTTGGTAACCCTCTACACAAACTGTTCAAAACCTATTGATTGATTGAAATACCTGGCAGCCAGAGGACCGCAAAAAAGGGGCAATATGACAAACTTTTAAAGAGCTTCTCTGATTTCAAGATAACTTAGTAGAAATGATCCTTCAGTGACTCTCTACATCTTTTTTAAAAATCATACAACAGTTATTGTCAGTTTTAGATAATAAATGTTACCTCTTTTTGGGGTAAATTAAAAATGTCTTTAGATTTTTAGGATCAGATTGAGCTTCTTCAGTTTTTGTTAGATTTACTTTTAACTTTGCAAACACATTTAATAATAAAAATGTTCAACATATCAAATGGGTTTTTGGGTCATTTGGATTTTATGTTATAAATGTTGTTTATTTTTGGACTCTTTTGTCATTTTAAGAATTGCGTTTAGCTCAACGTTAATGTTTCGAATTTTACTTTTTCTCAAATTAAGTACATGTGCTATAGTCATGAAACTTGGATCAGAGTTACATCTTTTACTCATCGTCACATTTTTTTTAAAGATGTTTGGTGTTACCTAATTTTGAGTTTAAAACATGATTTTCTTTTGGTGGATTTTGTGTATTTGAATTCAATTTGTGCACACACCTTTGATGAATAAAGTACCGGTACCTATAAAATGGACTTTGAAGTCATACATTTGAATATTTAATTTTAAATTTGGTGATTTTTGGACTTGGATCTTGGTTTCACTAATTATGTGTTAAGCTGAACGCTAAAGTTTCAGGTATTTAACATTTCCTTAAAAAGTACAAGTGTCTTTAAACTTTGATCATATTTACATGTAATACCTTTCTTCACATTGTATACATGTTGAAGATGATGTAGCCTTTTTTCTGGGTAAAACACATGGATTTTGAGAATTGGACATGTCTTTTTCTGTTAGATTGACTTCAAATTTTACACTTTAACTTACATTTTGGCTTTGTCTTTTACACTAAATCTTGCATTGATAGTCACAGCAGGGGACATGAGACAATTAATTATGCCTAATTATTGTATTCATTAGCTTACACACACTTTGTATGTATTTGCTGTCATTGTAGTCACTAAAACAGACACCATTGTAGAACTTGTTGAAGGGTTAATAATTGATAATAATGAGGAACAGTTTCATTTTCGATTTGCTGTTTACTATCATATCAAAAAGGAAGATCGTTTGACTGTTCACCTATAACAGATTGTTGTGTTTATGATTTAAAGAATTGCCTGGCAAAGTTATAGTTATACCTTTTGTTGTGTGTATCCTGCCTTAGCATGGTGTAATTGTCACATGGAGACCACTCCTATGTCGCAATGTGACTTTTTATTGAAAGACAGTCTTGACCTCGTTTCATGTATCAATCTTTCCAGGAGTTAGCTTGATTCAAATAGATGAATGCACATTTAGCAGTGGTAATAATATGTTACACATTTATTGTTAGCATTTCATTGATATGGTTGAATGATTGGTTTATTTGTTTCACTTTCACCTCTATGTGTCTTTCATATCGGCTTTATTTTCTTTGGTAAGTTGTTATTATTTTACCAAAAAGTACCAATTATGTGAATTAATTTGGAGCTTATGGAGCATGTATTCTATTATGCATTTCAATCCAGTATACATGTTCTGGCATAAATGTGAATGTAACCCAAAGTGAGTCGATTCTACAAATACTTGCCTAAAAATTGTTTTAAAATATGTGGGCTGGGTTTTGTCATGCTTTACATTCATATTTCATATTATTTCATGTGAAAGTATGTCTCTAATTATACCAAACATTTCAATTGTCATGCAGATAAATGAGTTAGGTTTCTTGTATATCATTTAACCCTTTCCCTCATATAGACGCTTTCTGATGCCTCTGCAGCAGACGCCTTTTTGAAAACATAGTGACAAAAGAAGAAATTGCTCAAAACGAGCAATTTCTTTTTTTGCCACAATGTTTTCCACTTTTAGTCATAGGATATCCATTCAATTAAAGAGATTTTCTATTTATCGACAAAATACATTCAAAGTCGTCTGCTGCAGAATTGTCGTATGAGGGAAAGGGTTAATTTTAGCAATAGGTTGAGGTGATATGTTTATAAATAGAGGTTATTTCAAAGTCTTATCATTCTTTGAAGAAACCTTTCAACAGGAAAAACAAGTCATTATGTTTTAAATAGAAAGTAACATAATGTATGTTATTAAACATGTTTAGAAGTAAACAAGTATTTAATATAAAGGACTTTTAATTTTTGTTTCCTAAAATAAGAATTAAATACATGTATACCAAATTTGGTGACCCCCCATTTCAAGTAAAAGTTCTCCTGCACTAAATACCTAAAGAAATACATCAAAGGCATGGAGCATACACAAAACAAATCAATGTGATCTTCACCCAGGCCATATTTCCTGCACTGTTTACAGTACGACTTACATTTATACCAAGTTTGGTTTGCAGATAAATCTTGGAAATGTGTGAGTCATTTGCCAAAATAAGGTCACTGTGACCCCTTAGTAGGGGACAATGAAGTTTCTACAATTATTGTCCTTGTTGAAAATAATGACATCAACTTTTGTGAGACAAATTTGCCCAAAACTCCTGGTAATATAGGTAACCTAATCTTGCAGCTGATGTTTCTCGCGAGTCGGGGACGAGTTTAAATCGAACTTTGGATGAGGTCACAAATGAGTCAATGGATCAAGATTTTGATACTAGGAGTGAAACAAGTAACCATCGAGAAGGATGTGATGAGATATCGGCCACGGGATCAGAATTCGGTACTTGCCTATCTGCACTCATTATAATCTATAAATGTTATTCTAAATGTAGGCAATAATGACATGGGCTTTTGAGAGTGATATAGATCCATATTAGTATGCATGTTTTGAGTGTGATTAATGTGAATTATGTTCTGGAAGAATTGTTTTTCTTCATAAAGTGTTACAAATTTATTCTAGGTATTAAATTCATCCATGATCCCACTTGTTCAATACTTCTGATAAATGTTAGGATCATTTCTACAATAATTAGATGCAGCAAAAGTTAGTTCATACTATTGCAAAAACAAACAAAAACCTACTACTTTTAACACTGTGGCAATGTTTAATTTACCACATACAAAAAATTAATCTTCATATTTATCAAACAATATTGTATCACCTGTTTTGATAGGGATTTCTTCTTCTTCATGTGTGTTACACTTGTTGGGCGTCACTCACGTTTCTTCTACACTCTTGGTTTTATGTATCTTAAATTAAACTGTAAATTATTCTGTTGAAAGGTTTCACATTACATTAATTTATCAACACATTTTATTTGGACTACAGTCGAGCCCCAAAAGCTCAGTTGGTAACCAGAGGGCTTATAATCCAGGGGTCATGAATTTGAAACCTGGCTTGGATGTTCTTTCTTTCAAATGATTGACACGTCTTTATTAACAGTCATTTGTCTTCCACCAATGGTCTTAATAGTCTTATGTTGGAAGGTAACCAGTTGTCTAGGAACAGTGTTGTGTGGAGTACTGGTGAAAGAAAGCCAAGAAACATGTAAGGTGAACTGGTTGCTTGAAATATAACTGAAATATTGTTAAAATTGCATGTAACTTATAAAAAGTAGTCATGGATTATGCATGATCAAAGAACATGATATAAGAACAAATTGAAACTACTTATTAGTTTGTAATATATGTATATACATGTGAAAGAAGCTTTTTCCTTTGGTGAGCCGATATAAAAAATAAAAAAGAAAGTTGTGTGGATCTATTGGTTTATAAATTTTTGTTGCTTGAACATTAGATGTTTCTAATAAGATACCTTTAAGCATTTATAATTAATAATTTGTAGCAATGAAATTAAAGCTAAAAACTCTTTCGAACATACAACAAATCTGCAGAAGGCAGAAGGACAAAATGCTCATTATGAGTACTTTCTCATTTTGCTAAAAATGTTTTTTAAAGTTGCCTGCTACTGATGTGTCCGAATGCGTCTGCAAGTGGGAAAGGGTAATCTTATCCTTTTTTATCGGATTCAAATTAGTGCCCAGTGTCAAGAATATGTGTGTTTTTTCCTTGTTCTTTCTTTAATTAACCCTTTCCCCCATTACGACAATTATGCAACAGACGTCTTTGAACATATTTTGTCAAAAAATAGAAAATCTCTATAAATAAATGGATAATCTATGACGAAAAGTGGAAAACATTGTGTCAAAAGGAGAAATTGCTGGTTTTGAGCAGTTTCTTCTTTTGTCGATATGTTTTCAAAAAGCCATCTGCTGCAGAGGTGTCAGGAAGCGTCTATATGAGGGAAGGGGTTAAAAAATTGAAAACTCTAGTGGCAATAAGTCCGGAGTTAATGAGCAATACTTTGTTGTTGCAATAAAACAATAGTAAAACAAATGATTCCCTGAAATTGTTAACGGTACATAAGTACGTTATGTTGATCTATCAGATATTAAAGTTTATTAAACTTCACTGAAATATTATTGCTGAAGAGTAAAAGAGACATACAATGCTTGAATCTTGGCATTTAGGCAATTCATTAAACATATATTTAACACCTTTAATTAATGTTAAAAGATGTTTGCTTTCAGAAAATGAATTTTTCAGATGCATACACAATTTTAAAAGGTATAATAAAAGGTGAAAATCCATCCTTGTACAGCCTTTATTTTTAACAATTTTAGAATCTGATGGAGAAGATGATGAAGGTAGACCTTCGCGTAAGAGAAAATCCTCTGATAGTCGGGGAATATCTCCAATAGAATGGGACAGGAACAGCGAGGATATTGAGGATAAATCCTCAGACAACGAGGGTAGTGATAAAGGCAGCAAGAAGTCGGGGGACGAGGGGGGCGAGGAGGATGAAGCTAGAGGTAATATGCTTTTGAACATTATTTCCATATGCATCAATGTTGTCAACTCCATTGCTTCTTTTGATAAAAGAAAATAGCTGGACTGAAGATTACATTTTCATTAAAAGTGAAGCAAAATTCACTCTTGTAAACAATGTCATTTATACCCCCGAAGGAAAAATCTGGTTATTAGTTTGGCGAAGTCGGCGGGCGGGCGGGCGTCAACTTTCCTTGTCCGGACCATATCTTTGTCATGCATAGAGATATTTTCAAATAACTTGGCACAAACATGCACCATATCAAGACGATGTGCCAAATGCAAAAAAAAATTCTGTAGATTCAAGGTCAAGGTCACAGTGATAAGAAATAGACTTTAATTGAACTTTTCTTGTCCGGACCATAACTTTGTCATGCATAGAGATATTTTCAAATAACTTGGCACAAACATGCACCATATCAAGACGATGTGCCAAATGCAAAAAAAAAATCTGTAGATTTAAGGTCAAGGTCACAGTGATAAGAAATAGACTTTAATTGAACTTTTCTTGTCCGGACCATAACTTTGTCATGCATAGAGATATTTTCAAATAACTTAGCACAAACATGCACCATATCAAGATGATGTGCCAAATGCAAAAAAAAAATCTGTAGATTCAAGGTCAAGGTCACAGTGATAAGAAATAGACTTTAATTGAACTTTTCTTGTCAAGACCATAACATGCATAGAGATATTTTCAAATAACTTGGCACAAATATGAACTATATCAATATGATGTGTCACATGCAAAACTTTTGTCTGTAGCTTCAAGGTCAAGGTCACAGTGACAACAAATAGACATCAGTTGAACTTTTCTTGTCCGGACAATAACTTTTTTTCATCCATAGAGATATTTTCAAATAGCTTGGAACAGATATACACCATATCAAGATGCTGTGTCATATGCACAATTTATGTGTTTAGCTTCCAGGTCAAGGTCTTTAGCTTCCAGGTCATGGTCACAGTGACAGAAAATATACTATACTTTAACTTTTTTAGTTCAGACCATAACTTTACCATGCATATAGATATTTTCAAATAATTTCGCGCAAATATGCTCCATATTAAATAACTTGGCAATTTAAAAGAATATAGCATAGATATGCATTATATCAATACAATGTGTTGCATATAAATATTTTATCTATAGCTTCTAAGACAATATGTTGCATATAAATAATTTATCCGTAGCTTCTAGATTAGCTTCAAGGTTTTCCCTTATGATTATCCATCAATAGAAATATTCCCTGTTACTTGAATTACTAGCTTTGATTAACTATTAACAGAAAGATTTGACAGATCTGTTAATTCTTAATCAAACACCTTCCATTATAGAAAACCTGGTTTCATGGAATTTCCATGTCTTTTTTTTTTTTTTCTGTCAGTCTAGCGTCTGTGCCGTACGCGGTGCTCTTGTTCATATTTATTACCAAACTTGGTGAATCTTGTCGTGGGCATAATGTTTAGGCTAAGTTTGATAAACAGCTCATGGCACTTTTTAGTTTGACTATTCGAAAAATAAGAGAGCTGTTACAGTCACTTGTGCGTCGGTGTTGCAACTTTGGTTAAAGTTTTGCATGCAAGGCTTTTTCCCAAAAACCAAAGATGGTATGGCTTTGAAACTTCACACACTTAATGGACATCATCAAATGACCTTGCAGGACAAGTCCCATAATTCTATATCAGATTTTGTTACAAGTATGCCCCTTTTTGGTAAAAGTTTTGCATGCAAGGCTTCTTCTCACAAACAACAGATGCTATTGCTTTAAAACTTCCCACACTTATTGGACATCATCAAATTAACTTGTAGGACAAGTCCCAAAATTCTATATTAGATTTTGACACAATTATGCCCCTATTGGGAGTTAGAAACGGTTAAAGTTTTGCGTGCAACTACATTAAGAGTCCATATCTCGGTATTTACTTGATGCATTGCATTGAAACTTTATACAACCCTCCCCAACCATCACACCTATGTAGATTATCATGTAAGATACCTCTATCCTGCATTTACAGCAAGTTATAGCCATTTTTATGCCCCCTGAATCACCGATTTGGTGGGCATCTAGTTTTTTATACGACTGTTTCTTAAAAACGGTACTTATTATGGTATGGTCATGTCCCTCCCTCCGTCCGTCCGTTCGGGTTTTCCGCACTTTTTTCTTACATACTTTGAGCTATTGAGCTGAAATTTTGTATAAGGCTTTGTACTGATGTGTCACAGATCAAGTTCATATTTCATCAATTTTTTAATGAGTTATGCCCCTTTTTGGACTTAGAATATTTGTTTTCCGCACTTTTTTTCTACATGCTTTGATGTATTGAGCTGAAATTATGTATATATATATATATGGCTTTGTAATCAAGTGTTACAGATCAAGTTCACATTTCCTCGAATTTTATCAATTTTTGTGGCGATTGGTTGACAATCGCCACAGTGCTACCAAAACAACAACAACGAAAAAAAAATTATATAGTCATATTTGAACAATCGGTTGGATATTTCTGCAAAGGCAATTTACTCACTTCCGTTAAACCCCATATATATATATAGTTCCATCAGTGATGCAGGCACACGATTAATAATGATAATGTTAGTGCTACTTTGATACCGGATTGGTACTAATATTTGAGATTTATCGAGAAAATATCTAAATAGAGTTAAACTATTTACATATTATCTTTCTTCATGTTTGGGCAGATAATAAATATCATCGGGCGTCTTGGGTACGCTATGCAGAGTATCATGATACTCCTGTGCCTCGTTTTATTTTTACTGTAGTCAACCGTAACCTTTTGACCTTTAACCTGATTCGGCAGGAGTTGGTTGTACTCTGATTATCTTCGTCATGATTTGGCAGATAATAAATATCATTGCGCGTTCTGCCTTGCAAATAACGACAACTCTGGTGATACTCAAATCTGGAAATTCCAAAAGGTTCTATAAATAGCTCGCGAGACCAAAAACCAGAAAAGCTTGTAAATCTCAATATTATAAACGCTTTATTTTGTACTTGTTTAAATATATGAAAGCGTCTAGATAATAAGACTGGTTTACAAAGGTTTAAAGGACACACGATGGCAGTGTGTACACACGTTATGTATACACGTCTGCACGTTCTAGAGTCAATTAGCAATCAATGCTGACAGTGTAGCCTAATTGAGTTTGAAGATCTAGCATTATAATATATGCCTATATTTTCATAAATTAAACAGTTTGGCAAATAGTGAAATTGTGCTTTTGGAGCATGTTTTGTGTTTGTTTTTGCACTCACATTATTCGAAGCAGTTTAACAACCTCAGAGACATATAAATACACTGTGACAACCCTCAATCATGCAATGTGAAGGGACTAAATTGAACAGACCTGTTTAATATCGGACATAATTGAAACAAACACCAAACTAATGGATACTGTTTTCTCTCCTTTCTTTAGTCATTTCTAAAGTGTAAAATATATTTTATCTTAATATGGCCTAACGACCTGGTGATAAACATGTGATTACCCAAACAATTTAGATTACAAATAGTCATTCTAATGAGCTAAAACGGTAGTCTATCGAATACCAACTAGATTTTTCATAACTTTGGAATGGCCTAATTTTGAACACATCATGACCAATTTCAGAACGTAACTAAATAATCACCAAGACAACATTCTGGCAAACTAACATTATTCTACTGTCAAAAGATGCAGGGTTGATACATTCTCAAATATACCCGCACCAGAGTCATCGCAAGCCCTACACCGATATACTGCTTGTTACTTTGCAGGATTTTCCATACGATCGCCACTACAGTGCCATTGGCGCTTTGATTGAATGAGTTATGCCTTTTTTTGGACTTAGAATATTTGTTTTCCGCACTTTTTTTCTATATGCTTTGATGTATTGAGCTGAAATTATGTATATGGCTTTGTAATCAAGGGTCACAGATCAAGTTCACATTTCCCGGGATTTCGTCAATTTTTGAATGAGTTATGCCCCTTTTTGGACTTAGAATATTTGTTTTCCGTATTTTTTTTCTACATGCTTTGATGTATTGAGCTGAAATTATGTATATGGCTTTGTAATCAAGTGTCACAGATCAAGTTCACATTTCCTCGAATTTTGTCAATTTTTGAATGAGTTATGCCCCTTTTTGGACTTAGAATATTTTTTTTCCGTATTTTTTTTCTACATGCTTTGATGTATTGAGCTGAAATTATGTATATGGCTTTGTAATCAAGTGTCACAGATCAAGTTAACATTTCCTCGAATTTCGTCAATTTTTGAATGAGTTATGCCCCTTTTTGGACTTAGAATATTGGTTTTCCGCAATTTTTTCCTACATACTTTGAACTATTGACCTGAAATTTTGTATATGGCTTTGTAATCATGTGTCACAGATCAAGTTCACATTTCCTCGGATTTCGTCAATTTTTGAATGAGTTATGCCCCTTTTTTGGACTTAAAATATTTGTCAATTTCTGCACGAGTTATGCATTTTTCATAGTTTCCCATTATTCTTTAACAACTTATTCCTGAACGACTTTATTAACTTTTTACAAACAAACAATATATCAAAACAAAGAGGAAACTTACAAAGAAGTTCCTGACGGGCGTATTATGTACCGTTTGCGGTACTCTTGATTTGGCCTGTCTGCATGAAAAAAACTTTAACCTTGACCACTTCTTTTGAACCATAACAGGTACGGCTACCATATTTCACATGTGTATTCCTTGTGACATGACCTTTCTGTCAGTACCAATTTTTTTTACCTTTGACCTAGATGTTGCCATTCTCGAAAAAAAACTTTAACCTTGACCAATTCTTTTGAACCATAACAGGGACGGCTACCATATATCACATGTGTATTCCTTGTGACATGACCTTTCTGTCAGTACCAACATTTTTGACCTTGCGACCTTGACCTTTGACCTAGATATTGCCATTCTTGAATAAAACTTTAACCTTAACCACTACTTTTGAACCATAACAGGTATGGCTACCATATTTCACATGTGTATTCCTTGTGACATGACCTTTCTGTCAGTACCAAATTTTTTGACCTTGCGACCTTGACCTTTGACCTAGATGTTGCCATTCTCGAAAAAAACTAACCTTGACCACTTCTTTTGAACCATAACAGGTACGGCTACCATATTTCACATGTGTATTCCTTGTGACATGACCTTTCTGTCAGTACCAACATTTTTTACCTTGCGACATTGACCTTTGACCTAGATGTTGCCATTCTCGAAAAAACCCTTTAACCTTGACCACTCCTTTTGAACCATAACAGGTACAGCTACCATATTCACATGTGTATTCCTTGTGACATGACCTTTCTGTCAGTACCAAAATTTTGACCTTGCGACCTTGACCTTTGACATAGATGTTGCCATTCTGGAAAAAAAACTTTAACCTTGACCACTTCTTTTGAACCATAACAGGTAAGGCTACCATATTTCACATGTGTATTCCTTGTGACATGACCTTTCTGTCAGTACCAAAATTGTTGACCTTGCGACCTTGACCTTTGACCTAGATGTTGCCATTCTCGGAAAAAAACTTTAACCTTGACGACTACTTTTGAACCATAACAGGTACGGCTACCATATTTCACATGTGTATTCCTTGTGACATGACCTTTTTGTCAGTACCAACATTTTTGACCTTGTGACCTTGACCTTTGACCTAGATGTTGCCATTCGGGGGGCATCAGTGTTTCACAAACACATCTTGTTTGACTTTGAAATTGAAATTCTGGTTAAAGTTTTGCGTGCAAGGTACTTTCATGGATATATCGACATAGTTAGTCCATATCTTAGTAACTTCTTAGTGTATTGCATTGAAACTTTATACAACCCTTTCCAACCATCACACCTATATAAACAATCAAGTTTGATAACTCTTTCCAGCATATAATGCAAATTATGGCCCTTTTTTAACTTAGAAATTCTGGTTAAAGGTACTTTCATGCATATATCTTGGTAACCACTGATGATATTGACTTGAAACTTAATTCATGTCTTCTGGGGTGTCAGAAAGTGAAGTTAGATAACTCCTGTATGAATTTAGTACAGATTATGGCCCTTGTTTGACTTTGACAATTTGGTTAAAGTTTTCCATGCATGGTACTTTCATGCACATATCTCGGTAACCGCTCAGGGATTGATTTAAAACTTCAATATAATCTTTAAAGGTATCAAACAATCAGGTAAGTTAACTCCTGAGTAAATTTATTATAAAGTATGGCTCTTTTGAAGTTAAAAATTTGGGTTAAAGTTTTGCATGCAAGGCCCTTTCTCACAAACAGCTAGCAGATGCTGTTCAAACAAGACTTATCCAACTTGATTTATAGTACTATACTATCAAGCCACTATCTCAATAGCAACTGTTGTCTATAGTATCAAATGGCCAAATAGTCTAGCATGCTGTCTTGTGGACAGCTCTTGTTTATTATGGCCCTTAAAGTATCCAATATTTAACAGTTTTTTTCCAATCTTCATCAAATTTGCTGCAAATGTTTATGGGCAAAAAAAACTCGGTTGCAATAACAGGCTGGCCAGATCACTTTAGTTGTTCCAAAGTTGTGCTTCCGTGAAATATTTTGGGACAGGTTGGCACTCTTGTAGATATGTAAGGAACTTACATAAAAGCCCTGGGATGAATGACAGGGGTAAGATTTTCCTTTTCCCACATGTAAAAAGAATTTAACGCCACTGCAGTAGAATGTAGATGAATTTTAAAGAGTGACAAAAGGTGAAATTGCTCAATAATTAAACTTTTGCCTAGATGTTTTTAAAGTGGTCTGCTGCAGATTTGTTATATGTGGGAAAGAGTCAACAATTAAAACCATGCTTCAAATATAACTGGCACAAATTACATGTACTTTGCATGCTTGTCATTCTCACGACAATCTGGTCACATCTTTTGTATCGACACACAAACAGTTGTTTTAATTAAGAACTAAACAATTTTGAAACAGGAAAATTACAATTATATATACATGTATATAACAAATCAACTGAAATCAAGATAAAAAACAATTTCTACATGAAACTAAGTTGGACTTCTGTTAAATATCGAAATAACAGGAACATTGGGATTACCTGCTGCCTATGCTGTACTATTAATTTAACCCTTTCCCTCATATAGACGCTTTCAGACGCCTCTGCAGCAGACGGCTTTTTGAAAACATAGTGACAAAAGAAGAAGTTGCAATTTTTCCTTTTGCCACAATGTTTTCCACTTATTGTCATAGGTTATCCATTCAATTATGGAGATTTTCTATGTTTTGACAAAATACGTTCAAAGTCGTCTGCTGCAGAATTGTTGTATGAGGGAAAGGGTTAAGCAACATCTATAATTAAGCATAGTTGTCACAAGACATGGGGGAGTGAGCTGGAAGAGGATAGATAATTATTTTGAGAAATATTTAACATTTGATTTTTACTGGGGAAAAGTGTTTAAGATTGATTCCTTCAGAGATAATTATATTTTCATGTTGCCAACCTTGGCAGGGAACACTAAGGAATAAAGGCTCCCTAGTCCATATGGCATCCATTTATTATAGCTTAAAGTTAGTGTTACTGTTTACGACTGATTACACGTACGTTCTTTCAAACACTCTTGTACTCTCTTTACAGTGAGAAAGAAGAAACTTAAACATTTGTTTAAAAATGCCCGTTACTACCTAGTCAAGAGTAACAATCATGAGAATGTTGCTCTAGCTAAAGCCAAAAGTGTGTGGTCAACTCCTCCGCAGAATGAGGCAAGATTTAACCAGGCCTACAAGGTATGTATCCTTAAGAAGAAAAAAACTCAATTCTAACCTTTAACCCTTTCCCTCATACGACTTTGAACATATTTTGTCAAAAAATGGAAAATCTCTTTAACTGAATGGATAACCTATGACTACAAGTGGAAAACATTGTGTCAAAAAGAGAAATTGCACGTTTTGTGCAATTTCTTCTTTTGTCACTATGTTTTCAAAAAGCCGTCTGCTGCAAAGGCGTCCGAAAGCGTCTATATGAGGGAAAGGGTTAACTGATGCTGATACATTTTAACGTGCCTGCAGAAGACCACTTTGGCAAACATTGTGGAAAAATGATTTATGAATAGCAATTTCTCCTTTTGCCGAAATGTTTTTTAATAATTATACTTCCACTTAGAGATTTTCATTATTTTTGCCAGATGTCTCAAAGTTGTATGCTGCAGATAATTTTCTTAGCATGTTTTCACATTCAGGTTCATTAACTTTTGAAAACAGTTGTGGAAAAAACATTGTAAAAGCAAAAAGTATTTTATATTTCCTTACTCATTAATGTAAGTCTTCCTCTCAGCATTGTTAATCCTTTTCAGCTTGTCTGATTTTCAAAGGAAAAAAGTCTGGGTGATACCCTTGGCGTTGTTGTCCTCTGTGTCGTCACAAAACTTAAACCTTGCCTCATAACTCAAAAGCTGATCTACATTTTCAAATTAAACATGGAACACATGTCTATATCAAGTCACATAACTCTGGTTTTAATGATTATTCAGTAAAGCCCCTTTGTCGACTTGGTAACAGTGCTCTTGTTTAAGTAATGTTGTAACAAATTGAAAAATACCGTGTATACATTGTTCAGGAATTGGAGTATATTATTTTCCAGGAGTGCGATAATGTGATACTTGTGTTCTCGGTTAAAGAAAGTGGTAAATTTCAAGGTATTGTATTTTATTTTGTTATCTTAATGGGGAAAAACTGCAACTTTCAATAATTTAAAACCAAAAAAAAATTTCTTCTTAGCAAAAAACGTGTTTTTCTCTAGTTATAGCGTATTCTCTCAACCATTGATGGTCACTCATAAGAAAAAAGAAGTAAAACATTTAACTGGGTTTAAAATAATGTGGAATTTTCTATGCCTCTGCAGCAGACAGGTTTTGAATATATTGTTGCAAAAGGACAAATTGCTCATAAACTTGATTTAATAATTGGCCGGATTGCTCTAGCAATTCTGGTCTATAGATTGGCGATGTCTGTCCGTCCGTCAACATTTTGGTTAAAGTTTTAGGTTGAGGCAAAATCTCAGCACTGGAAAGGGTTACATACTTGAAACTTTGCCTGAAGGTAACCAGTAACAATTTCTATTGATTTCTGTGGTTACTTTGACCTTGACCTTGGTTGTCGATTTTCAAGGTCGAATTGCCGACAATCTGGCCTTACCGTCTTCAGCGGTTTCTTGTTATTCTTTCAATTACTGATAGTTTTCATTTTTGACGTGTTTTCAAATTGATCTGCTGCAGAATTGTTGTATGTGGGAAAGGGATGGTTGGAATACCCATATTACAAGAACCTTAAATGATGCATATTCATTATGTCTCCTCCCTCCGGAGGAGACATATTGCTTTTGCCTGCGCCGTCTGTCTGTCTGTCTGTCCGTCTGTCTGTCCGTCTGTCTGTCTGTCTGTCTGTCAGGGCGTCCACATTTCTTGTCCGGCCTTTATCTCACAACCCCTTGGCCACATTTCTATGAAACTTCACAGGAGTCATTGGTACAACGTCTAGTTGCGCATATTACGAGGGCGTTTAATTTGACCTACTTTTGGATGAGTTATTGCCCTTTCTTAAAATTGCCATTTCATTCTTGTCCGACCTTCATCTCACAACCCCTTTGCCACATTTCTATGAAACTTCACAGGAGTCATCGGTACAACGTCTAGTTGTGCATATTACGAGGGCGTTTAATTTGACCTACTTTTGGATGAGTTATTGCCCTTTTTTTAAAATTGCCATTTCATTCTTGTCCAGGGCGCGTCCACATTTCTTGTCCGGACTTTATCTCACAACCCCTTGGCCACATTTCTATGAAACTTCACAGGAGTCATCGGTACAAACGTCTAGTTGCGCATATTACGAGGGCGTTTAATTTGACCTACTTTTGGATGAGTTATTGCCCTTTCTTAAAATTGCCATTTCATTCTTGTCCGGCCTTCATCTCACAACCCCTTTGCCACATTTCTAAAACTTCACAGGAGTCATCGGTACAACGTCTAGTTGCGCATATTACAAGGGCGTTTAATTTGACCTACTTTTGGATGAGTTATTGCCCTTTTTTTAAAATTGCCATTTCATTCTTGTCCGGCCTTCATCTCACAACCCCTTTGCCACATTTCTATGAAACTTCACAGGAGTCATCGGTACAACGTCAAGCTGCGCATATTACGAGGGCGTTTAATTTGACCTACTTTTGGATGAGTTATTGCCCTTTTTTTAAAATTGCCATTTCATTCTTGTCCGGCCTTCATCTCACAACCCCTTGGCCACATTTCTATGAAACTTCACAGGAGTCATCGGTACAACGTCTAGTTGCGCATATTACTAGGGCGTTTAATTTGACCTACTTTTGGTTGAGTTATTGCCCTTTTTTTAAAATTGCCATTTCATTCTTGTCCCCGGCCTTCATCTCACAACCCCTTTGCCACATTTCTATGAAACTTCACAGGAGTCATCGGTACAATGTGTTGTTGCGCATATTACGAGGGGCGTTTAATTTGACCTACTTTTGGATGAGTTATTGCCCTTTTTTTAAAGTGCCATTTCATTCTTGTCCGGCCTTCATCTCACAACCCCTTGGCCACATTTCTATGAAACTTCACAGGAGTCATCGGTACAACGTCTAGTTGCGCATATTACGAGGGCGTTTAATTTGACCTAATTTTGGTTGAGTTATTGCCCTTTATTTAAAATTGCCATTTCATTCTTGTCCGGCCTTCATCTGCACAACCCCTTTGCCACATTTCTATGAAACTTCACAGGAGTCATCGGTACAATGTCTTGTTGCGCATATTACGAGGGCGTTTAATTTGACCTACTTTTGGATGAGTTATTGCCCTTTTTTAAAATAAATCACTAACTGACAAAATACAGTCAGCCAGACAAATACCCCTTGGGGAGACATATGTTTTTCCCAAAAACAACCTCTAGTTTTAATATCAGTTTGTCAAATGTAAAGTTCATTCCTATTTCACCATTGGGCTAACAGTCTATGTGGAAAGGCAACCGGTTGCTTAGAAAGTATGTTTTGTGGAGTACTGGTGTAAGAAAGCTAGGAAACAATGAGTAGGTGAACTGGCCGCCCTGATATTGTTGAAAACGTCGTTTAACCCTAATCAATCAATCAAATGTCAAGGATATTGTATATATAATTAGTTATAATGTACAGTAATACAGACTGTATTTTACAGAGGCCTAGGTGGCTAAAACAAACCATCTTGTTTTCCGGATAGCATGCTATAGTCATCATCTTTTACAGTCTTTGGTACATGGTGTGTCAAGATTGAATAACTATTGTGTATAGGCCCTCTTCTTATCTATGGCTTCTTAACCTGCAATGTTTGTCACAATAAGGTGCCTTTCATTCAATGACTTCTGTCATTATTATGAGATAGATGTGATTTCTGCAGCTACACTTTTTCAGGTTGTGCTAGATTAGCAGCACCATCCACCAAGGATCACCCACCAATCCGCTGGGTTTTACCTCCAGGACTGAGTGCCAAGGCTTTAAGTGGAGTTTTTAAACTGGACTGGATTAGCAGGTGATGTACACACATTGTTTGAAGAATGGTTTTCCATTTAGGTTTATGTTTATAAACGTTCATAATAACACGATATTTTGCTCGTGTAATTGATTGTAATCAGTCATCTTTTGAAAATTTAATTTTTGGGTTATTTTCATGTATCCTTCAAAGAAAGAAATCAAAATTTCATTCTTGTACAAAAGCTGGTACAGTAAAACCTCGATTATAAGACACATTTTTTTCGCAAAAATTTGAGAATGAAGTTCTTATTTGCTAGTCAAAAATAATAATAAAATTAAACTGACTAAGACACCGATCCTGATAAGTCGCCTAGACTCTCTTTAAATAAATCTTATTCTATTGAAAGAAAAACAACTTGTTGGCTTGGTTTGTTGATTCAAATAAATAAAATAGATGATTGTAATGTATTTACATTGTTTTGTTTTTATACTTCTTTCCGATTTAAATCGGACGCCATTTTGAAGTTAATGAAAATTTGAAAATCCAGATGCGTAAATATTAAGAACATCATAAAAACATACTAGGTAATAATGCTTAACTCATTTTTGTGATTGAACAGATAAACATTATTATGATATTTAATTTTTATATTTCAAGACAAAGTGTTAGTTAATGAATAATTGTGCATACTATAATAAATCACCAAATTTTCATTTTTTAACACTTGAAGCTGCCAAACTAATAAACTTTAATCCACAACCAGTTAAATCCAGTCAAATTTCATCACAACTAGCTTGTTGTCAAGGTGCTGGCTCAGTGAAGCGTGAAATGGACTACAGATTATTGACTTTCTCAACATTTACCCTAGGAATTTAACCCTTTATTCTTTATTAAGAGTTCAATTTATGGAACTTATGTGCTTATAATAAACATCCAGTGCTTGACTTTCTGACGCTTTTCAACCCCGATAAACGCAGTTTAGAGGGGATATATAGTAGTCGCCCTGTGGTTGGTCGGTCAGTCGTTCGGTTGGTCCGTTGCGATTTGTCTTCAACCCTTGTCCGGAGCATAACTTTAAAACTAATTGTTGGAATTTAATAAAACTTCATACGATGATACAACACATTGAGAAGAAGTGCCGTGTACATAACTCTACTTTACCTAATTACAGAGTTATTGTCCTTTGTTACTTTTTCTTGTCCGGAGAATAACTTAATAACTAATTAATGGAATCTATTAAAATTTCAAACACTGGTAGAGCACAATGAGAGGAAGTGCAGTGTTCAAGAACCATAACTCTAATTTACATAATTACAGAGTTATTGCCCTTTGTCACTTTTTCTTTTTCGTAGAGTCTTGTCTGTAGCATATCTTTAAAACTAATTATTGGAATTTAATAAAACTTCAAACGATGATACAACACATTGAGAGGAAGTGTGGTGTACAGGAACCTTAACTCTATTTTAACTAAATACAGAGTTATCGCCCTTTGTTAATTTTTCTTGTCCGGAGAATTACTTGATAACTAATAAATGGAATCTAATAAAACTGCATACATTGGTAGAGCACTATGGAGAGGAAGTGCCGTGTACAAGAACCATAACTGTAATTTACATAATTACAGAGTTATTGCCCTTTGTTACCTTTTGTTGAGCGTAGAATAATTTCAAAACTTATGAATGGAATTCAATAAAACTTCATACTTTGATACAACACATTGAGAGGAAGTGCAGTGAACAAGAACCCTAACTCTTTTTTAGCTAATTACAGATTTATTGCCCTTTGTTATATTTTCTTGTTCGTAGAATAATTTTCATCACCCTTTCTTACTTTTTTCTTGTCCGGAGATTATCTTTAAAACTACAAGTTAGAATTTAAGGTGGGGTTTCTTAATTTCCCACTACCTTTCCTATTAGGGCGACATTCAGTGATAGTTCTAGTTATTTTTACTTTTGGACATTTTTTATGTTCGCTTTTTAAATGGCGATGATTGGAGATCAGTGAATATTTTATTGAGAGTTTTTCTTAAAAAAATAGGTGTTATTTGAGTTATTGACTAATAAAAAACATTTAGTGCTCGCCTCCAGACGCTTTTTGGATTTAATTCTGGATCTATATTATGTTCCCTTTTAAAATGGCGATGAATGGAAATCGGTATATTTTATTAATTGTTTTTCAATCTTCATAAAAAATGTTATGACTTCATGTTAAAGTCGCGTTTTTTTATTGGGTTTGAGGCTTGGAAAAAAAAATAGAATTCTGACTGCGTCTTATTAGAGAGTTGGGCATAAAACCCTTGTTTTGAGACCTCAAAGTCAGGGGAGGTTCTTATTGTCGAGAACGCCCCTTACAGTCAAAGCCGAGCCCCGGTAGCGACACAGGCTGTCAATCCAGGGGTTGTGAGTTCGAATCCCGGCTCGGCCAACTTTCTTTCCGATGTTTGGCAAAAGTCATTGCGAAATGCGTCATTCCTCTTCCACCAATGGGCTAAGTCTATGTGGAAAAGCAGCCAGTTGCTTGGAAAGATTGTTGTGTGGAGTACTGGTGTGAGAAAACCAGGAAACACATGACTAGGTGAACTGTCCGCCGTGATATGACTGAGAAATTGTTAAAAACGGCATTGAACCCAAATCAATCAATCAATTACAGTCAAACATTTACGGTAATTATCTATGAAGTATTTATTCATAAATTGTATACAATAGAAGCAAGGCTCATTGGTGACATATTTTAAATACTTGGATTTATTACAGGAGGGAATTGGACTTCACCAAAACAACCCATCTGCATAACCCATGGAACGACAACCGCCCAGTCAAAATTGGGAGAGATGGACAGGTAATGTCTTGCTTCTACATTTAGTGATAATGTAAACATGTATTCTTCGACCATAAGTCACAGGTAGATTATAAAGTTGTCTCTTAAAAACACTTAGCAACTTTTTATTATTAGCTTGTCTGCTTTTTAAAGAAAAAAAAATGGGGTATTGTGATAACCTTACCTCATAACCTAAAAATAGTTCAACATTTTCAAACTTAGTATTCATGTTCCTTGGAATAATATGTATGTCTGAATCAAGTAACATAACTCTAGCTTTAATAGTCTTTCAACAATGTCCCTTTTCGAGTCAGAAAAAAGCAGACGAGCATTGGCATCATCTTGTGTCCTCTAGCTTTACTTCAAGTTCAAATTAATTCTCTTTGTTCCTTTTTTGACAGGAAATTTTCTTTGTAAAATTTATATTAAGTTTACAAAATATTTTTTTGTTTTCTTGCAGGAAATAGAACCTCGATGTGGAGAAGCTTTGTGTAAATTGTTTCCAATGGATGACAACATAGACTTAAATGATATTGTGCGCGAGGCTAGGAAATCTAGTGCTAGACGTGGAGATTTTAATCCCAGATCAAATCGTGGAAGAGATTCGTCGTTTAGAGGAAGGGGAGATTTTAGGTTAGCGTTATTCCTTTTAAGTAAAGGAATTACTTGATATTTAAAATATTTTAGGGTAAAACTGAAACCAAAATTTATATTAGGATCAAAATAGGTTATTTTTTCATCTCAAATTCACAAAAAAGAAAATTGTTTAGTTTGGAAGAGAAAGTTTCAGTTTGTTGAAAGAATGATTTTAAAAATCACGATTGGTAAGTAATTGTGGGT
Organism: Serripes groenlandicus; assembly: GCA_031761405.1. Classification (NCBI taxonomy): domain Eukaryota; kingdom Metazoa; phylum Mollusca; class Bivalvia; order Cardiida; family Cardiidae; genus Serripes; species Serripes groenlandicus. The sequence goes on from JASEVX010000001.1 coordinate 139,566,780, forward strand.
TAAAGATTTTTGGAAATTCATAAAAATTTGGCTTTTTATGGTTATTTTTTTTCTCTTTGCCTTTATCTAATTGTGCTGATAAGTTTCTATTTTTTCCTTTATTATTAGATCTGTGCGGCAACTATGAACAAGTTAAGCACAAATTTATATGAACTTTTACCGAAAAAAAGACATTAAGATAAAAGAGTCGTGTGTTCTTGTGGCTCTTTGTATAATCTCCCCGCGTTCAAAGAGGCGTTGAAGATAACCAATTTCTAAAGGTCGCAGGTAGTACAGTAGGTTGCAGTTCAATGAGGTCCGTACCGAGCCGTAGCTCGAAGTGCAAAGGATAGGATGATAGGCCAAGGAGAAAATGCTTGGACTTTAATAAAAAAGTTCTTCATGTGAACTTAAATTCCAAGTTAATTGGCAGGACTTTTTCTGTGGACATTCCTTTTTTTTTCTTTGTGAATATATGCATGCACTTCGAAATGAACTTTTTTCCAAATAATCTGTGAAAATATGTGTTCAATATCAAAACGTAGTTAGTCAATGAATCATCAAATAACCACATTCCTTATGGACATTAAATCACAAAACGGACTTAAAATAATAATACCTAGTGAAATAAATGGACTAAATCTTTTTTGTCGTGAAAACCAGTGGCTAATTCTCAACCATTCTATTTTGGACTTCAGTTTTATTTATCTCCTTGTATAAACTTTTTTGTAAGTGTGTGGTTATTTTGTCATACCAACCAATGGGTATCTTATAAAAACACAGTTGCATTCCTATACAATGTGATTGTGTGTAAAAAAAAAACTGTATAGACTGTGCCTTGTGTTAGCTAGTCCAGTCATTGTTCAGTGCATTGGATATTTATTATATCAATCTGGTGACAAGCAAAACCAGAGAGAGCAGATATATGGAGTATATATCTACAAACACGGTATGTCTTACATCATGTTTCTCCCTTCTGGACGGCAGACAATCCAAAAACAATGGGGACATTTTGATCACAGCATTTCTCTAACGGCCATTTATCCTTGTTCATAACTGGAAAATTATTTTACAGTGACACTTTTATTGAATCGATTATTAAAACCCTTTCCAATATGCAGACACAATTGGACGCAACTGTTGCAGACACCCTTTGAAAGCATTGAGAAAATTCTCAATATGAGCAATTTCTCCTTTTCTCATTATGTATTAAATTATCATACTGTCATTTCTATACATTTTTATACTTTTGCTTAGATGTTTTCAAGTAATCAGTTGCAGATTTGATGTATTTGGATAAGGCTTTTAAAAGCATAGTCGAATCTTTTTGTAAGGCATAAACACAATGAACTGTTCTTGCATTTGTAACTTTTTGGCACAAAGTGGCATTTATTATTTGGCTTGAATGGTTTCAACAGGGATAATGGTTATTGTTAAATAACAATATTTAACCCTTTCCCACATACAACAAATCTGCAGCAGACAGTTTTGAGAATGTCTTGGCAAAAGTGTGAACAATCTCTATAAATGAGAGTTGAATTATTAGATAAGAGTTGAAAACACTGGAAAAGGGAGAGATTGTTAATATGTGAGGAGAGGGTTAAGGACATGAACAATTGAATAGTCATTAGTATAAGCGCCTATAACTTCTGCACTGTATAGCCATTATCCTTCAGACCAATTACTTGACTTAAAAAAAGGATAGAGTGGCTATAGTTAATGGTCTCTCAAATATTAGTTGCATAAATAGCAAAGCTACACAAAATAGTGTTAGCAGTACTTTTAAATTTAGAACTTCAAAATGCATGTGTTTGAAAAATAGAATTTACTCTGAAAGCAACATGTCTGGACTCATGTTATACAAGTGCAGAATATTGAGAGTTTATACATAGTTAAATGAACTGTACACTTACAGTAAAAGAAATGGTAGTAAATGCTTTAATTAACAAAATGTCCCCATTATAGTATTATAAGTGTTATTAAGTTTTTTTGTTGAACATGCATTTGAATTAACTATCAAGAAAATTTAATTTCTTGGTTTTACATACCATTCATTGCAACAAAGATGTTGATGAGATGAGATTCATATACTGCATTCCATATTTGTCCTACAAACCTTGTTCTATGTTGACACAATGTTACCCTTAACCCTGATACACAAAGCATTTGATGTCACTTCAATAGACTGTTTTTGAAACATTGAGGTGAAAAGTAGCAAATTCTCAATATGAGCAATTGATTCTTTTATCTTAGTGTTTCCATTTTGGTATGTATTTTATTTTTTCACTCAGGACATTTTGAAAGTTGTGTATCAGAAAATGGTAAACTTTATTGTGCCTTTAATCCTTTCCAACCTGCAGATGAATCTGTAGCAGACAAGTTTAGAAACATTGTGGCAAATGGAGAAACTGTTTGTTATATTTTCAATTTAAATTTAAAACTTTTATTTAGAGAGATTCCATCAATTGCCTAGATGTTTCTTGTTGTCTCCTGCAGAATCATTGTTTGAGGGAAAGTGTTAATAAATATGGGACAAGTTGTGCCTGTAGTACCTTTATTCAGCCTCACTCAGATCTCTGTTGGTTATTATAGTCACTGTCAATTCGAGAAGGAAGACCAAACAGTTTTGTCATACAGCTGGAAAATTAATTATTTGAAATGTTATCTGCCAGTTTTCACTTGTAAATGTGGCTGAAAGTTCCTTTTACACAGGTTGGATGTTGAATTGAGTCTATATTCTATAGATGGATCCTTATCTAAACTGAGTGCTGAAGACAAAGACATTAACATTGAAAATGGTTAATAGAAAAGGCTCCTTCTAAATTCAACCTACTAAGAGAAGATGATTTGATGGTTTTGTAAGGAACCTATATCATTGCCCTGTTGATTTGAACAACTTATAACAGATTTCAAATCTTTTTATTAACCTTTTCCTGCATACAGGGGCAATTTGACACTTATCATGCAGCAGACACATGCTGAAACATTGAAATAAAAAGGGAGAAATTGCTCATGATGAGCAATTTTCCTTCTGCCACAATGTTTTAAACTCTTTTCAATAATTAAGCTTTCCCTTTCTGTGTGTGAAAAGGTTATGGAATAAAGAGTTTCCAAAGGTGCATCAAATCTATGTGCACACCTTGGAAATTCATGATTATGGATTTTTCTTCAAAAGATTGTGACAAGACGAAATGAAAATCTCTAATACATATCACACCCATTGATATACCTGAATCATTCTATTTATTATCTCCACGTGTAAATTGAAAAAACTAATATAGTATATATGCTATATATATGTATGATTTATGACGTCATGATGTTTTTAATTATCTTTAATATTTGGGTAACCTTAATTATATATTTAGGAATGTGTTGGTGAAAATAGAATGATTCCGGTGTCAGCAATTACGATTTAACATCTAACTTTTCCACCTTCCAAATTAAAATATTGCATATTGAAAACATAACTAACACTGTCCATTAACAAAGGTATATAGGGCGTTTTCTGGCCTTTCAGTTATGTGACTTCAGTTCCATGTGCATAAGGAATACTCAGTATAAAGTATGTACTGAATCTGTCTTATGAATTACAATTAAGAGACTGGGCAAATGAAAGTTGGTCATTTCTGTCTACTTCCTTCTTTTTAAATGGTCACTTTTGGGTGACTGTATAACTGTCGTAGAAAATTTAAGCTCAACTGAGAATTAAGTGCTCTGTGTGAGCTATTATAATCACTCTCCTCCCTTTATCGTTTTTGTCTGTTTGTCTCTTCATGGTTTCCGTCAAATAAGTCCTCCTAAACCGTTCGCCCAATTTCAAAATAATTTCACAGGATTGAATTCCTTGCAAAAATTTTGTTTCTATAGCAACAGAAAGAAAACACTTTAGAGCATTTCTTTTCTAAAAGTACTGGCCTAGTTGAAAATAATTTGATACAAATGATTCTTGGGTGACACTACTGAAATTGTTGAAAAACATGGCTGCCAGGGTCTCGTTCTCTTTATCATGTCTAATGGTATAAGTAATATAGACTATAGTAAATAATATGATATTAATCACTGTGGGTGGCCCTTGTCAAAGATTGCTCTAATATATTCGTTTAACATTGCCGCCAGGCGTTGGGGCTTTTTTTTCTTTTGTATAAATATTTAAAAAAATAAAATAAAAAGCTTCTTGTCCAAAAGAAATGGCCTAATTTGAAAATAATTTGACCACAATTTTCATTAAGTAACACTGCAAAGAGGGTTCAAATTATATATTGTTCAAAACGTACTCACCCTATATATGTAAACAGTAACAAGTATATCAATTTGTTGAAAAATGCAAGTGCTTTGATATTTGGTATGTGACATCACATAGTGGTACTCTATCACTGTTGTTCACATTTTGTCCCTGAGGCAAGAAATGGCCACAACCCTGAGGTACATGATACATGTTTATATATAATATTAATTTTAAACATTGTACAAACAGTTAATTAAACTAAAGTTTAAACCTAGATCACACCATCACTTTGATGCATCAGGAAAATATGAGACTTGTCAAGTACAGTAGTTCATAATATTTCAACACAGAAGAATGTGACCTCTATTAAATTTCTGTTAAATCAATTGAGCGATATAGAACCTTGTTACATATGATAATATGGTAATCGAATAAAAATAGAACATCAAAAGAACTAATCTCCCTTTCTGAGTTTCTTGTCTTGTAATATTATAAATATCACAAGTTGTCCAAATATATAAAAATGAGATTTGAAATGGGTCATGTTTCATTATCTTTGGTTGCTCATTAACTAAATTCTAATCCATGTGTCCGACCCAGTAATCCATAAAAGAAAAGACAAACTGAGGGACTACGTTGTGAGGAGAGAATCAAGTGATAACAACATGATAGGGAATTGAACATTTGGGAATCCGTTCAGTCAAATTATAAGTAATCACTAATGATCATATTCCCTGCAGATTGAACTGTCACATGATACATATACCAATTGTTACATACATGACCAGATCAGTTTACATGATCACAACATATCTGACATTAATTAACAAAAAATCCAGGCAATTAAACCGAATATATCTATATCAGCTAGCATCGAATGAAAAATAAAAGAATAATCATTGAATAAAATTGAAAACATTGAGGAAAAAGAAGTCATTGCTTATAAAACCGGGCAATTTCTCCTTAAGTCACCATGTTTTCAAAATTAGTCAGCTGCAGAGGCGTCAAAATGTGTCTGTATGAGGGTTAGGGTTAATGAGAATCGAAAACAAAGGGCAGAAAGAGGATTATCGTTGAATTATTCCCCTGACCTGCAGCTCCACATTTATTTATTTATTTAACTTTTGGATTGCTATGTTGATATTGTATTATACAATTCATTATCTCCCATGTTCCATGGTAGGATGGATATTTATATGTAGACTGTTTCAGCAGGCGACCTGATTTTAGAAGAGATTTTGGACCACCTCATAAACGTAACAGACAAGAATTTGGGAGAGACAGAGGTAAGTAATTTTATATCTTTATTACTGTATTACTTAACAGAACTGTCTCACAATCTGGCATATACCATACTTAAAAGCGCATTTTTTTTTAATTTAAACTTTATAGTACAAGAAATCAAAGTAGAGATTATGGATTGCATTTAACTTTTCCCTTATGTCAAAAGTCAAGGTCATACTTCAAGGTCAAAGATAAAAAATGTGACCTAAACTGGTTGCAATAACTAGCAGCTAGGATCAAAAAAATGTGTTATGTGCATAGAAATTGGGAGATTGTGTGCAATGCATTATTAATTATTTTTTTTGCTGTACACAGTCATGGTCACACTGAAAGGTCATATATCAAAAATTTGGAATTTCGCTCCAAAATTGGAAGGGGACATGCCTCCATCACTTAGTAACATAAAACAGCATAAATTCATTTTAAAATGACAGTTTGACAGTGTGTTTACCCTTTCCCACTTGCAGATGTTTTTAATAAAACTTTACAGGGATTTTCCTTGGGTGGGTCCCTTTCAAAGTTGTTCATATAATTGAATTCCATGCAGAACTCGGCTTCCCATGAAAAAGATTTCTAAAAAATATTGGCACAATTGCTCTTTGGATGACCCTCTACCAAGATTGTTCAAATTATTCTGATCCGGTGGAAAACATTGCCACCAGTTTGTTTCTTAGTTATGTATAAATGGTGAAAATTTAAAATACTTCTATTCCAAAAGTACTGGCCCAACTTTAAAATAATTTGGCACAAATGTTTCTTGGGTGACCCTTTACCAAGATTGTTCAAAGTATTCTGAACCATTTAAAAACATGGCCTCTTAGGGGTGGGGCTTGTTTTCCAAATACATGTATGTATAAATGATGAAAACTTTAAAAATCTTCTTGTCCAAAAGGACTGGCCCGATTTGTCAATAATAAGGCACAGATGTCTTGGGTGACCCTCTTTCACAATTGTTCAAATTATTCTGATCCGTTCAAAAACATGGCCACCAGGGGGCGAAGCTTGTTTTTCTTAGATGTGTATATAGTGAAAAAATGTTAATTTGGTGGCACTCTACCAAGATTGTACAAATTATTCCGATACGTTGAAAAACATGGCTTGTCAAAAATATAGGCCTAATTTTGAAATAACTTTGTTTAATACTAGAAACAATCACAATATCAAGTCAAAAAATGGCACAAAGGAACCTACAGCTTCACCCTTTTCCAGGTATGGACAACAATTGCTGCCTCTGCAGCAGATACTCAAGATAAGATTCATACAATTTTATGTCAAATGTTTTCAAAGCACACAATTTAGAAATAAAAGTAATTCCAGGAGAATGAGTAACCCACAATGGAGCTGTATATTGTAATTTCAGGATTTTTCCGGGACAGACGGTCCGACCGGGGATCCTCCCGTTTCAATCAAGGAGTAAGGAGAGAAACCTTTATTAATGGGGTATGCATGCTTTACTCACTTCTCACCATTGTGCTCTGCATTTTATGTGTTGTCTTCTATCAAAATCCAACTCTTGAAAGCTTATTTTCCTCTCTTTAACTTGAGCAATCTTTATTAAATCTTCACTAAACAATATCCAAGGCACTGTGTCCTACCAAAGGTTGACTGTAAGCTTAATTGCCAGACACTGAAGTTATGGCCCCTTTATAGAGGTTTATTGTGAGTCTGTCACCTTTTATTAACAATGTTTTCTAAGCTGCACCAAAAATCATAGATACTATTCTTCAATGTGACAAGTTTACTTTCAGTTATTTACAAATTAGATGGCTCTAAAAACATAGAGCACTTAACCCTTTCCCACATAAGATAATTCTGCAGCAGACAACTTTGAAAACATGTTGGCAAAAATGTGAAATATCTCCACAAATGAGAGTTGAATAAATTTATAGAATTGAAAACAATATGTCAAAAGGGGAAATTGCTCATCATGTTTTCAATAGTTGTCTGCTGCAAATGTGTCATAATGTGTCTGCAAGTTGGAAAGGGTTAAATAATGTAGTTGCAACCACATTGAAAGAAGCCCACATTGTTTGAAATATTACACAAGCGTTCAGGTGAAATAATGGATTTCTTCAAGTTAAATATTGTAACTTAACACTAATAATCTGTGCCTTTGTCTTGTTTTGGTGTGAAACTAACACATATAGAATTACCAAGTTTTGTTGTTGATATTCTCTAAGTCCCCAAGAATCCGCCGTGGCCGTCTGGTTAGCATAAGGGATTTGGAACAGGGCATCCTATGTACCATCCCCTGTTGCGGCAGTCATGGTGGAGTGCCCTTTGGCAAGGCACATTTTCAAATCAAGTACTGGTTTGTTTAGCTGGAGATAATGGATAAGTGAACTGTCGCAGTGATGAAATGTTGAAAAGGGTGAAAACTCCAATAAAAAAAACACCAATATCTCAGTCACTGAAGTTGATGTTAGCTATTTGTACAGAATTAATGTACTCACACTAGCACCTTTCCATTGATCTATTAACCCTTTCAAACATACAACAAATCTGAAGCAGACTACATTTGAAAATATTTGGGCAAAGCTAGGCAAAACCATCAATATGAGCAATTTCTTCTTTTGCTACAATGTTTTCTAAATTCGTCTGATGAAGAGGAGTCTGAAAATGTGTGAAAGGGTTAACATGTGTCTTCTATTTGTAGCTCTCAGTTGGAATAGATAATATTGTGAATCCAGAAGAATTGATCACAAGAACATTCCATTTCAATGTTTTAATAAAATGACTGCTGCAGAAATGTAAAGGCATCTTTACTAGAGAGTGATAACGCTTTCCCACATACAAGATTCTGTAGCAGACGACTTTGAAAACATAGCAAATAGAGCAAACATCTCTTTATTTTAAAGTAATTGAAAACATTGCAACATAAAGAATTTGCTCATTATGAGCAATGTTTATTTTGCCACAATAATTTCCAAAGGCATCTGCTGCAGAGTAGGTAAAATGCATTGCATTATTGAAAGTGTTAAAGGAGTGTATAGTGTTGAGAGAAAAATGGAACTGTTCCTGTATTATGTAATGTTTGCACTAACAGCTTGTGTGTCTGTATGAACAATTTCCCCTTTACAAAAACAGCTTTCAAAAGTCTTCAACTGCGGTTCCCCGAAGTGCTTTATATTCATAAACATAACAGCAGATGCTTGATGAGTGAAATTAAACTCACATGTATAAAGGGGAAGCAAAACATAGCCAAAAAACAAAATAAAGTTATTTTTTATGTTTTATAGAGTTCGCTTTTTATAACTTTGATATAGCAAGTTTGCTTTCTCCATTACTGTAATTCACTGATTTTCAGACTTATTCTGAGTCTGAGTACTATGCAGATTCACAATACTTGGACATGTACTTGAGTAGTTCCAAGTCTGAAACCTTCAAACGAACTCCACCCAGGTATAAAGAGGTTGGTGTTTAATTTTCTGTGCCATAAATCTGGTGGAGGTTTCTCAAACTGAAATAACACCTAAAAAGGACAGGTTCCCCATTTAAATGTTCACCGCTCTTGTTATACTCCTGCACAACTTATAAAATTTTAACATGCATTGAATAAACACTTTCCCATAAACTGATGAATTTGGAAGCTTCTGCAGAAGATTTCTCCTTTTGCCACAATGTTTTCAACTCTATTCAATAATTACTGTTTCATTTATAGATATTTAAATATTTTGCTTAGATGTTTTTCAAAGTCCTGTGTTGTATGAAGGAAGGTGTTAGCCTTTTCCCACAAACAGAAACTTTCTCTGCAGCAGACGAATTTTGAAAACATTTTAACAAAAGGGGATATTGCTCATAATGAGCAATTATTCCTTTTGCTACAGTGTTTTCAACTTGATTGAATTGTTTGTTTTTAATTTATAGAGAGGTTCCATAATTGTTACTAAATTTTTTCAAAGTAGCCTAATGCAGATTTGTTGTATGTTGGAAAGTGTGAAGGGACATAAATCTTAAGTTAATCAAAAAAGGATATACGTCTAGCGTCTGAATTGTTACCATCACAAAGAATATGGTAGTACTGTACATATATATTCAACTGCTTCTGATTGAAACAAGTTCCCACTACTGACATTTGAGCAATCTAGGAAATTCAAGTAGTAAACCAAGTAAACCATAGAATTGGTGGTCTAAAATTGTTTGTTATTCATCTTTAAAACAGATAAGGCAGTTGATGCATGACTTCAGCTTTAAGATGAGGTTTGCAAAACAATTGCATCCATAAATTAGTCATATAATGCATGTAGTAGACAACAAATGAGCAGTGCTCAAGGAAACCAGCCCTAACCAATTTCCACTTGCAGACACATTCTGACACCTACAGCATACAACCTTTAAAAATATGTGGCAAAAGTAGAAATTGCTTGTTATGAGTAATTTTTATTTTGCCAGAATGCTTTCAACTGTATTTACATAATAGAGATTTTCCACATTGTTGCATAGACGTTTTCAAAGTCATCTACTGCTGATTTGTTGTATAAGGGAAAGGTTAACATACTTATTACACATATGGAAAGGGTCTTGCCTGTTTATCCATGCTTAACCCTTTCCCACATACAACACTTCTGCAGCAGACTGCTTTCAAAACTAATTTGTTAAAAACATGAAAAATCTCAATAAATGAGAGTTTTACTACAAAATAGCGTTGAAAACGTGGTAAAGGTGAAATTGCTTGTTTTGAGCAATTTCTTCTTTTGCCACAATGTTTTCAAAAGTTGTCTGATGCAGATGCGTCAAAGTGCTTCTAAATGTGGGAAATGGTTTAGGATCCAAATAGATACTGCATTACAGAACTTCCTTTAAAACCTTCTATGACTTGTTGTCAAACAGTGCACAGTCAGATCAGACTGTATGAATGTGCTGTTTGATCTGGTTATAAACTGTTCGCATATGCCTTATAGTTGGTTTCTGGCAGAGTGATGCTCAAATATAAGATTAGTAAAGATAATGCTTTTTAGGATTGTTTAATGTTTGTCTTTCACCTTGTTGCTGGCTAGTGGGACACGGTTTTAACCCTTACCCAAATATAGACACTTTCTGATGCCTCTGCAACAGACTTCTTTTGAAAATATCGTGACAAAAAGTGAAATTGCACAAAATGAGTCATTTTTAGCTCTACTGGCCAAAGGCCAGAAGGGCTTATGTCGTGGCGATTTGTCCGTCGTGCGTGCGTCCGTCCGTAAACAATTTCTTGTTAACACGATACAGTCTTCACTTTTGATTGTATCTCAACTAAACTTATACAGTAGTTAGATATCCATGAGAGCTCGGTTCCTTTCGAAAACCAGCAAGATCCGCCCATGCATGACTGGATTATGGCCCTTGAAATGGTCAAAATTGCTATAAAAGAGCTTGTTAACACGATACAGTCTTCACTTTTGATTGTATCTCAACCAAACTTATACAGTAGTCAGATACCCATGAGAGCTCGGTTCCTTTCAAAAACCAGCCAGATCTGCCCATGCATGACTGGATTATGGCCCTTGAAATGGTCAAAATTGCTATAAAAGAGCTTGTTAACACAATACAGTCTTCTTTTTTGATTGTATCTCAACCAAACTTATACAGTAGTTAGATATCTATGAGAGCTCGGTTCCTTTCGAAAACCAGCCAGATCCGCTCATGCATGACTGGATTATGGCCCTTGAAATGGTCAAAATTGCTATAAAAGAGCTTGTTAACACGATACAGTCTTCACTTTTGATTGTATCTCAACCAATCTTATACAGTAGTTAGATATCCATGAGAGCTCAGTTCCTTTCGTAAACCAGCCAGATCCGCCCATGCAAGACTGGATTATGGCCCTTGAAATTGTCCAAATTGCTATAATTGAGCATGTGAACACAATAGAGGCTCCATTTACTATCTGATCTTCATCAAACTTAGATAGTAGTTAAATATTGATGAGAGCTTGGTTCCTTTTGAAAATCAGCCAGATCCGCCCATGCAAGACTAGATTATGGCCCATGAAATTGTAAAAATTGCTATAATACAGCTTGTGAACACAAAAGAGCCTCCATTTACTATCCGATCTTCACCATACATACATGCTCTGGATTGAAAATGACCAAAGAACCATACCAGTAGAGCATAGGCCCTCATGGGCCTCTTGTTCTTTTTGCCAGAATGTTTTCTACCCTATTCAATTATGATACATGTACTATTATTTACAGAGATTTTCCATATTTTAGCCATGGTGTTTTCAGTCGTCTGCTACAGATTTGTTGCACGTGGGAAAGGGTAAAAGCATTGATGAAGTGTAAAGCCAGCCCCCTTACCTCACTAGCTAAATGTAGATGCTTACAATATGGAATAGGGGAACAATAAAAAATTGAAAAGAATAGTAAAAAACTGTTGAGAAGAGAAAATATTAGAATAGGAGAACAAAAAATTCTTACCGTAACGATGCTTTCAAAATGTGTCTAGGAATCCGCCGTGGCCTAATGGTTAGCGTTGGGGATTTGGAGCTGGGCATTTCGGGTTTGATCCCTAGTTGTCGCACAGTGATCATGGTGGAGAGCCCTTGAGCAAGCCACATTTCTTAGCCTAGTACTGGCTTGTTTACTATGGGATCATGAATAAGTGAACTGTTGCCTTGATATAACTGAAATAATGTTCCTGCTGGTGAGATATCAAAAATGGACTTACTGTTTCATAGAAAAAGTTAACTGATTTTATATCTTATTTTGGTCTTTAGTAAATTTCAGCTAGAATTTGTAACATTTATCAGTATAAAATAACATGGAGTTCTGTGAATTTTAGAAGAATGACTGTTAGGAGTTCTGAACTTTTTATCTATTAACATGATAGATTTAAGATTGATTAATGCTTTGCATTGTAGGCTTCTTTTTCAACTGTTTGTTTAAAGTATTAAGTTTTATTATTGCACAGGCTTAGTAAGTATTTAGTATGGGAGAAATGCTCAACCATGGCAGTATCAGCAGACGATAACACATATATTTGCATTTTCTAATTTCTTAATTGAAATTAATGAAAGACTACTGGACTTTATTGTGTTGGTACAAAGATAACGTATGTTTCATTTCAGTCTTACAATGACTACATGCGAGAGTTTGTAAACAGAGCACCAGCACCACCTCCCATGCCTCCATATGGACCACCGGTAAGATATTTAAACAAACAATTACACAAAATGGCCAATTTTTTATGGACAGCCTCTATGGTGTAGTGGTAGAGTGTCCACTCTGTGTGCAGGAGGTTGCATGTTCGATCAACAGTTGGGTCATACCAAAGACCAAAATGGTAGTAATGGTTGGTGTTCAGTGTTGCGGGGTTAGCATTACAACTGACTGGCTGGTGTCAGGATTAATGGCCTAGTACTACTGGTAACTGATCCAGGAAATGCTGTAATATAACTGAGAAACTGTTGAAAGCGGCGTTAAACACTTATCAATCATTTTCTATTGGCATAATACTATTTCTTGGGTGAGAAACAATCAGTCATAAAATTGACATTTCTTCTGATACAGGATGAACTTCTAGAGGCAAACTAATCTTGGTAACATTCACTAGATTTGTACACATCTAGTGAATACTTGAGACATTTCATGAATTTTCTAACCTTCTTCTGTTGTAGCATTTGTTTCTATAAAAAAAAAAATCAGTATCGTATCTTAAACATTAATGTGAGATTTTATTATTTTTGTAGCCTCAGGCATATGGTATGGACCCCATGGCCCACTATCAGGGATATGAATACCCCAGGGAACATCAAATGCCACACCCAGAATATGGGAGATCTCAATCACCAATGACCAGATCTAGATCTGATAAACGCTCAGTAAGTACCAGTATACAATACCCACATAGAGACGCAAATATGACATATCTGTCACAGAAAACTTTGAAATCATTATGGAAAGAGAAGAAATTGTTCATCATGGGCCACTACTGCTTTTGCCACTATATTTCAACTGTATTTAAGAATTATACTTAATTTATATAGATTTTCCATAGTTTTGATGAGAGGATTTTAAAGTTTCTGCTGCAGATTTGTCTTTTGTGGGAAAGAGGAGTATACATTAGACTTTCAGTTTGTAAATAATCTTCAATAGTGAACAAGCTCTGTGAAAGTTTGGCATTTGCCAACAGTTAAGAAAGTACCAGATCAGCCAGCACTGTCAATTTTGTCCCGTCAATTATGCATAGTTTCAAGTCTTCTATAAAGCTGTTCCATTTGCATCCTTCGCATGGATGTACAAGTTGATGTTTTTCCACAAATGAAATAATCGTGTTATGGTTGGTTTTCGCAGAGCACCATTCCATTGCTTTTATCATTCAAAAAGCTAAATTGTGAGATGAGCAAATTTCTGATTGCATACACTGTAGCCACACACAAATTATCTTAACTAAAAAATTATTGTTGAAATGCATTATTTAATGAAGTTGATCATTTGTTATTGAGATTAACAAGTTTGATTAAATCTGTAAATGTTATTCTTTCCCAAACTGCATCACAACTGCAGACTATTGATTGTCAGTTCAGTTTCGTCTCGTATTAACATTTAGTGTCAACATTTGGTTAACTAGTGTGTTGAGGTCTATATCTCCGTCAGTTCTATCACTGATCAATGTATATTCACATGTGGTTTCACTTTGTTGAGTATGATTGATTGTCATCATTTGGTGTCTGTTACTTAAGAATAATGCAAATATGACTAAAGTTTGAGTTTAACTTTGCTTAAAACCTTTGTAATTAGGTCCATATATCTGATAATCTCGGACACTTCTTGACACAGGTCAATGAAATTTCACAAGTTGTTTCACCTTATTGTGTATAATTAATTGCCACCATCATTTGGTGACTTGTACTTGAGATTAATCCAAAAATGACGTAAGTTCAGCTTTAGTTGACTTCTGTTAACCTTTCGGTTTTGGTCCACATCCCAAACCTACTTATCACAGGTCAATGAAATTTCACATGTGAATAAACTTTTAAATAGATATTTGTTAAATACGTTTTTCATTTAAAAACGTGCAAAGTTTTAAATGAAAGGTGATGGGACATGTTGCAAAAGCGAAAGAGCATTTTGGTGCTTAACAAGTCGGCATTTGTATTTCAACATTCAAACTATTATCTTATTTATTTATATTTTTAGGGTTCAAGAGGCGATATCTATGACAAATATGAGAGTAGATATACTTCCTCTGGAAATGTAAGTATGACTGTATAATCTTGTTGTATTGGTTTTGTAGCTAATGTCTGTCATCAGCTAGTTTAGGCTCTTCGAGATTAAATGTAAGGGATAGAAACATTGATAAATGAAAAATCTTTTTGATACAGTTTAGCAAACTCTTTTGAATAAGATGAAATTGCTCATTATTCTGTCAATGTTTTAGATCACTTAACCCTTTTCCACATACAACAGATCTGCAGCAGACAACTTTGGAGACATCTTGACAAAAATGTAAAGAATTTCTGTTGGGGAATTTTTATTATTGAATAAAATTGGTGAAAACATTGTGGTAAAAGGAGAAAATCATCTTTGAAGGAAGAATATAGTAAGATATCTTTTATGTTTTGCAGAATTCTATATCAATTGTGCAAATAGAATGTAAGGTAAGGTATATTTTCTTCTTTCAGTATGACAGGGATGTGGAAGACTTTTTACGTCGAACAACAGGCAGTATGTCAAGACAGCGAGATCATGAACGAGATCGTAGTCGTGATAGAGACCGGGAACGTGACAGAGAACACCGTCATCGTGAGAGAGACAGGGAGGGTGAGAGAGAACGACATAGGCATCGAGAGCGCAGATGAAACATATCAGTGTTATATATATATATATTGAATGTGAGAGTGAAAGGTGCATGTTGTTAGTGGGAGTTACTATTGTAATGTACATAAAAGAACAATTTGCATAATGATCCTGAAAGAGCTCTAGGTTATGGCAGAAAAATAGATGTTTATCATGGTCTTTTTGGTGTGGGAGGCGGGATTCAAATTGAAAACATCTGAATGAAATATCAGGGTTTTGTGTTACCTGCCTGTAAGGCAAGGAGAAGTTTAACCCTTTCCCATCTGGAGCAGACGACCTCTTTAAGTCTTCATTCAAAATAACATAAATGAAAGACTAATTTTTGAATAAAGTTGAAATCATTGTGACAAACGGAAAAATATGCTTATTATATGCACTTTCTCCTTTTGCCACAATGTTTTCAAAAGTCTTCTTCTGCAGAGGTGTCAAAAAATGTCTGTATGCAGAAAAGGGTTAAGGATCACTACTGCATTAGTCACGCTTTTACTTTTGTAATAGTTGCAGGGGACTTGCGTGTTCCTGTGGAATTAGAATTGATAACATTTAACCCTTCCCTACATATAGACACATTCTGACGTATCTGCAGCAGACGACTTTTAAAAACATTGACATATAAAGGAGAAACTGCTTATGAGCAACTTCCCCTTTTGTCACAATGCTTTCAACTCTATTCAATAATTTAACTATTATTCAAAGAGATATTATGGCAGAAAAATAGATGTTTATCATGGTCTTTTTGGTGTGGGAGGCGGGATTCAAATTGAAAACATCTGAATGAAATATCAGGGTTTTGTGTTACCTGCCTGTAAGGCAAGGAGAAGTTTAACCCTTTCCCATCTGGAGCAGACGACCTCTTTAAGTCTTCATTCAAAATAACATAAATGAAAGACTAATTTTTGAATAAAGTTGAAATCATTGTGACAAACGGAAAAATATGCTTATTATATGCACTTTCTCCTTTTGCCACAATGTTTTCAAAAGTCTTCTTCTGCAGAGGTGTCAAAAAATGTCTGTATGCAGAAAAGGGTTAAGGATCACTACTGCATTAGTCACGCTTTTACTTTTGTAATAGTTGCAGGGGACTTGCGTGTTCCTGTGGAATTAGAATTGATAACATTTAACCCTTCCCTACATATAGACACATTCTGACGTATCTGCAGCAGACGACTTTTAAAAACATTGACATATAAAGGAGAAACTGCTTATGAGCAACTTCCCCTTTTGTCACAATGCTTTCAACTCTATTCAATAATTTAACTATTATTCAAAGAGATATTCTCTATTTTTGCTTAAATGTTTTCAACGTTGTCTGCTGCAAATTCGTTAAAGGTTAAAAGTTGTCAACAGATGTCATTTCTTACAATGATTTAATCCTTTCCCACATACAGACACATGTTGATTCCAGTGCCACAACTCACCCTTTTCCTCATACAACAATTCTGCAGCAGACGACTTTGAACATATTTTGTCAAAACATAGGTTATCCATTTTAACCTATGACAAAAAGTGGAAAACATTGTGGCAAAAGGAGAAATTGCACGTTTTGTGCAATTTCTTCTTTTGTCACCATGTTTTCAAAACACCGTCTGCTGCAGAGGCGTCAGAAAGCGTCTATATGAGGGAAAGGGTTAATAAATAAACTCTCATTCATAGAGATTTTTCATATTTTCGCAGAGATGTTTTCAAATTCATTTTCTGATTTGTTGTATGTAGGAAAGGGAGGTTAAAAGCTGTCAACAGATGACAGAAGCAAAATTGATGAATCATTTAGACACTGTTGTCCAGCAGACCAGTTATATAAAGTCAAATCATTAGAAACGTCATCGGGAGTGATATTTATAATAGGCAAAAACAGCAATGGTTCAATAGTTTAAAGAAATCTTATTTAAATAAACTGGTCCTACCTACAGCTCTGTGTGTAAATAGTGTCACGGTAATCTCTTCTTTGATTTTTAATGTCACTGGCTATGATACTGATAATTTAATTATAGCTCTTGTACATTCAACTTGTCATAACTTGAATGTGAAATAAGCTCATTGTTCACTGACCAATCAGTCGAATAACTTTGACAGTTTAATGTGCAGGAGAAATACCTATTGCAACCAAAAAAAAGGAAAGCTTAACCTTTGTGCTTAAAAGCAGACTGAACAAAGGTATTAACCCTTTCCCTCATACGGCAATTCTGCAGCAGACTCCTTTGAACGTATTTTGTCAAGAAATAGAAAATCTCCATAATTGAATGGATAACCTATGACAAAAAGTGGAAAACATTGTGGCAAAAGAAAAAATTGTAGGGATATGCCAAAAAAGTTGAATTGGTTATCTGATCTGATAATTTTTATAGTCCTCTGCATGAAAGCATGTGAGAGAGAGAAAAGGATGTTTTTAAGTTGAATGCATTGTGGAAAAGGGAAGGAGAAAAAAAAAATGCTTATTTTGAGGTATTTATCCCTTTTTCTACAATAAATACAAGAGCTGCTTGCTGCAAAGAAGTCAAATGTTGTCTGTACAATGAAATATAGAAAGGGTATCTGAAATATAAGATGTAAATGGGTTTCTAAATTTTATATGTATACATTTCTTTTTTTTTATCTTTATTCCATTTTTTGGATTATAAATCTACTATTAACCTTTCACCATATGGAGACGCATCTGCAGCAGATGACTGGAAAACATTGTTGCAAAATATAAAAATGTTCATTGTGAGTAAGATCTCCTTTTGATACAATGTTTACAATTCTAATCATTAATTATTCTGCCAAGATCAAGTTTACAAATCAATTATTAATGCAAACATATATAGCTACTTGCACATTTCATAGTAATAGATGCTATACTGGCTTTGCATTAAGCCATGTAAATGAATTACCAGTCATGTGAAAAGCCATTTATACCACAAATTTAAAGTTTTTTATTTAGACTTTCCACATATAGACCCGTTTTGGTGCAAACAACTTCACAAAGCATTATATCAAAAAAGGAAATTGCTCAATTCTATTAAAGAAATATACTTCCTTTTACAGTGATTTTCCACATTTCTGCCTACATAGTTTTCAAAGTCGTCTGTTGCAGAGTTATTGTACACAGGAAAGGATTAACATAATAAATAATTCGAAGTGACAGCAAATGTGTTGTATGTGGGGAATGACTTGGTAAGTAGTTCTTTATCCTTTACCAGAATGTTTTCATTGCCAGATTTCCTGAAATGAAAACTTTCAAAGAATGTTATCTTCGACTAAACAGAAACTTGTTCTCCTTTTCCCTTAACCCTTTCCCTCATACGACAATTCCGCAGCAGACGACTTTGAACGTATTTTGTCAAAACATAGGTTATCCATTCACTGGAAAACATTGTGGCAAAAGGAGAAATTGCACGTTTTGTGCAATTTCTTCTTTTGTCACTATGTTTTCAAAAAGCCGTCTGCTGCAGAGGCGTCAGAAAGCGTCTATATGAGGGAAAGGGTTAACAAAAATATGTGGTGTGAAGGACAAATGAAAAGCGCTACAGGAAAACCAACCTCTTAAAAGCATTTCCGACAAATGTGGATCCAGATCAACCTGTACATTTGCTGAGTTTCATCTGACTGTACTATTTGCCAAGAAATAACAGGTTTCAAGGAACATTTTACAAATACTGTCTTTTTGGATTGAATAACATTGAGGCACAGGAAGATCTGAATCTACCTTTGTCAAACATCCTAAGGTCGGTTTACTCGAGCATGGCTAAAATATATAATGAATAAAGACGATGAAGCCTGTGGTAACACTGCAGATGCACTCCCTTGTCATGGACTTCATTGTTAACATGTGTGTGAGTCACGTCAGATAAACAGGGGTCTTGTTTCTGCAAACAATGAATTATCGGGCAACAGTTCGCCAACTCATAGAAGAGTATTACTAAAATGTAACTTCTGGAAGAAAACCCAGAATTGTAGTTCCTTCTGGTACCTTCCATGGTACTTTATATGCTGATATGACTGGATGCAAGATGTCCGCCTTTCAGTCTGACACTGCTCATATGCAAGAACATTATAATCATTCAAAACTCATATTTCATAATTTGTTCATTCAGCATTTACATGTAATAATAACACTTTCATGTCTCGCCTATTTTATATTTTTCATAGTATGCAGGTGCTCTGCAACAATTTGTATTCACACAAACCGAATGTTTGTGTAAAATAAAGTGTTTCGACTACAAAATCCACTTAATTTTATCCAAAATAAAATACATGATTTTATAATGATTATGTTTTACTTGTTTATTATCACAGTGACACCTTGGTTGTATTTGTCCCAAACTACGCATATGTCTGTATCCCCGGCATGGTGACCGGTCATACCAAATATTTTAAAAATGGTAGTAATGGCTGCCCTCCTTGGCGCTGAGGGTTGCTGGCTTGACAACACGACTGACTAGCTTGTGTCGGGATAAATGGATCGGTAGTACTGGTAACTTGCCCAGGAAACACTGATATAGCTATAAAAAAGAAATGTTGAGAACGGCGTAAAACGTCAAACAATCATATCTCTGAAGCCGTGTGTATAGAGCGCACAGCACAACATAATAACTTGTCTTTGGTATCTTGACATCTGCTGGGACGCTTTAAGCTAGACAAAACTGTCGCAGAAGAGCTAGCTAGCTAGCGTTGTTGCTTTTGGAAAAATAGTGTAGTATTGATTTACAATCTAGACCCGTCCTGTGAGCTGTTACACAATGCTGGTCTCCGACAGCTCGATTTTGTTAAATCGCCAGGGCACGTGATGAGCTCTAGGATGCCCTTGGAAATGGCAAAAGACGATGGAATTTTCTTTCGGTGATGCCCTATCAGAATTGCTGAAAGAAACAACATGGCAGCAGAAAATAGAATATTTTTAAAAATGATATCGCCTTAAGCGCTTGGTCAATTTCGACGAAGCTTCACAGGAATGTAATCTAGGATGAGTAAAGTAAATTTCCTTATTTAAAAAATATTTTTTTAGAAACAAAAATGCAAGTGTTAGAGATTTGGTATGTAGCATCAGGAAGTGGCACTTTTAATCCCTTGGATCATAATGGCTTCACCTAAGGGGCACATGTTTTACATAGGAAATATATTGACCACGTATTTAATCCATGTAGTTGATGGTCGTCAGCACAAACCTTGGTCACACAAAACTTTACTGCATCAGGCAGTATAAGGCTTGTTATGTATAGTAATATTTCGACATTTAAGTGTGTGACTTCTATTAACCAAGTGAACGATAAAGGGCCATTATGGTCCTCTCGTTTAAAAAATAGTTTTATCATCTGGCGGAGCCACATCAAAGGCATGGACTGATGGATTTGATTAAAACTACATGGAAATGTTAACCGCCATAGGGATACTTGCCTCAAAGACACCCGAGTTATGTCCCATTTAACAGAAACCGTATTTATGCTGTACGTACATCATGGTTTATCTCACAACTACAGGCCTCATTGAACATCCAATTCCTGGTTGAGTTCTAAACTGGGTCACACGGGGAAAAATCTAGTAGACTTGATCAAATTTTAGAGAAACCTCTGTTTTAATAAAACCACCAGAACCTTCATCTCCACCAATTTCCAGTCAGATTCAAAACTGTTAATATGGGGGTAAAAAACTAGGACAATTTTGAAAAATGCCTTGGGAACAAACATGAGTTCAAATTTGTTATCCAATCGTTGTGAAAAATCACCAGAACACCCATCTCCCGTCATATCCTAGTCAGGTTCGAAATTGGGTCGTGTGAAGTAAAATTTTAGATAAAACCTTGTTAACACAGAATCCCAGCGTAATCAGCAGCTGAGAACATTTTAAATTCATCATGGTAAAAGGACAAATTGACCACAATGGGCTATTTCTCATTTAAAGAGACATGTCAACAGGATTTTTCTTTAAACATAGTGAAAAATATGAACTTCTCATTATCACCATTTTCCAAGATTTTCCAAAATGATTTCAGATTTATTCTCAGTTGTTTTCGACGCTGTCGATCTAAATATATATATATATATATATATATATATTTCACGAGTTATATCTGAATTTTCAATACGTTAACATTTTCCTAAATATGTGTTTTCAATATGGTAATACCTTGCCAAAAGGTAACTAAAATACGTCACATGTTGTATGTGAACCTGTTAGTTCGAATGTCTGTATTGTATTCTTCTTCGTAAACTCATTTCCTGTACGATATCGGTCAATGCCATTGACTTGTTTTCTCTCGGACTGTATCATGTTATGTATTGCCTGTTGGATGTTTGGGGATAGGAATTAGACGTCGATACTCAAAGCTTGCCATTTTGGACTACGTACGCCAACTTGGATAATCATTCGCCCAAACCCATTCCGAATGAAATATAACATGCGGGCCTGCAGCGAATGTGATCAATCAATGGATAAGGAACTATTTTTGAAACTGCATTGTACTTGCTATTACTCGAACATGTGATAATTCGAATATATCGTTTTTAACTCAAACACATTCCTGGAACGGATCTTTCACTGCTTAGCTTTCATAATGAACACTTTAACCCTTTCCCTCATATAGACGCTTTCTGACGCCTCTGCAGCAGACGGCTTATTAAAAACATAGTGACAAAAGAAGAAATTGCTCAAAATGAGCAATTTCTCCTTTTGCCACAATGTTTTCCACTTTTAGTCATAGGTTATCCATTCAATTATAGAGATTTTCTATTTTTTGATAACATATGTTCAAAGTCGTCTGCTGCAGAATTGTTGTATGGGAAAAAGGGTTAAGCATAAATTAATTACGAAGCTGACAATACATAAATGAATTTGACATAAATCCAGTCGTCACTCGAACACGTCGATAACTCGAAGTTATTAATGGATCCGCTTCTTATTCGAGTTATTGCTAGTCCACTGTGCAACTATTTCTGTTATGGCCATAAGCAGTTTGTCATGTTCAATTAAGTTTAGAAGTGTATTTGAGATAATGTTAGTATGAACAAATTAAACAATTTCAATCATTAGCTTACGAAATAAGTTCTCACTTCACTATTACAATAACATGCTGTTTATAGACATCCAAAGACCTCACCGATTTTTGAATTAATACTTTCATTTTCATTTTGTCGGTCTGGCGTTAAATGCACGCATATCTATTTTCACGTCATACTTTGTTTAATCGATGTAACCAGTTAAGTAAAACTATATGAGCCTTTTAACTTGACAAAACTTTAACCGGACTGAATCCACAGGGTATCCGCCGTGGCCAAGTGATATTGGTCGGTAATTTTAAAACCGGCACAATACCACACCGCGGCGGTCATGGTTGAGTACCTTTGGGCAGGGCTTATTTCCTAGCCAAGTACTGGTTTGTTTACCCATGAATCATTAATAAGTGAACTGTTGTCTTGGTATCCCGGGAATAATGTTGAAAACAGGCGTAAACACAAATATGACACACTGAAACCACACGTGCCATGTCTAGTGATTTGGGGTCATAAACAGATAAATTGATGTCAAAAGATGCATGTAGGACTACATTACAAGTTGACACCCGATGGAGGTTCCGGTGAGACTTCTCGAAAGTACAGGCTCGCCCGAGTCTTCAATTCACGCCGATGAAATAAAACCCCACACCACTATACGGGACATGGGCTCATTACATTAGTATCATTATCATTGGCTTTAAATAGCGTTTTTGAATATTACCGTGTGTAAGATTTCGGCTATTCATCAATAATACGTTCCATGAGAAAACCAACATTATGGAATATGCGTAATATATCGACCCAGATCAGCTTGCACAGTTCGCGCAATCTAATCCGGGCCGGCACATTCTGTCTCAGGGGGATAGAGGTATAGAGTAATGATTCATGGAACAGAAAATCCAGAGGAGGCGAAAAGTGTCTGTCCGGGTTAGCCTGCCCGGAATGCTTAGGCTGATCCAGGTCGATACTTTACTTAGAGTCCACAATATTGGTTTTCTCGAGGAACGGCACATATAAAACAACCAACGGCTTTCATGAAAATACTATGTCTACCTTGTTTACGAGTGCAGTGGAGCGAATGGTGTCCGCGGTCAATTTATTGTCACAATTACTTCATTTTATTAGTTAAAACATATGTATTCATTCAATTGAAGCAATATACAAGTTTATGTAGGCAATGTTACAGAGTAGTAGATGCATGTATTAGAAAACAAGCAAACTATGCTTATATTAATTCCTCTCCTTGATGGTTGCATACATATAGACATTTGCCAAATAGAGTTAGTGTAATATATTTGATAATCCTAGCCTTCCTTAACTGAAAGTTCAAAACATTCACAATTTGGTATTTTATCTTATTTTGCTTGTTGTCATCCAGTCGCCCGCCCCCACACTTATAAAGGAAACGTATTCCTCACTACAGTTACATGTAGATTAATAGTCAAAATTTAATTAAGATGCTGAATAAGTACAAAATACATAAAAGACAGCTCTGCAATAAAGTATACGTAGTGATCAGAGGGTAACGATAGGCGTTATAATGAAAACAAGAGGTTTTATTATTCAGATATCTATATATATAAAACACGCACATATTTATAAACCAGGTTTATATGCCCATGGTATAAATGAAAGCTGGATAATTTATGCTTGTTTCTTGATGTTTCCATGTTTAATTATTAGTCGCCGGGCAGAAGCCCGCGACTTCTATTTTTAATAGGTTTTCTGAAATCACATGGGAGGGGGGGTTATTATTAGAAAGAAACACATTTAGATGTCTTGAACATATTACAATTGTGTTTGTCAAGCGCGTAGCTAGGCTTACGCACGTACGCACGTGCGTAAGAAATATTTTGAGAGTTTCAAAAATGAAAATGAAACAAATGCGAAAAATGCAAAAAAAAACTGGACCCTAAGGAGGGCAAGGATGAAAAAGGAAAAATCAGAACAATTCAGACATGATCAAAATGTCAAAATAATAATCTATATTTATTGATAATATTAGATGTCCTATGTAGTTTGTATACAGTCATATAGTATTTTCATATTGTACGATATTCGACGTATATTGTTGGAGCAAATTGTGGTCCGTGCTATTTATTTGGATCTGAGAAGAGATCGCTATTGTCGCAACCTGCAACAATCAACCGACTAAGGCAATCTTGGCAAGGTTATCACCGCTCACATTAAGTGCAAAACACATGCGCATTCGCTTGAAGCGGCTGAACATTTCACTGCAGTTATGTCTGGAATTAAGAAAAGTATTGCCCAATCAGTTTCATATGCCAATGATGTCCTAGTTAGCAAGAACATACATGTATTATAAGGCATAATTGATACAATGATATCCTTTGTTGTAAACACAATCTAGCTATACATGGTCATGAGGATAAAAAAGTAACTTTAAAGCAAAACTAACCCTGTGCTGGGTGATCATTTGAAGAACGGTGACGCGATACACTTCATCCGCTATATAAAATGAAGTAATCACGATATGCAGGGATCAAATCAGTAAGGACATTTTGCGCAAATACAAAAGTGTTCCGTTCTTTGGGTTTATAACAGACGAAGCCACTGACGCGTCTACTATGGAGCAAGTGGTTTGAGGTACTTCGACCATACAACCAAGTCGTTCAGGCTACGATGGAGCATCCAACATGTCCGGAAATTTCTGTGGTGTTCGAGCGAGTTCGGCAGATAATTCCCGACGCAGCCTGTGTACAACCACTACAAAGCTCACTGTCCAAACCTTGCTATATCATGCGTCCGAGGAGCCACTTGCTAGAAACATGATAAAGACCGTTCAAGAAGTGGCATTCCTGTTTTACTTCTCAGGCAAACGATTGTTGCGTTTTCATGAAACTAAGTAAGCATAAAACACATGGAAAATCGGACTAAATTACAGTCGCACTTAACACTTTCAAATGCTCGTATACGACGGTCGTTGACAGCTTAGATGACTTCTTTCTTAACTATTGTGATGCCAAAGCCGGGGCATATGAACTGCGATCACTCAGTTCGGTTTCTTCGAGGTTTCACTTTTGTTGAAGTGCCAGTTAATGTTGGTAAAAATAAATTCCGAATGCTGCCAACGTTTTTAGGGTATTTTGTGTAGATATGCCGTACATAAGGGTATCAAGTAGGCTCATTTAGAAATTGTGAAATATACACCAGAAGTCACCTGAGCCCATATAGACGGGTTTTTTTCCCTAGAATGGTGCGTATTCCACAAATCGACCCAGCTACGCGCCTGTTTGTTTAAAAACACTAAAAAATGACACATCTAAAATGATATAAATATTCCGATGTTTTAGGTATTTTCAGTTTCTTTATTTTGACTCGCATTTATGTTTTTTTGTTTTATTTACGAAGACAAAACAGTCCCTATTAGCTAGACTGGTATACTTTATTTTACACTATATACTACATGTAATCAAAAGTCGATAACTACAAACCTTTACGTCGCAGTCTAATTTGTTTACTTACGCGCACCTGCGTGACTTGCGAATACCAACTGCGTAGACCAATCTCCTTTGCAGAGAGCCGCTCTTTACACTCACTTACAAATAGTAAATTATAGTGATTTAAAATGTTTTTTTGGTTCGGAACAAATGAAGAAATGAACAAACCGAGATAAAACTGGTTTTAATGGAAAAATGACTTTGACCGAACACTCTCTGCCTATAAAGAGAGTTTCAAGAACGACACCTCTGCGAATAAAAAAGATTCGGGTCTTTCGTACAAAATTATTTCGTCCTTGACAATTTTAAATGTGTCATTTAATTCCCTAAAGGTATATTGCTTCCGATCTGCATATTGTTATGCATCATTGACACAAGGGCGCTCATCATAATATAATTTTAAAACATGAGTAGTTTGTTGTTTTCATTATAAACAAGAGTACCGCAAACGGTACATAATACGCCCGTCAGGAACTTCTTTGTAAGTTTCCTCTTTGTTTTGATATATTGTTTGTTTGTAAAAAGATAAAGTCGTTCAGGAATAAGTTGTTAAAGAATAATGGGAAACTATGAAAAATGCATAACTCATGCAGAAATTGACAAATATTCTAAGTCCAAAAAGGGGCATAACTCATTCAAGAATTGACGAAATCCCAGGAAATATGAACTTGATCTGTGACACTTGATTACAAAGCCATATACATAATTTCAGCTCAATACATCAAAGCATGTAGAAAAAAAGTGCGGAAAACCAATATTCTAAGTCCAAAAAGGGGCATAACTCATTCAAAAATTTACGAAATCCAAGGAAATGTGAACTTGATCTGTAACTCATGATTACAAAGCCATATACATAATTTCAGCTCAATAGATCAAAGCATGTAGAAAAAAAGTGCGGAAAACAAATATTCTAAAAAATATTCTAAGTCCAAAAAGGGGCATAACTCATTCAAAAATTGACGAAATCCCAGGAAATATGAACTTGATCTGTGACACATCACTACAAAGCCTTATACAAAATTTCAGCTCAATAGCTCAAAGTATGTAAGAAAAAAGTGCGGAAAACCCGAACGGACGGACGGACGGAGGGACGGACTGACGGACGGACGGACGGACATGACGATACCATAATACGGACCGTTTTTAAAAAACGGTCGTATAAAAAGGAAGGCAAGAATTAAAATAAATTAACATGTTGTAGGGCTAAGTTTATGTTCGAAATTAAGTTTAAATTATACAACAATTTCAATGAGATTTAACTGTTTAGTTGATATTATATTTCGAAGGTGGTCTAATTTATAAATATTGGACTACATTTCAACATTTGTTAAAGTATGATATAATTAGGATGCTAAGCAAATATCATTTTGAGAAAAAGAGAAAACTCATGTCTTCAGCGATTTAACCCTTATCTCATTGTTTTAAAAGTAGATTGCTGCAAAGGGGTCCACTGTTGACTTTAAAAGAGGAAAGGTAAAATGACGTGCTATTGCATGCAAATCCTCAATTGTCTGTTTTGTGGTTTTATTGAAAAATAATAATATTCAAATATTCTGACAAACATCTTGAAAAGTGTATGTGGAATTCACAAATCTTATAATTATTCCTTAATGAAAGCACTGTATACATACTAAGACTAATGATTGGCAAGATTACTCATTTCCATCACTGTTTATGATCAATAATTAGTTGGTTGTGTGTATGGTCAACCTACTTTGGAATGGAGATTGACCATAAACAATGAAAGGCTTTAATTATCATTCACTTCGTTGACAAAACAATGCAAGTTATGATACATTTTCACTTGACCCCACCCCTGATGTTCCAATATGCCCCTCAGTTGATAACTGTTTATTCAACTATTATAATGTTAGTATTATGCATAACTGCACCCCGGCGACATTGATGCATTGCATCAACTTTCTCTTGTTTTCATTTATTCGAAACAAAATAAAAAGGAAATGATCATGGAAATCTTTATATAACTATCCTTAAAATACACAAATTATAAGCGATGTTATACTTAATGGTAGAGGGGGGAAATATTAAGAAACTCGTGGCGCTTTTGTAGGCCGCAAAATACACAAAGAAACGTTACTTTTTGTATTGTAATATTATCCTTGATCATAAGGACGCATTTTACTATTGTCATAAATCAATCAATTTCAAAATGAGCTGTTCTCTAACCAGAGTTTCTATAAAGGAAGATAGTATAAATCTTTCCTGTCGTTATAGTCGTGCATGACTCCGGTCGTGCTGTTAAACGTCTGTCTCGGGGGAGCGGTAAATCAAGGTTCGATCCCCGGTCGGATCATATCAAAGACTTTAAACAATGTAGTTATAGTTTTCCTCCTTGGTGACTAGGCTTGTGGGAGACTAGGGTTCGATCCCCGAGCAACGACTTGTTTCCTATGCCCTCTGGGTTGCAGGAATAGCACAGCGATTGGTACATCCATGATCGGTATCAGGATATATACTGCGATGACACTGGTAATTTATTCAGGAAACGCCGTTATATAACTGATATACTGTTGAAAGAGGCGTAAAATACTCTTCAAATAAACCCAATGCATGTGAACGAACTATTTATAAACGTGTAAGTAGGGTTTTCCCTATGATTGCCCAATCCGCGTTATATTTCAATAGAATCGTTTCGAATATTGATTAAGTATAAGGAAGTGTGTATTTTCTTTTCAAAAAAAAAAAAAAACGCCTGGTTGATTTGTAAATGTTTCCCTTTACGCAGGCGTATTTAACCCTTTCCCACATGAATCAAATCTGCAAAACACGACTTTGAAAACATACCCTAAATTGTTTGGAAATTCCCTTTAAAAGAAAGTACACTATTTGAATAGAGTTGAAAACATGGTGATAAAAGGAGAAATTGCTCGTTTTGGGCAATTTCATTTTTTGTCACCATGTTTTAAAAAAGCGGTCTCCTGCAGAGGCGTCAGAAAGCTTATATATGAGGTAAAGGGTTAAAACGTCCTCTAGCAAATAAGCAACTAAACAAATGTTAATAATAATACTAAAACGGTAAATGGTCTTAATAGTAATGAGTTTAATATATTTTGGTATACATATATATATGTACATTTCTTAATAGTTTGGCCGATTCAATACATAAATACGTAAAGGACGGTACGGTATGGTATGGCTCCATTGTTTGTTCACGTAAGACTGCATACTATCAATCGAATGTTTTAAAACATGTCGGATTAGAAATACCTCTGGTTTATACATTCTTCGATTAAAACGTGCATGTACATAGTAAAACATAAAATAATACTCCATTCTTAAAGTTATTCATGAGTTTTATAAGCCATCTTTTGAAGGAGTCGTGAACTTTTATAAGGATATTATAAAGAGGTAAGTCTTGTCTCATACATTTTCAGGTTGTAAATGGATTAGTGTAAATGGACTAAATTGTATTCGTTTTACTCGGGTTTTGCTTTGTTTTGTCAAATACGCAAGGAACAAGGAGTATGTACTCATATTTCCAGATTGTAAAGACAAAAGTCGGATGGAAAAGGCTAGAGGATTTGTCAAATTAAAAACATTTTAACTAGGAGAATCAATATTGACAAATAATAGTATGTTTTTGAAACAAAGTATAACTGGAATTTTTTTAATTTACCGATGCCTTCTTTTTCCATGTTGTAACGTTGATTAGATTAGATATTGAATACGTCTTCAATGACGAGTCTCTCATTATTTTGAAGAGTATTTGTCTCGGATACTCCTATATATATATATATATATTTAATACATGTAAGCATACATGTTTGTATTGTCCATGTAAATTGAATTGTCGAATGATGAATATGAAACAAGATTGCTTGGGGTTTAACGCCGTTTTTAACATTTTCTCAGTCATATTACGGTGATCAGTTCAACTACACATGTGTTTCCTGGTTTTCACATACCAGTACTCCACATAACAATCTTCCCAAGCAACAATATGTAACAAGATCAGTTTACAAAGCAATATTTATAGTAAATTGACTACCTAGCGACGGACAATACTATCAGTACACTTTTGTTCTTATTTAGAAACACACTAGTTAGTCATGCATGTCCGGCTACATTGATGCAATGAGATCAAGTTTTCTATACGTATTCTTTTGATACAAGTTGTAGTTGTTCCCGGTTGTTACAGGAGAACAATGTAGATTAACCCTTTCTCTCATACAACAATTCTGCAGCAGACGACTTTGAACATATTTTGTCAAAAAATAGAAAGTCTCTATAATTGAATGGATAACCTATGAATAAAAGTGGAAAACATTGTGGCAAAAGCAGAAATTGCTCGCTTTGAGCAATTTCTTCTTTTGTCACAATGTTTTTAAAAAGCTGTCTGCTGCAGAGTCGTCAGAAAGCATCTATATGAGGGAAAGGGTTGCGATACGACGATACAGGTGCATGTTTTGCCTACATTGATCATTAACATGATTACAGTTCTAAACATTTGAGTAATGCATTCTTTATCTATGTTTTTGTTATGTGAAAATAGTTTTACTACATGGTATAGAAACAGGGACACACGTATAGATAACATTCGTCTTTGCTGGCATTATCAAAACATGAAAGAAACTCGGTGGAGCTCGACCAGACGTGACATGTCGACATCACCCTAACAATGATGAGAAGAGTAGGAGCACATATACATACAATTCGATACACTCCTTTAAAAATCAAAGCGCTGAAGGCACTGAATTTGTTTGGGTACATAAAACTGTTCAAACATTTGCCTTTGCATAGATGTGTGATTTATAAACTATGCATTGTTTATAAATATTACAACTTCGGGTAAAAGAATAAATGACGCATCCGTTAAAATTAAATGCCATTTTAGTTGTCTAAAAAAATCAATCATGAGACATACATGTGAATATTATATTTAATTTCCAAGTTTCAAAAGACATGTAAAACAAATGGATAACCATTATGGCCCCGACTCACTCATTTAAGTATTTACCAATTTTTGTTACAAATAAAAATCACAATTGACCAAGGGTTTTCTAAAATCTTACTCAAAAGCTTCCTGCTTAACAAGAGATTTTTCAAGTTTTCACTATAGCCATATAAGGCCAAATAGCCCTGCCCCCTGGCGGCCATGTTTTTCGACCAATCAACATGGCTTGGAGGAATCTGATAAATGGTCTCCCAATGAACATTTCTACAAAAAGAATTGAAAATTGGCCAAACACTTTCGGAGGAGAAGATTTTTCAAGTTTTTAATATAGCCATATTAGGCAAAAAAGCCCCGCCCGCTGGCGGCCATATTTTTCGACCAATCAACTTGGCTGGAAGGAATCTGATAGAGGGTCATCCTATGAACATTTCTACAAAATTATTTG
The DNA here is from genome assembly GCA_031761405.1 of Serripes groenlandicus. Lineage (NCBI taxonomy): Eukaryota > Metazoa > Mollusca > Bivalvia > Cardiida > Cardiidae > Serripes > Serripes groenlandicus. The sequence goes on from JASEVX010000001.1 coordinate 139,597,839, forward strand.
AAAATCGGCCTGACACTTTTGGAGGAGAAGATTTCTTTGAGTTTACACTATAGCCATATAAGGCAAAAAAGCCCCGCTCCCTGGCGGCCAAGGAACACTTCTTTAAAATAATTTGAAAATCTGCCAACCAGTTTGGTAGAAGAATAATGTTAAAGTTATTTTATTTTCGTTGCCATGGAAACCATAATTCTGCATGAATCACAAACATTTGAAGGAATTCTGGTGAGGTCAATGAGAGGATGCTGTCTGTGAAGTTTCATCCCAATTGACCCACTCGTTACTGAGGAGAAGATGTTGACGGACGACAGACGCCGGACAAAAGGAGATCACAATAACTAACTTTCAGCACTTCGTGCTCAGGTGAGCTAAAAAAGAAACATCTGTCCAAATGAAAGAGTAATTGAAATCATGTAGAAAATATTGTGGAAAAAGGCAGTACTAATATTTATATGAGCATTTTAAAAGAAACATGCTTCAGACTTCAGAGGCTTTTGAATTCATTTGCATTATAAAAGGATTAAATGCTCCAGAGAAAATCAATACCTGTGCCGGTTGCATTTTACTCTACAGTATACACCTAAGCTGGCCGCTGTTTCCTTTAAAGGGTGTTTAAGCTTGCCAAATCAATTAAGGATGCGTGACCATACACTGTTAATTACCATTGTGTACGAGTGTCATTCTAAACAAATTATAAATGTAACCCCTTTTCCCAATAAACCTATCATATACATTTATGTATTTGTAACTTGCCGAGATGTGTCGATACCGTCATGGTACAATGTGATATATGCACAAATTGGTTTCACAAATCTTGTGTTAATGCACCTGTGGATATTTCGACAACAGATGCGGACTTTAATTGTAACTTTTGTTAATTATTTGGCTATTATAATGATAAGATATGTGATTAAATTGGCAACATTTAAGTTTTTTACTTATAGCAGCCTTCAAATACAAATTTGGTTTATACGACGGTAAAGAAAGGTTATGGGAATTAAGAAATTGTTTAAATAAGCAAATTCTCCTTTTCCCACAATGTTTTCAATATATGTTGCTTTTTACTGTTTACACAGCAAGAAAAAAACATTTAACTTATTTGTTATAGATTAGTATTATCGTTGTATATATGTATAATTACTAGAAACAAATTAAGATTAAAAGTGTTGTATATATACTTATTGTTTATTTGTTATTTAAATTGTTCTGCCCCTTCCAAGTACCCTACAGAATAGAATGTTGCATGGATCATTTGCCTCGTAGTATGGCACATGGAAAACTGTTGAAAGTTACAAAGTAGAAAATGAGGAGGCCAAACAATAACTAGAACCCATGACCCTTCAATCGATTGTAAAGGAGAGGATATAATTGAAGCAAAACCTATGGCTAGTTACTAGCAACCTATTCTATTCTTGCAATGTTTTCAAATTTCGTCCGCTGCAGATGCGTCAAAAGACATTTACTTGTCGGAAAATCAATCCATCAATTCTCGTTATTGATATCTATAGATATGATATAAAGAGGAAAGTCGTTAAAACACTTTACAAAGAGATTCCATTTCAGCATGATCTCGATTTTTGGTTTAATCTATATCAATGATAAAAGCAATCAAACACATTATATATTTACAAAGAAAACCCCGGATATGATCATATGTAACAAATTATACACATTTGCCCATCTTTAATTAAACATTTTTTACAACAAATCATAGCGTCCGCAGATTTGCTCTATATTCTATAGCGTCCACATTTTCCCTCTATAATGCATTTGTCCGCATTTTCCCTCTATAATGTATTTGTCCGCAGATCGCGTCCGCACTTTAGACCCTCCCCCCATACCGTTGTATTTATAAATAGAATTCGACGATCACGATTTCTCTGCAAATGTGTTACTCTCATTTTAAATGCATTTTATGACGCACATATTTGCTTTTTTAATTCTTTATACTATATTTATATGGCCGACAAGGCACAAAGAAAATATTTTCAATTCTGTTTTTATCTACATTTTCAATGCGTGATTGATAATTCAAATGCCGTATCTGGAGCTTAAATCGGAAATAGTTCTCCCTGTAGCAGTTCACTCATTGAGATTTATAAATCTCTCCGCGTTCATATTTTAAAATACAATGTTTCATTTTATTTCCAAATTCTCTTTGAATATAAGAACCACATAAGAAAACAAAGACGATATAAATATATCATTATTTCAAATATCGTGATACATTTGAAAAGTAAGAGCAAGTATTGAGTACTACTTTCACGCGTATGAAATTTAGGGAATTTTCCATAAGACGTATGGCTTCAGAATTTAGCTATCTCTAAATTTGTTTGTTCCAAACAAATAAAAACCGTTTTACAAATAGTCTTTCCGGTTTAAACTTCGACACTTCAATTACACACACGTACTCATTTATATTTAAAATATGAATTTATCGGTGGTCTAGTTGGTAAAGCGTCCGCCTTGGTGCGGGAAGTCGCGGGCTCGATCCACGACAGGGTTGTATCAAATACTAAACATGGTAGTAATGGCTGCCCTCTTTGGCGCTCAGGGTTGTGGGTTTAGCGTTGCAACTGCCTGGCTGGTGTCAGGATAAATAGACAAGTAATACTGGTACCCAACCCAGGAAACGCAATCGTTGTTATCGGCGCAATCTCATTAAAATCAGATCAAAACAACTTTTATGTACGTATATATACGAGTGTGCGAGTTAAGATATTGTTTTAATGATATTGTTATCGGCGTAAAAGACCAAACAAACAATCAATCAATCAATCATTACAAGGCTGGGCACAAATCATTCAAAGTTCAGAGACCCGTAATATGTTCTGACCCGACTTAAAATGGCGAGTAAACTAATCTCTTCGGTTAGGGTTGAATATTTCTGACACATCAGGAATTTGCTACTATAAAAAACCTTATTTTACCTTAATTGAAAAAAGAAGAAAAGATAAAATAAGCATAACACGCTCTGGACAAAGTACAACGCTTGGGAAACACTCATTAACGAAACAAGGGCATTTCACGGAACGCATGTGTTGCATGCGAAAGTCATATAATAAGTGAGAACATGGAAAGACAAAAATATACACACTCCAAACGCAGCATGCTAAAGTTATGGTAATGGTGCACTGCAAATGTGTAGGTCATAAGTTACCTACAAACCAAGTTTGAAATGGATACAATGGAAATTAATTGAGACAATCGCTGAACTAAATAAGGAAAAATGAAGATAACTAAGATAAGCAGACCGGAGTTATGTACCTAGTAGTTTGCCGTTCTCCTGATCACACGGTATAAGTGTGACCACTTTCAAATAAATCTGCCATACAGAAACAACGTTTTGACCAATACATGCAATCCATGACGGACGGACGAATGCACAGTCAGGCAGACAGCCGGCCGGACACCGGATTATACCTCCAAGCTTTACAGACAGAGACAACTTATAAAGTATTGATTACAGAAGACTGGTTCGATGCGTCAAAACACGTCTGTGCTTAGGAAAGCTTAGATTATGGTATTTGTAAAGTATTTGCAAATTAATTGTTTCTCCGAAATGTATTTCTAGTTTATTTGTCAACAGATACGTCTAGGACTAGATTACACGTTGACGAACGTTGAATCTTCAATTAGCGCAAATGCATATACATTATAATTTTAGTTCCAAAATTGGTAGAAGCGCCTCAATTATAAAATAAATAATGACCTTGCGGTTATAACTCGTGTGTATGTTGACATTTTCGGCCAACTTTCTTTCTGACATAAGTCAATGCGACATGCGTCATTCGTCTTTCACAAATGGGCTAAGTCTATGTGAAAAAGAACCCAGTTGGTTGGGAAGATTGTTGTGTGGAGTACTGGTGTGAGAAAACAAGGAAACACATTTGTAGATGAACTGGCCGCCGTGATATAACGTAGAAAATGTTAATAACGGCGTTAAACCACAATCAATCAGTGTTGAAATCTTATCTCTAATTTGTAGATTTAATTCCTATATCCTAGTTGGGTCGACATACAGCGACACGTGCGAATATTCAACACAACACGCGACCTGTTTTACCAACAATTCTCCAATAGCGGTGAGACCGTTAGTACGGTATCAGGAAGTTATGGCCCAAACATTTATGGCCCATATTTGGAAGTTATGGCCTATATATGAATCAAAGTACAAAGTACTGAAGGTAGAATTGCGATCGTTTAAGAAGAGATACAGAAGTGCATATATGAATATTTATTTTACCGGTTACCTTCAGGCAAAGTTTCAAGTGTGTAACCAGTGCTGAGATTTTGCCTCAACCTGAAACTTTAACCAAAATGTGACAGACATCGCCAATCTATAGACCGGAATTGCTAGAGCAATCCGGCCAAAAATAAAATAAAAATCATCAATTTAGCAGTAAAATCCTGCCAAGAAGTAATGAATTGAGAAAAAAATGTGCTGAGAGGTCCATAATTTCAAACTTGCTAAGATTTGGTCTGTGCAATGAATGTACAAATTGAAAAATGTATTGTTGACATGTATTTTCTACACCATCATTGTAATGTTGTTTATCATAAATAAAATTATTCCTTTTTTTAAATAAACTTTTAATCAAAATGTGTGTCTCAGTGTTGTCTTCTTCAGCAGTTTGACAGAAACAAAGCCTAAATCTGAAATTGTGTCAATGTGTTATTTGTCAACTCTGTCCCATAAGTTTTGCTTGTGATTTGAACTCTCATAAAAAAAGCACGGAAAGGGACAACTTTCCCAACTTTGATTAAATATGTTTTCAATTAAATTGTAAAAAATCTTTTTCTTGTTTTTTGAAAGTTTTGTCATTATTATTTAAGACGGACATTATATACTAGAATAGCCAACTGACTATCATTTGAAAAAGTGTTTCTTATTTAAACCTTTCCCACTTGCATACGTAATTGCAGCCGACGACTATTGAAAACATTGATGCAGAAGAAGAAATTGCTCATAACAAGCTTTCTCCTTTTGCAACAATGTTTTCAACTATATTCAATGATTACACTTCCAATAAATGTGATTTTCTGTATCTTCGCTCAGATTTTTTTTAATTCGTCTGCTGCAGAGTTTTTATATTGTGGGGTGGGTTGTGATTTGTTAAAGGGCAAGCAGGATTGGGAATTGAGTGTAGCACTTATCCTAATGAAACACTCGCCTGCCTGTGCATGTTTTAGCTTAACTTTACTTGTTAATGTTCTTTCCATCATCAACTTAGTCATCTGTTAGTAATCAACTAGATATGAACGAAATAATCGCGTCAAAATCTTGAATCGCGTCAAAATCATAACGAACAAACTGTCAAAATCTAATTTTGAACTGTGTAATACAAATTTAGAATAAAAGGATGAATCAGTTATGTTGTAACAACCAATATCCGCGGGTCATTTACCTGATTTTGGCCGAAAGAAATGATCGATTTCTTTCAAGATTTATTCGTTATTCGTTCTGCCTATTATAATCAAAGTATTCTAAACGCTTTATAAACAAGTGATTTAAAGCGCTCAAATCATTTGATGAAATTTGTTTCTTTAGACGCGGACCTTGTCGAAAGCACCTATCCAAAATGAATTCGTTGTCGAAGGAATAGATGGACTGAGAGAAAGAGAAAGAAAAGGCTTAGCAATGCATACTATCTTTATGAATAAGGACATGAACGAATATGTATGGACTAGCGCCTAGAATTTGGTACTAGCCGATCCTTCATTCCACTCGCTTATGCTAGCGGGCGAGTGGATGTTTACATCTCTGCCGAGAGGGAAAAAGGGTTACAATTTACAAAGGGTAATTGCGCGGTGCAGTGCTATATTGGCGTAGTGATATCTAAATAATTGTGTACACTTTAAATATGATATTTACACTTACAAGACTTGTTATTTTCTATTATAAGCTTGAATAATCGGATTTTTTTTCGTTACTCTATGTTTGCTTTTGTGAGCATTCGTAAATTAGTCAAACCAAAAATTGCACTTTATTGTTGGTGGTGAAGGGCATATACATCACGTGACTTCAAACTCACTATGACTATGGCAGCCTCTGCGCATGCGCAAGTCTACCAATTATATAGTGGTAGCTATAATACCCTGGAGGTGGTATTTACACCTTAACAGGTGTTAATTATAAGTGGAGGTGTGATAACATAAGACATTCTGTTTAAATTATGTATTTTATTAATGACAAATGATTATGTGAACATAATTATGTATTTTATTGATGATAATATTTAAAAATGTGAACAAATAAATAATATATTTTATGATATTAAGGGAATAACTTATTTTTTAAATTTTTCAATAAAATAAAGCAACAAGAAACAATATGTTACATTAATTAATAGATTGTTACATTTTTTGGTGATCAAAATACTTTAACTAAAGGATTGTTGCAATTTTTGTTTATCATTTATATAAACAATTTGCTCCATAATAAATCACTAAATGCAATTAAATGTTAACAGCAAATTTTTCATTTTCACTAATTACATAAATAAAAATAAGGTAAATAAAATAAATGATATAAATGAAAATACATAACATTCAATTTTATAAGAAGTGACAATTAAAACAACTGAATTGAATGTATTAATTATTTTAATCTTATAAAAGTGCAATTTCATATAATACACAATCTAATCAAAGGTTATTGACAGTCATCTGTTAGGTGTTAATACCACCTCCAGGATATTATAGCTACCACTATATAATTCATATATGGGCCATAACTTCCAAATTTGGGCCATAAATGTAGTGGGCCATAAATGTTTGGGCCATAACTTCCAGAAACCGTTAGTACCATTCTTTCATGGCATGTATACACAGTAGGACCTCTCTCTTTGGGCGGATTATGTAATAACAAGTCCTTACCCTTGACCACGCAGACTAAATATACAGCAAACAACATTTAACTAAGCCTGAAAGTATTATTTTGAATAGTAAGTAAAACATTGTGTCAAATGTGTCTGTAGACAAATATTTTCGTTATCTAGGTTATAGAAAAAAATTGATTCATGTTTCAAAGCATTGTTTGGAAAGGAGGAATTGCTCATTGTCAGCAGTGGCTCTGTAGGCAAATATACCTTCAACATTCGTATGTAACTAAGTAGCTATAACGGAAACGGTTCAATCCTTTCCCGTTTAAAGTCGCTTTTCGACGCATGTGCAGCAGACGGCTGCAGAATGGTTATTCGTGACCCATTTCCTCTTTTTCCACAAAGCTATGTATAAACTATATATTTTTCCTCTTGATGTAAGGCGAAATTGCTCGTTATCATTAATCTCTAGCATGTTATTCAAAATGTGTCTGGAAAGGAGATAGAGTAAAAGAATGTCCACAGTAAAACGTTTAAATATGAAAAGAATTAATTTGAAACGTGTTTGAAAGCATTGTGTGAAAAGGAGAAATTGTTCATTGTCAGCAATAGCTCCATTTTCAACAATATTTCAATATTCGAACTGTTATATTATCACGGAAAGGGTTCCGCTTCCATGGGGAGGATGTAACCATTTCCCGCTTACAGACGCATGTGCAGCAGACGACAATCGGAAACATTGTGACAAAAGGAGAAATTGCTTATCGTAGGCAATTTATACTTTTGCCACAATGGTTTCCACTCCTTTCAATAATTTTATTTACAGTGATTTGCACATTTCTCTATGTAAGTCGACTGTTGTAAACTCACAGCACGGTCGACGTTACCTTACACCACTGACATTAAGGTCAATTATAGTTCAGAGTGTGTTTCACTCGTTTGAACTATTTTGTCTATTTAATTAATGCAAGATGATGGTTTTTCGTGATTCGGTCGAAACAATGAAATCGTTGAAAAGGCAGATTATAACCAATCAAAACTCGATTCTGGTGTAGGTATACACATGTGGACTGTGGTTGCAGCTTTAATCCGACTTTTCGAACGCAGCATGAGTATGGGATAAGCGCGAAACGCCCCTATCCCAAAAACAGAAGACATGTCTAGCATAATGCAGTTCAATAACGCTCATTGCCGTACTTTAGTTAATTCGTTAGTTATTTGCATATCATTCGGGTTAGTCGCCGTTTCAACATTATTTCAGTTATATGACGGCGAAATATCACTTATTCATCATCCCTGGATAAACAATTCGGTCCTGGGTTTGGAAATGTGTCTTTCCCCGAAGGGAGCTTAATCGTGACCGTCGCGATTGGGTATCTAACCCGGAACCACGGCGGATTCCCCAGGTCATTCGTACCTACCAATCGAAACCGATTATTCGGAAGCTTTGAACATTATGTTTAAAGCTGTTTTGGATATTTTCTATCTGCCTACGACGATCTGCGGTGAACACAAATATTTAAGCTGACCTATTGTGTAGTATAGAATCACGCAGGTACTTTTCTTTCAATGTGTATCAGGAGGTGTCTGTTTTTAACCCTTCCCCACATGTATACGACAACTCTGCAACAGACGACTGTGAAAACATACCCGAACACAATTGGAAACTCCCTTAAAATGAAAGTACAATAATTAAATAGAGTTGAAAACATGGTGACAAAAGGAGAAATTGCTCGTCTTGATCGTCGCCATGTTTTCCAAAAGTCGTCTGCTGCAGAGGCGTCAGAAAGCGTCTGTATGAGGGAAAGGGCAAATACCTGAGAGGTGTATTCATTCAGTTAGTTAAGCATATCATCTAGTTAAAGTTTCTTCATTATCACTCGTTAAGTATCTAGTGTTGGTAGTTAATCCCATCCCATCCACAAATGCCCAAGAATACCATTTACACGTGTCCTGACAAGACTTTCATAGACTACTTGTTTACGTTATTTGTGGATTATCTTTTAATTGTAAAACATTGATTGGTATAAATAATCCAGATGAATACCAGTCCTCATTTGACGTAATTGCATTTGCAGGTGGCAAACATGTATCTCTTTATAGAGTTACACTTACAATTATTTAATGGTAAGACAAAGGGTCCCTTGTGCATTCAAAAAGAACTTATTACTAGCCACTCATTCGCTTTTTATGCAAGGTCAAATGCTCAAATAGCTTACATGTAAATTGTTCAATACATTACGTATGCCTGACCATAGCCTGTGAATTTCACTCATTTTACGTAGTCAGACAGGCCCGCATTTCAGGTTAAAAACAATATTTTTTTACAGACTTTTTAGTCGCGGATGTGTTTTGCATACGCGTAATTTGCGTAACTTAAGTTGCAAATGAACATGAACTAATTCTAAATTGATATATGTATCTTCTCAAGAGACACATTACTTCCGATTTCATTTGGAATTTGTACTTATATTGATAACACTATTGTAAACGAAATTTTCAAAGAATACGTCCGCTTTATACGTTCGCAGGACCTGTATTCTGTCATTAAAAACTGTCAACCAATTAATGGAAATCAATACTGACTGAACGGCGGAAGGAATCGTGGACAGATCTGCATTCAACGTTTTGGCAGGAGCATATATGAGCACTTAGAAGCTACTCAACCATTTATTAAATCGGTATCAAATTAAATATTCACATTTTACATTTCACCTTGATAATTTAATGTTAGTGAAACCAAATCGGGGTACATCGTTTCATTCCCATCATAGTCATTTTCATTGAACCAGTTCATGAGCTTATCAATTGACGACATCTGGTGAAAACGACGAGTTCCGTATACGAATTAGATTTATTTACTTATTGAGTTTAGAAAACTTTATCGGAATTGGCAAATCAACAGTTTTATAAGATGTTTGAATGGAGAAAAGGACTATGCATTATAATACAAAGTTGTGTTCGGAACTCTTCAATTGGAGGTATGTTTTCACTCATTGTGAAGGAAGAAGGCGACACTTTGTCAATCTCAACGATATTGTGGCGCGAACAGTTTGTAAATCAGATTTGGCCCTATTTCTTGGAATATAATATAGCGACGATTTGCAACCACGAAATGGTAAATAAATGAATCCTAATATATTTCTGTTACTGTTCTTGACTGAAGGGTTTGACTATACAAGCTATTGCTGGAGTGTCAGGGAATGATTAAAGTGATCACTAATTTTGAAGTTCTATTAATCCCTTTCTTGTCTTCACAAAAAGTATATCTTTCAACAGACGGCTATGAAAACATATAGACCAATATATGGAAAATCTACATAAATGAATGTTTAACTTTAATTGAATAGAGTTGAAGATATTTTGGCAAGGAGAAATTGTTCATTTAATATGTTTTCAAAATTCGTCTGCTACAGGGGTCACACAGGATAACTAACTAGAACTTAAAGTCAATTAAAAAAATCACAGTTTAAATTGAATGCATTAAATTAAACCATTTTCCAACTATCTGATCTACCTATTACTTCATAGTTAAACCCTTCCAACTATCTTGGCTCTCTGATCTACGTATTACTTCATTGTTAAACCCTTACAACTATCTTGGCTCTCTGATCTGCCTATTACTTCATTGTTAAACCCTTCCATCCTTCTTAAAAAATGTATAATTAGAGATCTATATTTATAAACATGAATATGTCATTTTAAGACAGTTTGGACAATTGGGAAATTGCTTCTCTTCGCAAAATGTTTACAATATTAGTATGCTTCAAATATTAAAGTTTATGTAAGGTGAAGCTTTCCCACATGCAGATGCGTTAAGAAAAACATTATAGCCAAAGGAGAAATGGCTCATAATTAGAAATTTATCTTTTTATTACAACATCTTGAACAGTATATTTAATATTTATAGATATGCCTTCAAGTTTTCAAAATCGTCTGCGTCAGATGTGTTGTAATAAGGGAGAGGGTTAACAAATGACATGAACCTTGACGAAAAGTCGCTTTATATTACCATATAAAAAACCTTTATTTGGCACATCTTTACAATTGTAAACAGTTAGTGCAATTTTACTAAATAACCTTTATCTGCTCTGTGATTTGAGCACTCCATGCATACAATGTTTTTGGGGACAGTATATCAACCATGTTTGATTTCCAGCCAGGTCTCTGCATATACTTTCATGTTATGGCCTTTTTTATTAACCCTTTTCCTCATATAAACGCTTTCTCCTCTGCAGCAGACAGCTTTTTGAAAACATAGTGACAAAAGAAGAAATTGCTCAATATGAGCAATTTCTTCTTTTGCCACAATGATTTCTACCTTTATTCATAGGTTATCCATTCAATTATAGAGATTTTCTATTTTTTGACAAAATATGTTCAAAGTCATCTGCTGCAGATTTGTTGTATGTGGGAAAGGCTTAATATTGTTTTTGTTTTTTGGTTTTACGCCATTTTCAACATCACTTCAGTTATATCATTGAAAGAAATCACCTATTCATGATCCCTTGGTAAACAAACCTGTACTATGCTAGGAAATCTGCCTTGCACAAGGGACCACCGTGACTGGGTATTGAACCCGAGACACCCGGTTCTAAATCCTTGAGTCGACGCTTACCATTTTTTCCATGGCGGATTCCCCCCTTTTTTATTAGTAAAGATTTGTAAAATACACTTGTAAAGACCTGTTTTACATTAGAGCATACATTAGATGCACTTGTAATGAAATGTTATACTGATTTACATATGAAAATACCTATTTTGCATTAGAGCATATCTTTCAATACACTTGACAAGACATAATTAACAATAGAGCATACATTAAATAAACTTAAAGATATCTGTTATACATTAGAACATTACCTTTTAATGAACCTGTTCAGACCTGATTCACATTAGAGCATACAATAAATACACCTTTAAGTACCTGTTTTACATTAAAGCATACAATGAATACACCTTTAAGTACCTGTTTTACATAAGAGCATACTTCAAATCAATTTTTAACCCTGTTTTGCATTAAAGCATACATTTCAATACACTAGTAAGGACCTATTTTACATCTTGTAAGGGCCTGATTTACAAAAGAGCATACCAAATGCATTTGTAAGGACCTGTTTTAAATTCGATCATACATTAAATACAATTGTAAAGACATCAATTACATTGGTAGCTCATATATTAGATCAATTTCAGTTAAACCAGATCTAATCTTCACTTGCTCATATATAGATCTAATGATTGTCCCATAGAGGTTGGCTCAGATTGACCTTTGTGTCATCCAATCATATTATCTCTTACAAAATCGTTCAGTGTAAATTATGTAAAATAACTCATCATAAATAAACGATATAGAGAAGTGGTGATTGTCTAGTTTTCAGATTGTATAGAATTGAGCGTTTGTTGTATCATGTGATTCCATTGGACAAAAAAACAAACAAGCACCTGCTCATGAGTATAGGGTCAATTCCAGACAACCTGTTATGCGGTGTTGTCAGTTCCAACAACATACAGCGAAGTATGATTTAAATGAGATTGATATTGATAAAATTATAACAACCTGTTTTTATGAATGAAACCTTTCCCTGATATAGAAAACTTTATATGCCTTAACAGCTGATGATTTCTGAAAACATTGAAGAAAAAGAAGAGATAGCTCAAAGCAAACAATGTCTTCTCTTACCGCAATGTTATTAACTTCATATCTAAATCGTACTTCCCGTCTTTCAGACGTTTTGTTTTCGGTTGATTTCTAAACAAATGCTAATATTATTACATGAGGTAATGATTTAGCACAATATCATTTGGACATACTATTGAACAATAAATTAATACAACTATAAGTAGTAATTACAGAAGCAAAAATGAATGATTGAGCATGTCCAACTGTTAAGCCTCAGATGCAACAAATCTACAGCAGATTACTTTGAAAGTATCTACACGAAAATATGGAAAATTTCTATCAATGAAAGTATAATTACTGAAAAAAGTTGAAAACATTGTTGCAAAAGGAGAAATTACTCAACAGTCGTCTGCTGCATAGAAAGTGTCTGTATGTGGGAAAGGAATAACATTTAATAAATAAAGTCTTTAAAACAAACCAGGGGAAATGTTTTCCAATGATATATTTCATTCGATCAAGTGAAGAGTAGTTTGTTTTTGATATGTCAATAATGTCGATCTTTTATATATATATATTTTTTCTGATTATCAGCCAAAATATATCAAATTACTCAATACTGTCATATTTTGAAATAAACAACTAAGGTGTTATTATTATCTAGCAGTTTGGGATTTTTAATTTGGATTTCCAGGTTTGATTTTCAAAAAGGAATGGATGTATACTATAGTTAGAATTGTAACAAAATCATATTTGATTTTTATTGTAACTTATGCAGTTGTTTTGATAGTTAGAGGGGAGTGTACATTTGTTAACGCTTCCTTTAATAGTTGAATCAGGGACGTAGATAAGATCAGCTTTGAAAATATCTGGGCAAAAATATGGACAATCTTATTACCGGTAAATAAATTATTAATGATAAGAGATGAATGGGCCTGCAAAGTGTCTGTACTAATTCTGAATACAATGTAAGATTAACCCTTTCCCACCTGCAGACACATTTTGACGCAATAGCAGCAGACGACTTTTGAAACATTGTGGCCAAAGGTGAAATTGCTCATGATTAGCAATTTCACCTTTGGCCACAATGTTTTCAACTTTATTTAACAATTAAGTTATCTTTTAAGGAGATTTTTCCAGGTTTTTGTCACTATGTTTTCAAATTCGTCTGCTGCAGATTTGTTGTATGTGGAAAATGGTTAATAGATACTGTTTTCATAAATTCGAATGAGCAATATTTCCCTTTACCAGAACATTCACCGGTTATGTAGGAATGGTGTTGTATCCCATTTGGAACAAGTTTTCAACTATCCATTTCACACTAAATACCAGTAATGCAAGCTTCTTTCACTAAAATACTTTTATATCATGGAAAACATTCTGAAATCAATAGCATGCGGAAGCCTTCTTTTTGTTCTCTTTGATTTATTTTCAAAAAAAACCTTCATGAAATAGAGCAATATGCATTCCAGTCATCGTATCGCTTCATCAATGTCCTCGGCCATGATGGCGTCTGCATCCGTGCTAACAATTTCTTGTCAGATTACTTTTGAGCAGCGGTCACATATTCTTGAAGGGCTGTTTTTCTTGAAACATAAGTAGATGTTATTGTTTTATAGGGACAAACTAAAGTGGATGCATAAGTACAGATGCTGTGAGAATAAGATGACCCTGTGTCTACGTTAACACTCAAGATCTCTATACATGTATTGGATTACATGCAGATAAAAGATATTGGATTGTGAACTGTGATAAACTGATGAATCTGATGTAGCATTTTGACTGGCTTACCATCGAATTTAACGCTAACCATAGAATTTACTATATCAGATGCTTGATATGAAGACTTGGTGACATGTTTCGACAGACAGGAATTTATGTATGGTTGTGTGTCCAACTGTTGGTCTGTTTTTGCGCAAAAACTGGATGGTTCTCTTTTTCTGGTTGTCCACTTACTGGTCCACCTACTGGAGGTCAATATGGTGAGTGTAATTTATTTTTATTGTTAGCTTCTTCCCACAAACAACAAATCTGCAGCAGACACATTTTAAACCATCTGGTCAACTATAATGTTGTACATCATTGGAATTTTAAATATTTTTGCAAAAGTATCCACCATTAGCTCCTGCTTTGTTACATGGAATGACCTGGTTTATATGATCAAGGTCACGGTCACTTACCTAGAATAGTTTGTGTCACGGTCTGAACTTGTACACAGTTGGAGAGACTTCATGTAAGCGGCCCGGTTAGCTCAATCGGTAGAGTACTTGCCCTGAAAGCGAGAGGTCCCGGGTTCGAACCCCGGACTGGCTGCATGTTTTTCTGTCCTTGTGACATTGGCGCCCAATAAGGGACCGTGACAGCACTGCTTGGTCAGTCTTATAGCGCTTGCAGTGCGATTTATGACATCCTTGGCACTGGAATTCCGAAATTCGAGGACGAATTTCCAGTTAACCAGGGGTGTATGTCACGGTCTGAACTTGTACACAGTTGGAGAGACTACATGTAAGCGGCCCGGTTAGCTCAGTCGGCAGAGTACTTGCCCTGAAAGCGAGAGGTCCCGGGTTCCAGCCCCGGACTGGCTGCATGTTTTTCTCTCCTTGTGACATTGGTGTCCAATAAGGGACCGTGACAGCACTTCTTGGTCAGTCTAATGGCGCTTGCAGTGCGATTTATGACATCCTTGGCACTGGAATTCCGAAATTCGAGGATGAATTTCCAGTTAACCAGGGGTGTATGTCACGGTCTGAACTTGTAGACAGTTGGAGAGACTACATGTAAGCGGCCCGGTTAGCTCAGTCGGCAGAGTATGCCCTGAAAGCGAGAGGTCCTGGGTTCGAACCCCGGACTGGCTTCATGTTTTTCTCTCCTTGTGACATTTGTATCCACTTTATAACTTTGTTGAACATCTTTGGAAATTCAATTAATTTGGCAGAAGTGTAAGCCATGACCTCATGATTTTGTTGATCGGTTCAAAGACAACATGAATCGCGAAATTTTAACCAGATTGATCGGAAAAAGGTCAAGATCTCTGTTTTTAAAGATAAATAAATAATTTTAATGTGCTTCATTTTTGGAATTTCAAATTATTTGTATGGGAGTTAACGATGACCAGAAAATAAGTCAGGTCAATAATTTACTGCTTTTCATTTAATCGCATTTATAAATAGTTCAACTTATACACAAATGGACATTGAAACATTCAAATAAACATTATTGTGTCATCTGGCTTGGCTGAGAGACACATAGAGATTACTTCACTTTCATTCTGTCCATCTCTTAGACTGAACCTTTGTTTAGTTTATATCAATTGCTTTGTATGACATTTGAGTACCATGCATATTATATCATTATTTCAGATGTTTGTATTGCTTAGTGTGATTGTTGTGTTTAACATTCCTAACTCTGTAACACTAGAGACTGGTGACTGCAACCAGATTATTAGTAAGTATATGTCTAACTTTGATCCTTATACATGTAGTAACAGAATTAAGGTTTTTAACCCCTTTTCCACATAAAACAAACCTGCAGCAGATGACCTATTTTAAGTAGATAAAATATTATAAATCTTTACAAATAAAATTGTACTTATTGAATAGAGTTGAAATCATTGTGGCAAAAGGGAATATTGTCATTATGAGCAATTTTTCCTATTCGGTTTCCACATAGTTCCCAAAGGTTGTCTACTGCAGATGTATGTGCATGTGGAAAAGGGAAAAGGATTGATCTGGTCATGCCAGCAGTTTATTTAACCCTTTCCCACATACAGACATTTTCTGATGCCTATAGTGTACACAACTTTTGAAAACATTGTGACATAGGGAGTTTATTGCTCTTTATTCAATACTTGTTCTTTCATTGAGTTTCCATATTTTTAGATAAACATTTTCAAAGGAAAAATAACACATTCTGATGCAGATGTCTTTTGACATCTCTTCAGTAGCCAACATTGAAAAGATTATGGAAAATGTGAAAACTGCTCAAGTTAATGTCATCATTTCTCACAAGGTTTTCTAAGCCATGTTACATTCCTCTTCATTTTTTAATAAGTCCCATTCTTCTTTTTGAATGATTTTAATAAGGGGTCTGCGTCACACACCAGGAAATGGATGAAAACTGAGCTAAAGAAATTCCGACATTTGACATTCTAGTTTAACCCTTCCCCAATTACAACAAATCTGCAGCAGACACTTTGAACACATCTAGACAAAAATATGAAAAATCTCTATAAATTAAAGTATAGAATAGAATTGAAAAAATAGCTGCAAAAGAAGAAATTGTTCATAATGATATTATTATATATTTTATATATTTAGACAAGCATCAGAGACATAAATAGATATGTCCCTGCATGTATAAAGCAAGACCACTAAGCTGATTTTCTGTTTCCTCGGAAACTCCAACTTTTATTCTCTCAATATTTCTCATAATTTCCATACTGGTTCGATAAAAAGGGTTTGCCTGTATCAAGGAGTGCCAGAATTATAAGAAACTGACTGGAAGTCACACTCTCAGTCCATATTATGGAAAGAAGTGGCCACAAAAGTGGTCTGAAACAGGGTGAAAAAAGTAGGACAGAAAGATCAATTTGACCCTTTATTCCAAAAATCACCCAACAAAAACGCAGGGGATAAGGGTAAAATTGAAAGGCTGCCAAGACTCTCAAAACGATAGGCAATCTGTGGATGCAGTCAGAAATACCACGTTTCCAGCTCCTTTTCAAGCAATTTTGAACGCGAAAGCTGGTATTCAAATTTACCTTTAAATTCACGCCTAGCTCTGCAACCAGTGTTGTCAAACCGGAAGGAGAAGTGGGTTCAACCAGAGACATATAAACACATGTTTATATGTCTCTGGTTCGATATTAATCAACTGAAAAATTCAATCCCATGCTTAGAGCTCAATTTTCACATTTATAAACATCAAAATCAACCATTTACCCAAAAATGTACCCAAAACTTACTATTTGTTATTATTTCTATTTTTGACCCTGGCCAAAATCCGAATATCCCGAAAGCAAGTGTTATGTGTCACCTAAGTTAGAAATACAAATGGTAAACTAAAAAGGGCTAGTGTGTAGGGTCTAAAAGTATTGACAGCATGTAAATTTGTTCCATTCATGCTCATTCGCCATTGTGGCGCCCTATTGAGCACCAATATCTTATTTCGATCTGATAACACATACAGGTATGTAATTATACTGCATACATAATGAATAAACCAATAAGATATTTATATTATAGTAGGTGTCCTTCATTTAGACACATGTTTTGACATCTCTGCAGCAGACGCCTTTTAAAAACATTGTGGGAAAGGGTGAAATTGTTTAAAATTAATTATTTCTCTTTTTCCAAATGTAATTTCAGTTTTTTTTTATTAGGACTTTACACTGTTAATTATATAGATATGCTACAACTATTTCCTCAATCTTTTTCAAAGCAGATAACTAAAAAAAGATAATATCAGGTAAATGGCTAATTGCCCCTTTTCCCACATGCTACACTCTGCACCAGACAACTTTGAAAACACACCCACAATTTTATTTGGAAACTCCCTTTAAATGAAAGTACAATAGTTGAAAACATGGTGACAAAAGGAGAAATTACTTGTTTTGAGCAATTTCTTATTTTGTCTCCATGTTTTCAAAAAGCTGTCTGCTGCAGAGGCGTCAGAAAATGTCTATATGAGGGAAAGGGAAAACTTTTAAACTTTAAACAACAAATGACAATTCTGCAGCAGATAGCTTGGAAAACTTCTTCGCTAAGATATAGAAACTCTCTAAAATGAATTCAATTGAAAACATGGCGAAGCGAGAAATTTGCTTGCTATGAGCAATCTTTCCTCTAGCCACCTTTCTCTCTTCTGCAGCAGACGACTTTTGAAAACATGGTGGCAAGAGAGGACATTGCCCTATAATGAGCAATTTCTGCCTTTGCGAACATGTTTTCAACTCTATTCAATAATTTTAATTTCATTTAAAATGAATTTCTATTATGTTTTACTACATATTTTCAAGTCGTCTGCAGCAGATTTGTTGTATGTGGGAAAGAGTTGAAATATCATATCAGGTAAAAGGATTATTCCTTTCCCACATACAGCAAATCTGAAGCAGACGACTTTGAAAACAAATAGGCAAAAAAACAGAAAAGCTCTAGCAATTTCTCCTTTTTGCCACAATGTTTTCCACTTTCAGTCATAGGTTATCCATTCAATTATAGAGATTTTCTATTATTTGACAAAATATTTTCTAAGTTGTCTGCTGCAGATTTGTCGTATGAGGGAAAGGGTTAATAACATGTAGCATTAGACTTACTGAAAATCTCTTCAACTTTGATATAAGATTATTGACTTGAGTTGAAAACGTTGTGGCAAAAAGAGTAGGTGAAGTTATAATTACAATTATTGAATAAAGTTGAAAACACTTTGGCAAAAAGAAAAAATGTTCATAATCAATTTTTCCTTTTGCTGAAATGTTCTCAACTCTATTCAATAAATATCCTTACATTTTTAGAGCTTTTATCAAATTTTGGCCTAAATCTTTGCAAATGTCATCTGCTGCAGATGCGTTTGCAAGTTGAAAAGGGGTTAGATATGGATAGAAATAAACAAGAAATGGTTAAACTGTTCCAGTTTTAGGAAACATTATTATAAATAACAATCCTTGTACAATTCACCATTTCAGGAATTATGTATATCTTTAAATATGTATATATATATATGTATATATCTATCTTAGCTCTAACCAAGCTTTACATTTTTGGGTATAGGATGTAACAGACTTTGTTCTTAACACATTTGCAGTGTGCATTCCTTGTTGGTTATTGTTTTTACTTGCTCAATAATAATGATAATATGCAGGTTTAACCCTATCCCTCATACAACAATTCTACGGCAGACGACTCTGAACATATTTTGTCAAAAAATAGAAAATCTCTATAATTGAATGGATAACCAACCTATGACTAAAAATGGAAAACATTGTGGCAAAAGGAGAAATTGCTTGTTTTGAGCAATTTCTTCTTTTGTCACTATGTTTTCAAAAAGCTGTCTGCTGCAGAAGCATCAGAAAGCGTCTATATGAGGGAAAGGGTTAATTAATTAAAGATAGCTTGAGAAAAATTAAAAGTTCATCAAGTAATGGTTGGACTATTTTATTAAAAAAATCATTTCTGATTTATTTGTTATGTAGGTTGGAAATCAATTGTTACACTTTTTCTAATATGTGTGTGCATCATGAATATGGAATGCACATATTGACACCAAACTCTAAATGAAGCATTGACATATTATACTATTCTGCTTTGACAATTAAGTATTTGTCCCATAAGTTCAATGAATGTGTTTGTTTTGTTTAATATGACATGCACTTTTTACCGGGTACATAGAAAGAAATTAACAATTAATACTCAGTAACAATTGAATTTATTAAGCAGGTAAAATGCTAATGTTTTCTAATCGATTATTTGTGTTTCATTGACGCTTTCCCCCATATAGAAAATCTGCAGCAGACAAATTTGTAACATCAAAGAGATTGAAAATCTATTAAAGAGGCAGCAGACAACTTTAGAAAACATTGTGGCAAAAGGATAAATTGTTCATTATGAGCAATTTCTACTTTATTCACAATGTTTTCAACTTTATTCAATAAATGTCTTTTCATTTAGGTTTAGGTTTATAGTTTTTCCATATTTTTTTCTAAAAGATTCCAAAGTCATATGCTGCAGATTTGATGAATGTGGGAAAGAGTTGACCTATTGCATCATCCAAATGTAAATAATTGATCTAAATAGAAAAATGTTTAAAACAGATACGGATAAGGCAACTTGTTTTCAGGCATACACCCAGTTGATCCTTATTTTTTGGAAACTGAAGATATTGTTCTCGAGTGTTTTAGTCAAAGAAATGTAGACCATCTAACATTTTACCTCGGGAAAGACAATCATTCTGTGGATGAAAAGTTTATCCAGAAACGGAATGGCACATTTGTGAAGGTAAGATACTTGCCCAACAAACAGACACAATTTTAATTTATGCATCTGCAACAGACGATTTCAGAAAACAATATGGGAAAAGAATACATTGTTCATGATGAGCAATTTCTACTTTTTCCACAGTGTTGTCAATTCTTTTCAACAATAACGCTCTCCTTTATACATTTTTCTGTATTTTTCAAAGTCGTCTGTTGCAGATTTGTTGTATGTTGGAAAGGGATACTGAAATTTTTATGTCAAAATGATTTACCATTTTCCCACCTAGACGCTTTCTGATGACGTCTTTTGAAAACATTGTGGCAAAAGAAGAAATTGCTCATGTTTTGATGTATGTGGAAAAGGGTTAAACAAAATGACATTTACATGTGAACCAATTCTTTGATAACATGAGATCAATGATTATTTTAAAAAGTGCTCAAGAAAGCTGTTCTATCCTACATCCTTAACCCTTTCCCTCATACAACAATTCTGCAGCAGACGCCTTTGAACATATTTTGTCAAAAAATAGAAAATCTCTCTTATTGAATGGATAACCTATGACTAAAAGTGGAAAACATTGTGTCAAAAGGAGAAATTGCTCGTTTTGAGCAATTTCTTCTTTTGTCACTATGTTTTCAAAAAAACGTCTGCTGCAGAGGCGTCAGAAAGCGTATATATGAGGGAAAGGGTTAACAAATGGATATGCAGACGACTTTTGCCTCAAAGTTTTCAACTCATAGTTCAATAATAACATTTTCATCTTTATGAACATTTTCTTTATTTTCAAATTTGTCCTTAGATGTTAAATTCAAAGTCATCTGCTGCAGATTTGTTGTATGTGGGAAAGGATTAGACAGGATTGAATTGAACCTCAATCTACAAAATTATATATGAGACTTCAGACACATGCAAACAGTTTATATGATAATTACCGATCATGTATCAGTCAGATATGAATGCTAAAATGTTATATTAATGTAACGGAGGTGGGGTATAGGTATACATACCACTTCTACAGCCTTGCTGTAGAAGCCGGCTTTTAAAGCAACATTGGAAGACTGGTGCCCTTTTTCATAAAGTTAAGCAACTTACATCGTGGTTTGCGCCTGGATGGTTGACCCGCAATGGCTTAACTCTGTGAAGGACCCGGTACATGGTGGCAGCAGTTGGATTTCGGGATGACATCACCTTCATACCCGGACCTGGTGGTTCCCAGTGATGTTACATAGGATCCGCTCTAGTGTTCTGCTAGAGTGCTGTTGTGTGTGACCTCGAGCCAAAGTCAAGAGAAATTTATATCCCGACATTGGTAGAGTGGTTGGCTTTTTCATAAAGTTAATTGCAACAAACATCGTGGTAAGTGCCTGGATGGTTGACCTGCGATGGCTTAACTCCATGAAGGATCTGGTGCACGTTACATTATATAATGACTGTTAGAAAGAATCATTGTCAATATTCTGTTGTGAAAATCATTGGTCTTTCCTGATGGCCAATTACAATCTGAGGCCCCACTCAGCTTTTTACAAAAATAGAACTTTAAACCTTTACAGACACATTTTGATGAACATGCAGCAGACAAAATTTGAAAACATTGTGGCAATAGTGGTCTGCTGCAAAGACTTCAGAAAGCATCTGTATGCGGGAAAGGGATAAACTTAATTTAGGGTAGTCACTTATTTTATGTGTATATTTTAGCTTGCAATACCAGGAATAACTGGGACAGATGTGAAAGACTACAAACGTGGAAAATTTGTGTATTGCAAAGACGAAACAGATGGAACCTGCTTTGATAATGAGTACATCATGTTAGAATGTAAGTTTTAAACTTGTATAGAGAGTTTATTTACCAGTAAAATTTTGATATTGGAATTATATGAAGAATGGGATTTACGCATTTGAAACAAATGAGTACATCTGCACATCTTTAATTAGTAGGACTTAACCCTTTCCCTGATATAGATGCTTTCTGACGCCTCTGTAGCAGAGGGCTTATTGAAAACATAGTGACAAAAGTAGAAATTGCTCAAAACAAGCAATTTCTCCTTTTGCCACAATGTTTTCCACTTTTAGTCATAGGTTATCCATTAAATTATAGAGAGTTTCTATTTTTTGACAAAATATGTTCAAAGTCGTCTGCTGCAGAATTGTCGTATGAGGGAAAGGGTTAAAGCAGACGGCGTTTTGAAAACATAGTGACAAAAGAAGAAATTGCACAGAACGTGCAATTTCTCCTTTTGTCACAATGTTTTCCACTTTTAGTCATAGGTTATCTATCTGACAAAATATGTTCAAAGTCGTCTGCTGCAGAATTGTCGTATGAGGAAAAGGGTTAATAACGAGGAATAATAATTATTTTATTAGATGTTGAAGGGTATATAAATATTACTTTATATTATAGTATCATTGAATATTTATTGTCTTTTCTCATACCTGACTTCATTTTACATCGTCCGGATGTCTGATGAATTGTAAGTTCTGGATCATTTCAAACACAATAGACATGTATTTTCTAAATTATTTAAATACACAAACAATGCTTCGGAGCAAAATCTTTTTCTTCACCCATCACTTATTGTTTTCAAAAGTTTTTTTACTGCCCAATATTTCCATATTTGGGAAATACTTCACATTTTGTTGGCTTAACATGATTCATTACCTTATCCTCTACAGAAATAATGTGTACTCATCAATTTGATACTGCAGATGGCTTTAGAAGTATCTGTAGCAAACAACTTTGGAAAACATTGTGAGAAAAGGACAAATTACTTAAAACGAAATATCATATTAAGTTAACAGTTAAAACTTTTATATACATATAGAATGTAGATATATTGGTCACCAGTACAAAACCAAACCAAAACTCAAAGCAATAGCTGCTTTACTAGAGGTTTATTCAAATTTCAATTACGCGGAAATTAAGTAATTTAATTTACGTACTAGGATGAGAGCTGTGTTTGACTTCATCAAATTAACTTTAATTTTGAGACAAGTATTTTCAATTGTTTTGTTCTAACTGTAGATGATTAGTGACTAACATCATGCATTGTAACAGGTAAGTCTATGCATTTCTTAACCATTTACCTGATTTTATAAATTCAATATTGTCTACTTTGAAACATCTGAAAAAGAATGATGTTTTTAGTAATAGAAGTACATTGTGATATGGACTTAATTCTTTCACTAAATGTTTCCAAAAGGTTAATATTGCAGCAACGTCAAAGATTATCTGTAAGGTCTAAAGTAGGCAGTCGTAAGTATCAGCCTCAAAGACTTCTTTCATCAAGTATTGCTGCAGAAGATAAGTTGTTCATGGCTTTAACCTTATCCAACAAATATGCAGCAGACAACTTTGAAAATGTCTAGGCAAAAACATGAAAAATCTCAATAAATGAGAGTTTAATTGTTAAATAGAGTTGAAAACAATGAGGCCAATGGAGAAATTGCTTATTTAACAATTAAGCTATCTTTAATGGCGATTTTTCAGGTTTTTGTCACAATGTTTTCAAAGTCGTCTGCTGCAGATTTGTTGTATGTGGGAAAGCGTTAAAGAATTGCTTAAAACAAACAATTTCTCATTTTGCCGCAATGTTTCAACATTTTCCAGTAATTATATCTTTTAATTATACAGAACTGCCTAGATGTTTTCTAAGTGGTGGAAGACAGTGGTAGAGCGCCGGCCTCTCGTACCAAAGGTCCTGGGTTCGAATCCTGTGAAGAGCGGGTTCTGCCTTCGAGATATTTCTACACAAATGGCGCGAGTACTGGTTAAGTCTACAGGAAGCCTAGTTTATTATAAATACTACATCGAGCATGATTAATATGAGCTGAAAGCTTGTTTCACAAAAGATGTAAAATAAATAAGTTTAAACTAAACCAGCATTATTGGTGGGTGCATAGAAAGCAATAAGAAGCATGCATGCTTTGCAATTTTTCTCATTGATTAAAGGTCAAGATAACATTACAAGGTCAAAATTAGGATTCTGCCCTTTTTAGCATCTTGAATAATAATAATTAATTTTTATTTTTTTAAAATTCTCGGCATGTTTAATTAAATGATTTGAATATACAATGGAATATAAGTTATTACTTGTAATTAGCAAATATCTTCAATTGTTACTGCATTTAGCTATATGATATTGTTTTCTGATGGTGATGGTTTTTATACACACTATACCTTATTTGTCAATGGTGAAAGTTTCCTACACTCTGCGTTATACCTTATTTGTCATTGGTAAAAGTTTCCTACATTCAGCACTTATCAATATATAAACCACATGTTCAAAAAAGCTATAAACTTTATTTGATAAACTATAAATATGCAGCAGATGACTTTAAATGCATCTTGGTAAAAATTTGAAAATGTTTTATAAATGCATGTATAATTATTGAATAGAGCTGGAACTTGTGGCGAAAGCAGAAATTGCTTATTATGAGCAATTTCCCATTTTCCACAATATTTTCAAATGTAATCTGCTGCATATGCATCAATATGTCACTGCATAATTATGGAAAGGGTTAGTACTGGCATGGGGTTCAAACATATTGATACAACTTATATATCAACCAAGACATTTATTGGTTTTAGCTCAATCATGTATCAGTATGTACTTTTTCTTTGACACAGTTTTCTTGAATGTTCATGTGAATTGGCACTCTATGTGAAACTTATAAATACATTTATGAAAGAAAAACTGATACATAAATATGCATTAATCTATGTGTTCATAATTTATGGAACTAACATCTTGCAGGACAGAGCTAGCTATTATCATTTCATTTGTGCATAATGTTGCAATAATTGTTACAGTGTTTTGAAGGCTGTTTTGAAGGCTGTTTGGGGCCTTTGCTATATTTACCGTATAGGAGAAACTTGTTAAATATATATAATCAAAAATCAATTAAAAAATATTAGAAACATTGTCAGAAAAGAAGAAATTACTTGTTGTGAGCAATTTCCAGCTTTTTCATAAAGTGCTTCTTACTCTAAATTAACCTTTTCCCACATATAACAAATCTGCAGCAAAAATAAAGAAACTTTCTATAAATGAAAGAACAAAAGTTAGATAAAGTTGAAAACAATGTGGCAAAAAGTAAATATTATAATTTCTTCTTTTGCCACAATGATTTAAAAAAAAACTGCTGCAGAGGTGTCAAAAAGTGTCTGAATGTAGTAAAAGGTTAAAACCATATTTATATTTGTCTAAATTTTAAATGTTTTTCCGCATTACATGTTTGAAGGAGACATCTGTGAATATTTCATATTAGATAAACAGACAAAGGAGAATATTTAACCCAAATCCCACCTGCAGACGCATTTTGACGCAATATCAGCAGAAGACTTAAAGAACAATTTCTCCTTTGACCACAATGTTTTCAACTTTGTTTAACAATTAATCTATCTTTTATGGAGATTTTTTTAGGTTTTTGTCACTATGTTTAGAAAGAATGGCTGATTTAGTCAATATCTTGACCTAATCTTACAAATATTTCATTTCAGATTATCCTATTACCCCTGAGAATATAACATGCCAAGTTTTCAACTTCAAAACCTTGCTATGTACCTGGGACCTAGGAGTGCAGTACAAGTTTCCACAGCACATGAATGTTATTTGTCAGTTTGTCTTCAATGTCTCAACCAAGTTTAAGATCTAGTATGTATTTAATGCTTATTTTGATAAACTTTTGAAGTCAGATAAATTCAGGGGTCACATTCACAAGAGATCAAAAGGTCATAAGCCTGTGTCAATTAAATCATCCTAAATTACTTTTGATTTCACAGTAATATGGCCGTTCTACAGACTGTTTTAAATGTAAATGTCAAGGTCATACAAAATCAAAAGGTCATGTAACTGCATTGGCTATATCACCCTCAATGACATATGAATTAAGATATGTACACAGTTATAAGGCCATTCTTAGTAACAATTAAACCATTTAAATGTAATGGTGATCAAAAGGTCATACAATTGGATTGGCCAAATGATCCTCAATGACTTTTGACTTAAGATACATGTATATACATACTACATAGTTATTAGGTCATTCTTAGTAATAATTAAACTATTTTAATGTAATGGTCAAGGTCACAAGGGATGAAACTGGATTAAGGCAATTCTACAGGCTTTTATAAATGCAAAGGTCAAGGTCATAAGTGATCAAAAGGTCATAAAATTGGATTGGCCAAATCACCCTCAATGACTTTTGACTTAAGATATAAACATATTACATAGTTATTAGGTAATTCTACAGATTGTTTAAATGTAATGATCAAGGTCACAAGAGATGAAAAGGTCATAAAACTGGATTTGCTAAATCCTCCTAAATGACTTTTGAATTAAGATACAATTACACAGTAAGTAATAAGGCCATTCTAAAGGCTGTTTTAAATGAAAAAGTCACATGAGTAGTTAAATATGATTTAAAGTAATGGTATGAAGTGGAAATAGGGGAGATAAGTACCTTTTGTTTTGTTTTGAATGCAGTTGTTCTTAAGGCTTTCCACCGTACATACATTTCTGCAGCAGATGCATTTGAAAACATTTAATAAAAAATTTGGAAGCACTTTAAATGAAAGAACAATATTCATCATGAGCAATTTCTCCTTTTACCACAATGTTTCCAAAAGTCATCTGCTGCAGAGGCGTCTTAGGTGATTAATTAGGAATTAATGTAATCCTTTACAGCAGGTGTAGTGGCATTCATGATTTAACCCTTTCCCTCATACGACAATTCTACAGCAGACGACTTTGAATATATTTTGTCAAAATATAGAAAATATCCATAATAAAATGGATAACCTATGACTAAAAGTGGAAAACATTGTGGCAAAAGGAGAAATTGCTCGTTTTGAGCAATTTCTTCTTTTGTTACTATGTTTTCAAAAAGCCGTCTGCTGCAGAGGCATCAGAAAGCGTCTATATGAGGGAAAGGGTTAACCTGTAGTTGGTTTTCACTGAACACAGCACTCCCAGTGAATCCTTTCCCTGATACGGAAATCTTTTGACACCTCAGCGCTGAAGACAACTTTTTAGAATTGTGGGAATACGAGAAATTGCTCCCTATGAGTAATTTCTCTTTTCATCCATGATACTGATGTGATTTTTCTGTTTCAGGAATCATTACTCTATACCTCTTGAGACGAAATGTGTTTGCCCGGATCAGTCTGCGCGGACTGGCCAGGCTGATCTGGGTCGATACATTACGCAGAGGCCATAATGTTGGTTCTCTCGCTGGACGGCTCATATATTGTTGCATTTGGAGCAGACAACTTTTGCAAATATTATGACAAACGGTGAAATCCCTCATAATTAGCGAGCGAGTGACCATTAGCTACAATGTTGTCAACTCTATACAATAACGATATGGAAAAGAGATTTCAATAATTTTAATTAGATGTTTTCAAAGTTGTCTACTGCAGATTTGTTGTATGCAGGAAAGGGTTAAAAGCTTTCTTCTGTAACTATACTAAATATCTTATCATGTAGAGCTTAACTCTTTCCCACATACAACAAATCTTAAGCAGACGACTTTGAAAACATTTTATCAAAAATGTGAAAAGTCTCCATTAATGACAGTTAAACATTGTGGCAAATGGTGAAATTGCTCGTCATGAGCTATTTCACCTTTGCCACAATGTTCTTGAAAGTCGTCTGCTGCAGCGGCATCTGAAAGCGCTTATATGTGGGAAAGGGTTAATAATTACAGAAAAAAAGTCTTGGTCTGTGTTGTAATTCAATCGTTTGGACATATTTTTAGTAATGTAATCCATTTATTTTCCAGCCCAGGGGTTAATGGATGGGCTTCATGTCCAAATGGGACTGACACTTCTTGTTTCTGGGACAGTTATGCTTATCACAATTCCAAGCAGATTGTTTTGAATGTGTCCGTCCAGAATCTCAAGAAAGAAATCACACTATCCAAAAATGTTACATTTTACAGAGACGAAATTTGTAAGTATTCTGTAATTAGTTCCCTGTTGATCAAAAACCAGTTTGAGGAGTAAATACTTCAAATATCTGTTGTATGTGGGAAAGGGTTAAATAAGAACCATGTAGCTGTATTTTAGTAACCAGAGGGGCCTATTGGATTTCCTTCTGTCTGTTGGTTTACAAAACTTGATAATTTGATGACGTATAATAGTAAGTTTCACTAAACTTGGTATGTTTATGTATAGAGAGAAACTTGTAGACTATTCACATCATTAACTCCACTGGCCAGTTGAGCATAATTTCAGTGGTAAGTGTCCGTTGTGCGTTGGTGCGTCAACATTTTGCTTCAAACGACTTCTCTGTAACTGCTGGGTTAATTTGTATGAAACTTCACAGGTAGAATCCTCTCAATGTCCTCTCCTAAATTCCTTCATTTTTTTTTATCCATGAAGATGGCAGCTTAAAAAAACCTTAAAATCTCCTCAATAACTGGTTGGCCAGTTTTCAAATAAATTTGTATAAATGTTCCTTCGGTGACCCTCTATCAGATTCCTACAAGGCATGTTGATTGATAGAAAAACATGGCAGCCAGGAACCGGGGATGTTTTGCCTTATATGGCTACATTGAAAACTTAAAAAAAAATTGTATGTATGTTCCTACATGGTTGCCAGGGGTCAGAGCTGTTTTGCCTTATATGGCTATAGTGAAAACTTTAAAAATCTTCTTTCCAAAAGTATATGGCTGATTTCAAAATAATTTTGTAGCAATGATTCTTGGCTGACCTTCTATCAGATTTCTTCAAGCCAGGTTGATTGGCAGAAAAACATGGCTACCAGGGGGTGGGGCTGTTTTGCATTATATGGCTATAGTGATTTAATTTTTTGCCAAATGCAGTGGAGCAATACTGGCCCTCTTCGGCTTCTTGTTTAATATTTTTTTCCCTTGAAGGTCAAATATAAAACTCCTTGCCTAATTTCCACATACAACAAATTTGAAGCAGATGACATTGAAAGCATAAAGAAAAAAAAGAAGCAAAACCTCTTTATATAAAAGTTTAGTTTTAGAATAGAGTTGAAAACATTGTTGCAAAAAGAGAAGTTCTACTTTTGCCACAATGTTTTCAAAAGTCATCTGCTGCAGAGGCATCAAAAAGTGTCTATGTGTGGAAAAGGGTTAATCTTGATTATGTAATAACTCTACAAGCACAAGTCCTAGATCCATGAAATTGGTTTATTTTCAGTAAAGCCAGACAAAGTAAAGAAGTTGAATGTGACGTCAACAAAGGACCCAACATGCGTGTACTTGACATGGGTACCACCAACTCTATACAGAAACTTTACATACAACATTACTTATATCTCAGAGTGTGAGAGCACTGAAAAGGTGGGGTTTTAACTGTCTGAAAGATGCTGTCATTGTGTAATGTATTTAGGTTTTGGAAGGAACAATGGCGACCAACTCCCAAATTTGCATTTAGACACAATTTTTCCTTTGACTTAACGCTTTCAACAAATTTCAATAATAATGCTTTCATTTTGAGAGATTTTCCATATGGATTTTTCCAAAGACATCTGCCCCAGAATCATTGTATGTTGGAAAGGATTTAAACATTCAATTAAAAGTTGTGTTTGTTGATCTGTTTAACAGTCAGCAGGCAATTTAAGGCTTGGTTTGATTCTCATACCAACTCTACTGGTTAATTTTGCATTTGAATATTTGCTCTATTTTAATGTATGTGAAGGTTTAACCAGACGTAAATTTAGAGCTTTTACCTGAACTAAACTGTTCAAAGTATGAGTTCTATTGAGAACTTTGGTTACCGCTGCATCAGAAAGTGGGGATAATGTCCAATCTTTAAAATTATTCTCTGGTATAAATGTTCCTTGGGTGACCCTCTACAAAAATAAAACAAGCCATATTGATTGGTTTAAAAACATTGCGGTCAGGTGGAACAAGAAAAGGGGCAAAATAAAAAAAATAAAAAATTCCAGTCTTGTGAAAGTGCTTGTCCAATTTTTGAAAATAGTTGCTTATAAAATGTTCCTTAAGTAACCCTCTACATAATTTGTTCAAACCATATTGATTAGTTGGACATAGCAACCAGTTGGCTGTAAAAAAAGGGGTAAAATTAACTTATACCTCCAAATGACATTTCCTCCTAATCCACTGGACCAGTTTCAAGAAAGCTTCACGATAAATCATGTACAAATTTCTAAATTAAATGTAGAACTTTGGTTGCTGCCGCATCAGAATTGGGGAATTATGCCCCTTTAAAATTCTTCTCCTTTGAATTCAATGGTCTTATTCTGAGATAATTTTAAAGAAATGTTCCTTGAGTAACCCTCAACAAAAATTGTTTAAAGGGCCATATCGATTGCTTGAAAAACATACAACTCAGGTGGCATCAGAAAAGGGACAAACCGACGAATCTTACAGCAGACGACTTTGAACATATTGTGACAAAAAGTGGAAAATATTGTGGCAAAAGGAGAAATTGCACGTTTTGTTTAATTTCTTCTTATGTCACTATGTTTTCAAAAAGCTGTTTGCTGCAGGGGCATCAGAAAGCATCTATATGTTCTTGTCTGATTCAAGATAATTTAGCAGAATCGATCCTTTTGTGACCCTCTACATAATTTGATAAAACCATATTGATTGGTTGAAAAGGATACTAACCAGGCGGCATCATAAAAGGTGTAAAATAAACTGTTAGCTTCAAACTACATCTCATCCTAAATCATTGGACCAATATCAACCATAATTCCCCTGAATGTTTCTTTGGTGGTCCTCTTTCAAATTGTTGAAATATGAAATGCTTTATTACAAATGTCCTTTACTGATAAGATGTTATATATAGTGTCCATTCCTTACAGTTTTATTCCCACTCTTGATGAACATTGCCCCAAAATGAGCATCTACACATTTGCTAATATACTATTACTCATGTGATCAATTTAGGACTTTGTAATCACTACAAAAAAATCTATTTGATTTTGAAATTTACTGAAGATTTTATAAAGACTCTCTTTCTTGACAATAATATATATTTATATTTTTTATACTTTCAGATGGTACAATTTATTTGTGATGGTGTTGAGTGTTTCTATAAATTATGTAAGCTCAACCCATTTACTATGTACAAGCTTGAAATTGTGTCCCGTTACAGTCCACATTGGGTGGAAACAGGGTACAAAAGTGACCCAACTGTGATAACTTTTTGGACTGATAGAACTAGTAAGTCTCATACAAATATTCTCATTAACTTTTTTCCCTGATACAGACAGTTTCTGCAGCCGATGACATTTGAAAGAATTTTGGAAACAGATAAATTTTAACTCAATATGAGCAATCACTGCTTTTCCTATTTATAAGGTGATGCATTGTGTCTCTCAGATATCACATCAAAGGTTAAATCCTTTCCCTCATACAGAAGCTTTCTGATGACTCTGAAGCAGACAACTTTTGAAAACATTGTGGCAAAAGAAGAAATTGCTCATAATGAGCAATTTCTCCTTTTGCCACAATGTTTTTCACTTTTAGTCATTCAATTATAGAGGTTTTCCATTCTCTGACATAATTTGTTCAAAGTCGTTTGCTGCAGATTTCTTGTATGTGGGAAAGGTTTAACCCTCTCTCACATACAACAAACGTGCAGCAAACAACTTTAAAAACACTCAGGCAAAACAGATGTAAATTGCCTTTAACCCTTTCCTACAAATCAACTCTGCAGCAGACGACTTTGAAGATATACCTGATTTTTTTTTATAAACTCCCTTTAAATGAAAGTACAATAATTGATTAGAGTTTAAAACATTGTGACAAAAGGAGAAATTGCTCATTTTGAGTAATTTCTTCTTTTGTCGCCATGTTTCAAAAAGCCGTCTGATGCAGAGGGGTCTATATGAGGGAAAGGGTTAATGGAAAGTGTAATTATTTATTTAACCCTTTCCCACATACGACAATTCTGCAGCAGACGACTTTGAAGGTATTTTGTCAAAACATAGAAAATCTCCATAATTGAATGGATAAACTATGACAAAATGTGGAAAACATTGTGGCAAAAGGAGAAATTGCATGTTTTGTGCAATTTCTTCTTTTGTCACTATGTTTTCAAAAAGCCGTCTGCTGCAGAGGCGTCAGAAAGCGTCTATATGAGGGAAAGGGTTAAGTTCAAAACAAAACAATAATCTTTCAAACAAAAATATTGATCAGAATGAGCAATTTCTTCTATTGCCACAATATTTTCAAAATTGTCAGGGTATACTCATGCCCGTCCCTCTATCCATCCAAACTTTCTGTTTAGTACCACATTATAGGGTTTAATTCAGTAATACAACTTTTGTGCTTAATTAGCATTTTTTTTCCTCTATTTTAATATGTTACCATGTAAAATTTCTAATTTAACATTTTGCTTCAAAGATTCATTTAATTTCAAATAGTTTTGACATTTTGACAAAGCAAATAATGGATGGATGTATTATTTATAGTACCAGCAAAGAGCCCATTGGTGACAGATGGTCTGTATCTGTATGGCCCGCAACACCTTATTCTATACTGGCAGGTAAGATGCTTCTGAATCCATTCTCACTGCATGTCAGAGGATTCCTGGGTGCTTCCTTGACTAAAGAACAAACAGTGCAGATCCAGATCAGACAGTGTGATATGGTTCTACACTGGGTGCAAGTGCATCCGATTTACCCTTTCCCTAATACAACAATTCTGCAGCAGACGACTTTGAACATATTTTGTCAAAAAATAGAAAATCTTTATAATTGAATGGATAACCTATGATTAAAAGTTGAAAACATTGTGGCAAAAGGAGAAATTACTCATATTGAGCAATTTCTTCTTTTGAAAATATGTTTTCAAAAAGCCTTCTGCTGCAGAGGCGTCAAAGATTGTTTATATGAGGGAAGTCGAGTCCCGGTCAGCTCAGTCGGTAACGACGCGGGCTGTCAATCCAGGGGTTGTGAGTTTGAATCCCGGTTCGGCCAACTTTCTTTCCGACGTTTGACAAAAGTCATTGCGACATGCGTCATTTTTTTCACCGATGGGCTAAGTCTATGTGGAAAAGCAGCCAGTTGCTTGGGAAGATTGTTGTGTGGAGTACTGGTGTGAGAAAACCAGGAAACACATGAGTAGGTGAACTGGCCGCCGTGATATGACTGAGAAATTGTTAAAAACGGCGTTAAACCCCAATCAATCAATCAATCTATATGAGGGAAAGGGTTAAGTATACTTAATATTTATTTCTTTTTACTAAATAACATAATTTATCCCTCAGATTTTTTAATCTTGAAATGTTTCTATTATCTACTATTTGGTAATGCATATTAATACTCACCTACTTGTCGATGCATTTTGACAGAATGGAAGCAGGCAAAGTTTGAAAACAATATCGCAAAAGAAGAAATTGCTCATCATGAGAATTTTCTCCTTTTGCCAAATGTTTTCCATTGTGTTCAATAATATACTTTCATTTATAGATATTTTGCATTTTCAAAGTTGTATGGTGCACTTTTGTTACATGTGGGAAAGGGGTTAAACCTTTTCAGCTGTAATTGTTTCTTGTTCATTTACAGCCATTGGAGAAGTGTGACCAGTATTCAGATGACACGGAATATGAGGTATCATTTGATGGCACCATAAAGAGATACCCAGGGTCAGCCTATCTCATGGATACAAGATTAAACCATAACAACAGAACATATCAACATTTATCAGTAAAGATTGTCACCAAAAATGGCATTGGTGTCTCTACAAAGAGCATTTATTTGGAAATTTTCCCTAAAAGTGATGGTAATCATAATGAGTTTTTAACCCTTTACCTCTTCCAGAAACGCTATGAATTTATACAAATACTACAATCCAGTGCGGAGAGTATGAAATGTAAACAACGTACATCCAAGGAAAACAAACTTCTACAACCGGAATGGTGGGACAGAGATTGTACTGCAGCAAAATCATTAAAACACCAAAAACTACGTAAATTTAGATCTTCGAACAATAATTGTGATTTACGAGAATACTTTAAAAGCAGAAACACTTTTAAAAACCTATGTAGAGCTAAGCGACTATCGCTAGAGAGAATGCGTCGTAGCGAACTTGTTGACTGCCGAAGAAATCCGCAAAAGTTTTGGAAACATTTAAAGAGTTCAGTTGGTTCTAGGAAAACTGAGTCATCGGTTATATCAGGTGTAACATGGTTTGACTATTTTAAAAAACTATTTAAAGATGACCAAGCTACAAATGACTCTTTACATAATGATACATTTGATTTCATGACAGAACAGAAAGACGGAAGTAGCTTAGATATGACTATTACAAACAAAGAAATTATTAATTGTATAAACTCTTTGCGTAGCTCGTGTGCTTCGGGGATAGATGGCACCTGTATAGAAATGTTCAAATGCACTACCCATAAAATAACGCCATTCCTGAATACACTGTTCAATAATATATTATTAACAGGTTTATTTCCCCCAGAATGGAGTGATACAGTGATAACCCCCGTTCATAAGAAAGGGCCAAAAGATGACCCAAATAATTATCGCGCAATAAGTCTTATTAACAGTATAAGCAAAATATTTATCAAAGTGCTCACAAACAATCTGAATGGGCCGAAGAAAATAAGGTCATAGATGAGGCACAAGCTGGATTTCGCCGCGGTTACTCAACTATTGACAATATATTTAACCTACAATCAGTCATACAGAAATATATAAGCAAGAAACGGGGTAGAATATATGTTTTATTTATTGATTTCCTCAAAGCTTTCGACAATTGTTCACATAAAAAACTCTGGGAAAGTTTAATACGGAAAGGTATAAGCCCCGACAGTAAATTAATCCGTGTCTTCAAATCCATGTACGAACAGTTAAAATCATGTGTAAAAGTTGAAAACGGTGTTACAGAATTCTTTAAATGTAAAAAGGGTACGAAACAGGGTTGTGTGAGTTCTGCGGTCATCTTCAGTCTATACATAAATGACCTTATCACCTATCTTAAGTCTAAATGCGAACACGGTATACAAATATCCCAGGAAAATTGTGATTTATATGGACTTTTATTTGCAGACGATGTTTCTTCTTTCGCTGACACTGTGTTGAATCTCCAACACCAAATTAACCACATAAGTGATTTTTGCGATGCAACTGGAATGCAACTAAATATGTCAAAATCAAAAATAATGGTTTTTCGCACAGGCGGTGTACTACGAAATAGTGAAAGATGGTTATACCGAGGTGAAGAAATGGAAGTTGTCCAGTTTTACAAATATCTAGGAACATATTTTACAGCAAAGTTATCTTGGACAAAGACGAAGCAAACTCTTGCTCTTCAAGCAAATAAAGCTATAAATACTATATTGCATTATCAAAAACAATATGGTCATTTTGATCACAATGATGCGTTTAAACTTTTTGATGCTATGGTGCTGCCGATACTAACATATTCTTCTGAAATATGGGGCTATCAATCATGTGATATCGTTGAAAGACCACATATCCGATTTTGTAAACGAATAGCTTGTTTAAACAGTAATGTAGCCAATTT
The DNA here is from genome assembly GCA_031761405.1 of Serripes groenlandicus. Taxonomy (NCBI): domain Eukaryota; kingdom Metazoa; phylum Mollusca; class Bivalvia; order Cardiida; family Cardiidae; genus Serripes; species Serripes groenlandicus. The sequence goes on from JASEVX010000001.1 coordinate 139,633,733, forward strand.
CTTCGCTCTTAGCGAGTGTGGTAGGACACCCATAGCTGTGACGTACATGGTCCGCTGTGTTAAATACTGGTTAAAAATCTTAACAATGGAAGAAAATAGGTACCTAAAACAATGCTACAAACTTCTAAGACGACTCGATGATGTAGGTTGGACCACTTGGGCTACCAACATAAAACGTCTATTGTTCCAGTATGGTTTCGGTTATGTATGGTTAAGTGAAGACGTTGGTGATTTCAACATATTTTTTATCACAGTTCAAACAAAGACTCATTGATTGTAGCTACCAAACACTAAATGGTAACATTGAATCATCTCCAAAAGCGTTATCATATAAACTGTATAAAAGTGCCTTAAATCCTGAAAAATACATATCTGTATCGTTACCATATCAGTATAAGAACCTATTATCAAATTTCAGATGTTCAGGGCATAACTTAATGATTGAAAAGGGTCGGCATCTACAAATTGACAGAGACCTACGGCATTGCCAATATTGTCTGGGAAATAATAACTATGCTATTGAAGACGAAAAACACTTTCTGCTTTGGTGTCCGCTATATGAAGAATTGAGGAATGCTCTTTTCTTACAAGAATGGTTAAATTACAATACATGTGATAATCTATTTGTGATTATTATGTCAGACACTCGTTACCAGGGCATCATTGCACTTGCAAAATATTTGAACCTGGCATTCGACAAAAGAAAACAGTATTTGAGCATTTAACTGTTAAGATAGTCTCGTATGTACATGTATATAGAAATGGATCTTGTATAAAACATTGATCCACCAAGTAAAGTGATTTTTTCAGAACACTCCACCATATTAAAACTACTTGTATAATGTTAACTTAAATCATTTTCACAATTACTTTTATGTTCCTTGGTAAAAATAATTTTTGGGCCGGAGGCCTTGTATTACTGAATAAAAACTATTTGTATTGTATTGTATATAAACGCAAGTTAATGGAGCTCTGTGTATTGTTTTGGCAGGGGACACATGTCGTCATTTCAACAGTTTTGTTATAAACATCTTACTTCAAATGAGTAATACAAATGCTAATGATTATGACTTCAGCCAGTCTTCTGCTTGTCATCTTTTCAAAGAAAGATACATTTTTTAATCAAAGTAGATTGCCATGGCTTGAAGGAATGAGGAATTCCTCTTTTCCCCATATTTATTGTAAAAGTCAAACTGTAGAAGCACAGGATGTCATTTATCATGCAATTTATGGTGTTCACCCTTTCCCACATGCAGATGACATTTTAAAAAGTGAGCAATTTCTTCTTTTGCCACTATATTTCTACTCTATACTATAAATGTTATATGTATAGTCTAAGTTACAATTGCTAGCTTATGAGGAGTCTTTTAAATCCTTTCTCCTCTGCAGAAGCAATGATTCATTGGGGGTTAAATGTCATTTACAATTATTTTTCAGTCATATCACAGCATCCAGTTCCCCTAACTTTCTCAACACCAGTTCCCCACACAATAGTCTTTCCTAGCAACAGGCTGCTTTTCCACATACACTTTTAGCCCATTGGTGGAAGATGCACCATCTGTTGCATTGACTTTAGTCAAACGTCTGAAAGAATGTTGGCCAAGCTGGGGTTCAAACTCCCAACCCCTTGATTGACAGCCCATGTTGCTACCAGCTGAGCTACTGGGGCTCGGCCACTGCAGAAGCGAAATATGGCAGGCATTCTTTAAAAACATTGTGACAAAAGAAGAAATTACTCATGATGAGCAATTTCTCCTTTGGCTGCAATGTTTTCAACTTTATTTAATAATTACACTTAAACATTTTCCATATGTCTTGCCAAGACATTTACAAAGTTGTCTGTTTCAGATCTGTTGTATGTGGAAAAAAGTGAAGAAGTAGTTCAGTTCCACTCATATATTGCAAGCTTTTACTTACAGGTCCTGAATCTTCCGAGTTGATAGTAGAATACAGGAGAAATAAGTCAGGATGCAGAGAATATCTTGCCACAGTCCTTGTGAATCCCAGTAACCACAAGCTGTTTAACAAAATCATACATACTGTAACATGGTGTAAATGGGAGTCAGGCTATTGTAAGGCAAGTCAAACATCTAAAATCACAAACATTTAAAACCACAAACATTTAACCCTTTCCCTCATACAACAATTCTGCAGCAGACAACTTTGAACACATTGTCAAAAAATAAAAAAATCTCTATAATTGAATGGATAACCTATGACTAAAAGTTGAAAACATTGTGTCAAAAGGAGAAATTGCTCGTTTTGAGCAATTTCTTCTTTTGTCACTATGTTTTCAAAAAGCTGTCTGCTGTAGAGGCGTCAGAAAGCGTCTATATCAGGGAAAGGGTTAAAACCACAAACATTTAAAATCACAAAGTTTCAGGGTCGTTTTTCTTATATGGTGTATAGTAAAAACTTTAAAATATTCTTGACTAAAAGAATTAGCCCGACTTGAAAATAGTATTTACACAAATGTTCCTTTGTAGATTCTCTACCAAGAGTTCAAATTATTCCGATCTGTTAAAAAACATGACTCCCAGGAGGTGTCGATCATTAGTCGCCGGGCAGAAGCCCGCGACTTCTATTTTTAATAGCTTTTCGGAAATCACATGGGAGGGCGGCTTATTATTAGAAAGAAACAAATCTAGATGATTTGAACATATTACAATTGTGGTTGTTTACGAACACTAATAAATGACACATCTAAAATGAAATAAATATTCCGATTTTTTAATGTTTGCAGTTTTTTTTATTTCACTCGCATTTAAGTTTTTTGTCTTATTTACGAAGACAAAAGTGGTCCCTTCAAGACGTGAACCAACACCCCCTAATGCAGACTCTTATGTGTCATCATTGAGGTCAATTTCGGATTCTCCTTTTAATAGCAATTTTAACTTACTAAATGTTGTTTTCATGTTCAAAGAGATGTCTTGATTTGTGTAGAATTCATTTAATAATGTTAATCCATGAATATCTAAAGTAGGAACTGTTTCTAAGCTAAATATAGACCCTATTCTGTTGTGTAGGTTCGTGACCTTTAACATCGATTTTCGCGCATGCGCATTTCGATATGAAAAAGCGAGTGATATTATTTTATTTTAGACAAGTACAAGACGAATGTTTGACGCAAAGCGTCAAAGAGAAGCCGCAATATTTCGTTGTACATGTAGAAATAAGAAAAAAAGAACATTTTTAAATCCACAAACAATAGAACAATTTAAACTGTAGACGGTAATGCTGATATATTTCTCCTTTTGAAGACTTTTGTTTTCTTCAAATTACCTCCCTTTAAAGCAATACCAGGATATTTACCTTGTGATTCGAATAAGATTGACAAACATTGAAATTATATGAATGAATACTATTATTTAAATAAGTAACAACAGCAAAATTAAATTTAAGCCAAGATAAATGTGTACACATTTCGTTAATTTTTTATAGATACCCTAATGTATAGGTGAATATAAAATTTATAAGCAAATGTTTTCATTTCAACGTTCCTAATGTTTGAATAGACTAAGGAAAGTCAAGAATACATAAATAAATCAATGCAGTCTTTTCCGGCGACATTGATGCCTTGCATCAACTTTCTCTTGTACATGTATGTATAGAGCAAAATCTTTGAGAACTATTAAAGTTCTATTAAATCAGATGTCAGTCATTAAGGACGATCTTGGTGCCCTTGTATATTTTACATATACCAAGTTTGACTGTTTCCACAGAAACCAATGTATTGGCTGGAAAATGTTGCTGCAGCACCTGATACCATCCTGCCTGTTCAAGATTGTAATGAGAGCTACAAATTTGGTTTGATAACGAAAGGATATCACAAGTCTGCTGGTAAAATGGTGTGGACTGGTATAAACACAGTGACCTGTCAATACCAGTACAATACAGGTAAATTATTGGTTACATGTCTCAGAAAAATCTGTCTTTGGCTGTTAATCCTATCCCTCATACAACATATCTGCAGCAGACGACTTTGAAAACATCTAGGCAAAACAGGAAAATCTCTATATATGAATGTATAATTACTGAAAAATAGTTATTCAAGTGTAGATCATCGCAGAGAAGTATATGTTTTCAGGAATAACCTTTTCCCACATATAGATGCCTTCTGAAGCCTCTGCAGCATATGACTTTTGAAAACAATGTGGCAAAAGAATAAATTGCTCAAAACATATAGAGGTATTGAGTAATGATTCCTGATACAGAAAATCCACAGGAGGATAAGAAAAATCTGTCTTTGGCTGTTAATCCTATCCCTCATACAACATATCTGCAGCAGACGACTTTGAAAACATCTAGGCAAAACAGGAAAATCTCTATATATGAATGTATAATTACTGAAAAATAGTTATTCAAGTGTAGATCATCGCAGAGAAGTATATGTTTTCAGGAATAACCTTTTCCCACATATAGATGCCTTCTGAAGCCTCTGCAGCATATGACTTTTGAAAACAATGTGGCAAAAGAATAAATTGCTCAAAACATATAGAGGTATTGAGTAATGATTCCTGATACAGAAAATCCACAGGAGGATAAAAAGTGTCTATCTGGATAAGCCTGCATGGCATGCTTAAGCTGATCCGGGTCGATATTTTACGCAGAGTCCACAATGTTGGTTTTCTCGCGGGATGGCTCATATGTACAGTTTATTTACCATTGAACTTTTGATATTTATGGGTGTGTTACAAAAGTGCGCTTCTTCAGGAGTTTCTTATACCTGCAGTCTGCGACATAAGCAGTGGTCTGGTAGTCCCTGGTCAGTAATTTTTGGTTCTGGCCAGTGAATATTGTCCTTTAGCCATTGTAATTTTTACATGTTATACATAACAAAACTAAACGTTTAGGAATTTGTTTCAGACCAGTGAATTTTAAAATTTAATTTCAATGACTGTAAGTGGATAAAATCATGAGGGATAAGAATTCTTGTATTAAACGTACATTGGAATGTAGATTATATATAACATTAATGATTGATGTATACTTAATGTCATTTCTGACATTACATTATGATAAAAGTTTTGATGGCGCTTTTTTGACATGACATTGTATAGTGACATGGGTGACATAAGTTATGTCATTTAATTTGATATCATCAGGGCTACTGATAACATCAGATGGAAATTATTTTCTTGCTAGAAGATTATCATATTTCTCATCTACGGATATTTCTATAAATCTTTACAGTATATGTGATATATCATGGGTACACCATCTTAACCCTTTCCCATTCACAGATGCTTTCTGACGCGACCTTTGCATACAACATTGGAAAACATTGTAACAAAAGGAGAAATTGCTCATACTCAGCAAATTCTCCTATTTTGCCACACTGTTTTTAACTCGACATTTTCCATATTTTTGTGAGAATGTTTTCAAGTCGTCTGCTGCAAATTTGTTGTATGTGGGAAAGGGTTAAAGTAAAATCTATAATCTAAGTGAATTTATTGAGAAAGGATTTTCAGACATTTAGTACCTTGTTTTATTTTCAGTGCCAGAAGAACCACTTCCCAATATCCACCTGTCAACAGTGATGTTAGCCAATACATTGACAGTCGAATGGGAGCCCTATCCGTGTTTAGAACCAACTGGATTTATACAGAATTATACGCTAACATATTGTGAAGCACAACCGCCACAAACTAATGATACTTGTGACTGTAAGTGGTAACATTTATTTTACAGTTGAGCAGTAACTAGCAAAAAGATTTCTGCCGAATCTCCATGATAGCATCTCTTTAGCCATTAATCACTTGTAGATGCATTCTGACATGTCTGCAGCTGACTGCTTTTGAAAACATTGTGGTTAAAGGAGAAATTGCTTCACAGAGATTTTCCATATTTTACACTAAATGAGTTCAAAGTCGTATGCTGCAGATTTGTTGTATGTGGGAAAGGGTTAAAACATCAATGTAAAAATGTGGAAAATCTCTATAATTAAAAGAAATGAAAGAATAATTATGGAATTCAGTTGAAAGAGTTGTTACAGAAACGAAACAAAAATATTTTGCCACAATGTCTTCAAAATTTGTCTTGGTAAAGTTTAAGCTTTAATGACCATTAGAGAAAAAACGCTGCCTTTTATGGGCTGATTTCCTTTGTCATGGCTTAAATGGTAGGATCTTCACTTGTAACCATTTTGAGAAAAAAAGGTCTTCAGTAGTTGGAACCAGATTGGTTGCAGTTTTATAACATCATTAGTTACTGTTTCTTTTTTAAAAAAAAATAGGTGTAAAGAAGAGAAAAGAAGTTGTTATTTCCAATAAGGAAATAAGTCACACTGTAGACGGGTTAGACTCGAACATAGATGTTTGTGTGTGGGTATCAGCAAACACCATGGCAGGTCGAGGACCAAAGAACAAACATGTTCTCTTTTATACTGTGAAGTCAGGTAATTATCCCTCCATTTATTACTTGCAGAAACATCTTGACGCATCTACATCAGGAAAAGTCATGATAATATTGTGGTAAAGGAGAAATTGCTCATAATGAGAAATTATTCTTTTTTCCATAATGTTTGAAACTCTATTGAATATTGAATAATTATACTCTCATTAACAGAGAAGTTCCAATGTTTGGCCTTGATGTTTTCAAAAACATCCTCTGCATATTTGTTGTATGTTAGAAAGGTTTAAGAGTGTATTTGCAGGAATACACACAACTGGACACATTTTGAATAATTGTTGATCGAGACTTGCCTACTCAATTTCGCATTGTTATTATTGGAAAAAGTGGTCTGCAAAAAATCTATTCTATGAAAGATCCTGTATTAAGTAGCCACTTGTGTTATCCATTTCCAACATGCAGACACATCAGCAGCCAGCAGAGTTTTGAAACATTTCAGGCGAATTGCTCAAATAATGATTTATTGCTCTTTTTGCATCAATGCCATACTTTTCCAAATTTGTAACATATAAAGTTGTCTGCTGCAGTTTTGTTCGGGTTGATACAAGTTTGATTTATTCCAAAATAAATGTAGAATGATACAATGAGAGTTTTAAAAGTACCTTTCTTCAGATGTGTTAGATAAATTAATGAGACAGAAGAAAAGATTTATGGAAAAGAATAAATTGTTTATAAGTAGTATCTTATTTTCATGTATTCTTTTTAAAGTTGTCTGCTTCATTTGCCTTGAAAAACCTGAAGAAACTATTATCATCTGGGAAACTGAAAGAACTCATTTTGAGCAATTTCACTCTTTTCCTGCATGTTAATAAACACAGCAACAGAGACATCAAATATAGTCTGTATCAGGGATTGACAGGGTTACCCCCCCCCCCCCCCCCCCCCCCCCCCCCCCACACACACACACACACACACCCATATTTGTTGTATGTGGTTAAGAGTTACTGATTAAGGTTGAACCTATGTGTACTTTGTTTGATTTCAGGGGAAGCACATATACAACCAATTGTCATTGCCTTTAGTGTTGTTGGTGTGTTCCTAGCTGGTATCCTAATCGTATTGGTAGTAAAGTTTAAAGCAAGGTAAGATGACCAAGCCACAGCTACAGTTAACTATATGTATTAAAGTGTAAAACAAGGTAAGATGACCAAGTCACATCAAAAGTTAACTATATGTAGTAAAGTGTAAAGCAAGGTAAGATGACCAGGCCATAGCTACAGTTAACTATATGTAGTAAAGTGTAAAGCAAGGTAAGATGACCAGGCCACAGCTACAATTAACTATATGTAGTAAAGTGTAAAGCAAGGTAAGATGACCAGGCCACAGTTACAGTTAACTATATGTAGTAAAGTGTAAAACAAGGTAAGATGACCAAGCCACAGCTACAGTTAACTATATGTAGTAAAGTGTAAAGCAAGATAAGATGACCAGGCCACAGTTACAGTTAACTATATGTTGTAAAGTGTAAAGCAAGATAAGATGACAAAGCCACAGCTACAGTTAATTATATGTAGTAAAGTGTAAAGCAAGGGCAAGGTAAGATGACCAGGCCACAGCTACAGTTAACTATATGTAGTAAAGTGAAAAGCAAGGTAAGATGACCAGGCCACAGCTACAGTTAACAATATGTAGTAAAGTGTAAAGCAAGGTAAGATGACCAAGCCACAGCTACAGTTAATTATATGTAGTAAAGTGTAAAGCAAGGGCAATGTAAGATGACCAAGCTACAGCTACAGTTAACTATATGTAGTAAAGTGTAAAGCATTGTAAGATGACAAAGCCACAGCTACAGTTAATTATATGTAGTAGAGTGTAAAGCAAGGGCAATGTAAGATGATCAAGCTACAGCTACATTTAACTATATGTAGTAAAGTGTAAAGCAAGGTAAGATAACCAAGCCACAGCTACAGTTAACTATATGTAGTAAAGTGTATAGCAAGGTAAGATGACCAAGCCACAGCTACAGTTAACTATATGTAGTAAAGTGTATAGCAAGGTAAGATGACCAAGCCACAGCTACAGTTAACTATATGTAGTAAAGTGTAAAACAAGGTAAGATGACCAAGCCACAGCTACAGTTAACTATATGTAGTAAAGTGTAAAGCAAGGTAAGATAACAAAGCCACAGCTACAGTTAACTATCTGTAGTAAAGTGTAAAGCAAGGTAAGATGACCAAGCCACAGCTGTAGTTAATTATATGTAGTAAAGTGTAAAGCAAGGGCAAGGTAAGATGACCAAGCCACAGCTACAGTTAACTATTATAAGTTATGACAAGACGAATGTTTGACGCAAAGCATCAAAGAGAAGCCGTAATTTTTCGTTGTTTATGTAGAAATGAGAAAAAAGAACATTTAAATCCACAAACGACTGTAGACGGTAATACGCTGACATATTTATCCCTTTGAAGACTGTTGGATACTTCAAATTACCTCCCTTTAAGCAATACAAGGATATTTACCTTGAGATTCGTATGATTAAGATTAATAAACATTGAAATTATATGAATGAAAACTATTATTTAAATTAGTAACAACATTGAAATCAAATTTAAGCCAAGATAAATGTGTACACATTTCATTAATTGTTTGTAGATACCCTAATGTATAGGTAGGAATATAAAATTTATAAAGTTATAAACAAATTTTCAATTCAACGTACTACCCATTTCAATATACCAACATGTTAAAGTAAATTGAAGAATGAACCGATTTTATATGTACTGAAACTAGAAACGTCCGTTTGTGTATAAGTATATTTCCAATATTTTGCGATTTTATATTGCGAATAGCTAACCCGGCACAACGTAAATTTTCCTCTACCAAATTGGTTGTTGTATGTGGGAAACGGTTAGCTGCTGAACATGTATTTAAATGTTTAGCTGTGTTAAATATTTGTATTCCCTTTAAATTGTTTATTTAAATCGTCATACATGTGTATTATTAAAGGTGTCCGACCAAATGGGAACTTAGTTAAATTGTGCGTATATGTACTAGAAATTACCTCCCTTTAAGTACTACCACGATTTTTTTCTTGTGATTCGTATGAATAAGTTTGATAAATATTTACATTTCAACTAGACGGCAACATTTATTGTGAAACAGATATTTCTGTGGTTTATATATGTTCATGTCTGCACTTCTTCATCTAGAATTACTGCCTAATATATGATAGCATGTAAGGAACGGAATGGCATTAATGCCGAGCGCGAGGGTAAACAACGCCAAACAACAACAACAAGAAACAGATTACATTTACTGCGTACCTTCTTTTGTTCGTGGTTCCCGGTTTAACATACTATCGAACTAAAAAAAGCGTATGAGGCAGGTAATCAATTCAGTTTACTGTTTAGACAAGATCAGGGTGACTGACAAGATACAGTATGAATTTCGCTTAAATAAAAAAGTACATACATTCAATTAATATACTGGCCTTTGTCTTTTGTTTTTAATTTGTAAAACTCACACATGTATATAGAGTGTAAAAGGGATGTTTTAAAAGTCATTACCTTAAATTAATGTACTTAGAAAGGACAAAGAGAAATCAAGATATATGGTCACGCTGGCAGGTCTAAATATTCTCCTTGGCCGAAAATTAAAAGCATCCCTACAGGAAGCCGCCTCCTGGCGGCTTCGAGGCGGCTTCCAATAATATGTCCCAAACCTGTTGCACTGAAGAGTTTTACCCTTCATCCAGATGTCTGTTTGTCTTAGAAACAAACTGGATCATGCAATGCTAATTCATGCAACTTGGAATATACCAGGCGTATAGAGGCAACTTATTAGAATATTATATCATTTCATAGGTTATTATACTGTCAAGGTGCACTACCTGTATTCTGAATTATGCAATAACTTGTTAAGTGTTAGTACTAGGTTATTGAAGCATTATACACGCATACCTGGGAATAGAGCAATTATAATTGTAATTTACATTTTACAATTTGTTGTGAAGTTCAAGTTCAAACTTCTATATCATATTCAAAACTTGTTTTTTGCAGGTATGATTCATGGCGAGACAAAATGATAGCAATTATAGATCCAGAAATGAATATGGTATGCTACCATTATTCTCTTGTACATCTCATTAGCCAATTAACTTAATAGATAAAGGAGAAATAGCCCATATTGCCACAATAGTGTCAAAAGTTGTCGTCTGTAGAGCCGTCAAACTACTTCTATAATTGGGAAAGGGTTCAAGTTGGTCTCATCCTACATATAATGATGGAGAAATAGCAAACACTTTTAAGTACCAGCATATGGGAAGAAAGAAAAATAGTGAAAATCTAGACAAATAAAGATTTGGATTTGAAACAGTGTAGAAAACATTGTAAGGAAATGAGAATTTGATCATTACCTTTGCTAGTTTGAAAAGAAGCCATATATAATTTGTGAACTGGGGAATTAGCAATGTATATGAGTTGTTCCACGAGCAAAACCAACATTATTGACCTTGCGTAATATATCAACATAGATCAGCCTGTGCAGTCTCATCCTACATATAATGATGGAGAAATAGCAAACACTTTTAAGTACCAGCATATGGGAAGAAAGAAAAATAGTGAAAATCTAGACAAATAAAGATTTGGATTTGAAACAGTGTAGAAAACATTGTAAGGAAATGAGAATTTGATCATTACCTTTGCTAGTTTGAAAAGAAGCCATATATAATTTGTGAACTGGGGAATTAGCAATGTATATGAGTTGTTCCACGAGCAAAACCAACATTATTGACCTTGCGTAATATATCAACATAGATCAGCCTGTGCAGTCCACGCAGGTTAATCTTGGCCAACACATTTCGTCTCAGGGGGATAAACGTATAGAGTAATGATTCCTGAAGCAGGAAATCTACAGAAGGCGAAAATTGTCTGTCCGGGTTAGCTTGCGCATCATGCTTAGGTTAATCCAGCTCTATACTTTATGCAGAGTTCACAATGTTGGTTTTCTTGTGGAACGGCTCATATGATTTCACTTCTAGTGGTTTTGTGTGGGTTATGGAGGAGAAACAAAAGAATATATCCTTTTAACACATTCATACACACAGTCACTTTCTGATGCCTACCCATATATTTCATGCGGCTTTCTCAGACCAGTTCTCCACACAACAGTCTTTCTAGTCAACTGGGGGCTTTTCCACATAAGCTGTTAGCCCATTGGTAGGAGATGAATGATACTTATTGCGTTGACTTTTGTAAACCATTGTTTGCCGATCTGGAATTCGAACTCACAACCCCTGGATTAACAGTCTGTGTCGCTACTTACTGAGGACATCATACCTACAGTCATGAAATTTGCTAGGAATGTACCTGGAGTATTATTTTAAAACCCACTTTATAAAACTGACATTATGTCAGTTGAAATGAAGCATAAACGACTTAAAGATTGTGTTGCTCTTATCCTTGTAATTATTTGTGGTGTCCTAAAATTCGCCTCTTTTGTATAGTGGTAGAGTGTCTGCCATGGATGCAGGAGGTTGTGGGTTCGATCCAAGGCCGGGTCATACCAAAGTCCTTAACCCTTTCCCTCATATAGACGCTTTCTGACGCCTCTGCAGCAGACTGCTTTTTGAAAACATAGTGACAAAAGAAGAAATTGCACAAAACGTGCAATTTCTCCTTTTGACACAATGTTTTCCCACTTTTAGTCATAGGTTATCCATTCAATGATGGAGATTTTCTATTTTTTGACAAAATACGTTCAAAGTCGTCTACTGCAGAATTGTCGTATGAGGGAAAGGGTTAAAAAAAGTCGTACAGGCTTTCCCTCATTGGGGCTCAGGAATGTTTGGCTAGCAAAAAAAAGCAGCGTAATGTGCAACTAAATTAAGAGTCCATATCTCAGTATGACTGACTCACTGGTGTCAGGAATAATGGACTAGTAGTACTGGTCAATTACCCAGGTAATTCCCGTACTGAACAATTGTTGAAGACAGTGTCAAACATCACAAAAGAGGAGACTTTAAAAACTTTGCAGGAATATTGATTATTTGTGAATTACTATCACATTGGAGTAAAAATTATGGTCCATTGCAGGAAAACAGATAAGTGGTTAAATACTTTAACTTAAGACTTTGTGTCACATATCTATTCAAAGTATTGGACATTTAAGTATGGAAGTCTAATAAGATTGCTTATTATGAGTAGCTGTGTGACTGGGATTTCATATTAATAACAACTTGGTTTTACCACAATAATGGCCATATGACAATAAACTTAACTCTTTCTTACTTGCATATATGCATTTTGACCGACCTGCTGGAGATAACTTTTGAAAACGTTGTGGCAAAAGGAGAAATTGCCTTGAGCAATTTCCCCTTTTGCCACAGAGTTTGTTTCATGGTTAAATGTGCAGATATGGGGAATTTTCATATATTTGAATAGTTGTTTGTTGTAGATTGATGTGTAGTGCTATAAAGAAAAAGTATATGAATTGTTTTTTGCAACTGTGGTTATATTCCAAAATCCCCTACAGTAACACTAGAGCTACATACCCTGATATTCAACAGTCATAAGATAGTACACAAATGATTACATCTCACTCCTATTGTTAATTTGATTTTTTTATGTGTAATCTGTAGCATTTCTAAATGTGCCAGTGCATGAGAAAAGTAACAAGTTGACATTTCTGAACCGTGTAGGTTCAGATCAACCTGTATAATATCTGCTCCTCCTTGTCAGAATCTACACACGTTGACAGAATCTTCTAATAAACTTGTGAAAGTAATATATGAATAGTGTAGATCTTTTGATCTATACTGTTCACAAAAGCGAACTTGTACCTTTTGTCATGCTCTTATTCAAATTATGTTTCAGGACAATCGTGTTGATAGAGAAGAACCCCACGAGCCAGATGCAGCTCAATATCCAACAGGTGAAATTCAAAACAGAGATGAGATAGATCTTTTTGAATCGGAATCTTCGGGTTTAAATGACTCCTTTATAGAAGAAAATAATGAAACTGAACGGTTACTACATGGTTATGCTGATCCGAAAGATATTTCATGTACCTCAGGTGATAGTGTGAACAGTCAGCTGTCTCAGTTTAATGGCAAATCTGTGATTAAAGGCCAGAAAGTACAAGTACAAAGTGAGGACAAAAAATATGATTCAATAGATGATTTGACTCGGGACGAGTATATTCCTTTTAATCAATTGATTGAAAAAGAAGAAAATGATAAAGACAAACTTTGTGAAGATTATTCTGATCAAGGATCAAATGATTCAGACACAGATGGAGCTGGTAAAGGGTTATTGGAACATTTTGCTAAAGATATCAGATTGACCTTAAATGGTGTTCCGTTGTTGCCAAATGTGAGAAGTAACATCCCTATGAAAATAACTGAAGAACAAATATATAGAGATACAAGTGGTTGTGACACTGAAACTGATAAGAAATCACTGTGTGAGGAAAGAGACATAGAAGAACCAGTGTTCAACCTAGACAACACACATAAGAATTCTAAATCACATAACAAAGAAAATGAGAATGATGGTGAAATAAAGCAAGAAATAACACATGTTTCTAACAATGTTAATGGTGATAAAGATGAAAGTATTTCAAATGTTGAATCATATCCATATTCTGCAGAAGATGATGACAATGTTTACGATGGAGAGACCGATGTAGAATCTTATCCTAACACAGATTCTGCATACAGGGACACGAATTATATTGAACCTGCAATGTGTGAAGAAGGTGGGAACAGTTCTGGATCAGTAACTGGATATGTGAAGGCACATGCACAAAGGAATGATACAAATAACATCACTCATGAAAAAAAAGATGGTGAAACTGATGAGAAATCATTGTGTAACGAAAGAGATATAGCAAACCCAGTGTCAAATGTAGACACAAATATGATCTCAATATCACAAGACAACGAAAACAAGAAGAATGTTGAAATTAATCAAGAACTGATAAATCTATCTAAAGAAGTTCAGGATGCGGATAATATTTCAAATATTGAACCAGATCAATATTTTTCAGAAAATTGTGAAGATGCTCCGTATGGAGAGGCTGATGCAGAATCTTATTCTGACACAGATTCAGGCTACAGGAACACAACTTATATTGAACCTGGAATTATAGACACATCTAAGGTTTATTTCAGTCCACTTCATAAATCTAGTGAACTGGCAGTTGATGGTCCTAAAGGTTGTCAAGTCACTACTAAAAGTAATTCTACAATGTGTGAAGAAGGTGAGAACAGTTCTGGATCTGTAAATGGATATGTGAAGGCACATGAACAAAGGAATGATCAAAATAACATCACTCAGACAATGACTGAAGAGCATACAGATAGAGTTACAACCGGTTGTGAGACTGATGAGAAATCACTTTGTAATGAAAGAAATATAGGAAACCAAGTGTTACATGTAGACACAAATTAGAACTCTATAGCACAAAACAAAGACACCGAGACGGATGAAAAGCAGCAAGAAATGACAAATCTATCTAACAATGTTAACCACCAGTAACACAGATTATATTGAACCTTGAAATATAGGCATCTTTAACCCTTTCCCTCATATAAACACTTTCTGACGGCTCTGCAGCAGACAGTTTTTTGAAAACATAGTGACAAAAGAAGAAATTGCTCAAAACGAGCAATTTCTCCTTTTGTCTCAATGTTTTCCACTTTTAGTCATAGGTTATCCATTCAATTATAGAGATTTTCTTTTCTTTTGACAACATATGTTCAAAGTCGGCTGCTGCAGAATTGTCGTATGAGAGAAAGGGTTAAGGATGATTCCAGTCAACTTGATAAGACAAGTTAAATGCCAGTTGATGGTTCTAAAGGTTGTCCCCCCAAAACAAACCTTGAGATTGCATACTTATTGAGTTGTTGTCTGAAAAATGCCAAGTTGGTACACAACTTTTTTCTCTTTCTTTTCCCCACAACTTTACTTTATTCTTAACCCTCTTTTATGAGTAATACGCTTTGTTTTTAATGAAACAGAATACTATTTAGACATCTGCACCAGTCATCGTTTGCAAATATTTAGGGGAAATGAAAAAGTACTCAATATGAGTAGTTTTCACATTAACCACAGTTATTTCTTCTCTTATCTCTTTCTCTAGGTCGTTTTTAGCTCCACTGGCTGAAAACCAGTCGAGCTTATGTCATGAAGAATTGTCCGTCGTGTGTGCGTCCGTGCATGTGGGCATGAACATCTTCTCCTCTGTAACCAATCAAATAATTTTGTAGAAATGTTCTTTGGGTGACCATCTATCAGATTTCTTCAATCCATGTTGATTTAACGTTGATTTAGGCTGTTTTGCCTTATAAGGCTATAGAGACAGCTTGAAAAATCTTCTTCTCCGAAAGTATATTAACGATTTAAATAACTTTGTAGAAATGTTCCTTGGGTGACCCTCTTTCAGATTCCTTCAAACCATGTTGATTATTTGTTAAACATGGCAACCACGGGCCTGGGCTGTTTTGCCTTATATGGCTATAGTGATTTATTTTTTGCCTGATGCAGTGGAACGATACTGGCTCTCTTGGACCTCTTGTTGTTTCAGGTCTGATAGTTCTGATATGTCAGGTGAGCAATATAGGACCATTATGGTCATCTTGTTTTGAAAAGTTATCTGCTTGTTAAAAAAGGCTTCATTTTTATTGGTATTATGTAAAGGGTATATCTTTTATATCACATGACATCATTTGGGTCAAGCCATAGAAAAACCAATCGATATTCGCGACCGGGGAATATGCAATCAGAAAATGGGTACATGCTCAAACTCGCCGTTCACAAATCAGCATTGACCATTCCTCTAATAACGAAATTGGTTTTTGCATGGCTTGGCTAATCAATGTTTCATAAAATTAATTGTGCAATATAGTTTTTATGGAATCTTCATGAATGCCAATGGTTTTACTCAGACTGTTTTGAGATGCAGGCTGATCTAGGTCTTTACTGATTGCAAATTCCTGTTGGGCATTTTTCCATGGCCTAGGTGAATGTCGTTTTGTCTAAAATGTTTAATTTATTAGTTCTTGTCTCAAAATATGTAAAGCTTTGAAATGATGTATATAGGTTTGTTTTATTATTATGATATTCAATTTGTTGACATGAACGACTGTCTATTTTTGAAACTAAAGACATATCATGAACATGGGTTGTTGATTCTTATGTACTAAAGAAATCCAGTCTTTCAGCTACTGTAGACTAAAATGCTCTACACATTTTCACAATAAGTGTTTAACACCTCTTTCCCAGATGCAGGGGCAATGTTTACTTATCTACATCAGACGACTTTTGAAAACATTGATGCAAAGGGAAAACTGCTCGAAAATCACCACCACAATTTGTTTAACTCTATCATCCGTTTTTCTTTAAGTATTTTCCGCCACATGTGTTCGAAGTGTTCCGTGCTAAGGTTTCAAACAGATAATGCTTTACATATATGTATATTGAATCATTCTATGACTAATTAGAGAACAACGCAGAGTCAGATTTGACTCACTTGTTGATCTGGATTCTACAATGATCGAAAATGCCTAACGGTTGGTTTTTGCAGAGCGCCGCTCAATTATATTTATTGAATATATTTAAACACAAAATTTGGCAGATTTCATCTGCTACAGGTGCGTCAATATGTGTCTGTGGTTGCAACATTGTGTCTGTGGTTACAACTCTGTGTCTGTGACACTTTCTGTCGTAATTTGTAACAATGTCAACGGTTTCGGCTTTGAACAAAACCCGTTTTGATTAATTTTGCCATTGACACCTTCCCACATGTAGACCCATTTTGTCGCCTCTACAGCAAACGACTTTTGAAAACGTTATGACAAAAGGAGGTAATGCTCATGATGAGCAATTTCTCCTTTCATGAAAATGGTTTCACCTCTTTTCATTAATTCAACTTTCTCTTATTTTGTCTAAATGTCTTTATAGTCAGTCGTCTGCTGGTGATTAGTTGTTTTTGGGAAAGGGTATTCCCGCAAGGTACTAACTTTTTTTCTGCTCGAGATTGCGTGCTTAGTGATAGACTGGTATAAATGATGACATAAAACGATATTATCGGTCCTGGTATACACAGCATTTTGTTATAGGGGCCAGTGCATGAGAAACGGTACACGTTGGCATTTCTGAACAGTGTAGGTTCATATCATCTTGTCGACCTGCTCAGTTTTATCAGAATCAACATACTCTTTTAACAAGCTTCTGCGAGTACATACTGATCTGGATTTATTCCAAAACAAAATTCAATGCGTATCTTTCAGGCGCGTAGCTGGGTCGATTTGTGGACTACGCACCGAAATAAATTCGTCTATATGGGCTCAGGTGACTTCTGGTGTATATTTCACAATTTCTAAATGAGCCTACTTGATACCCTTATGTACGGCATATCTACACAAAATACCCTAAAAACGTTTGCAGCATTCGTAATTTATTTTTACCAACATTGACTGGCACTTCAACAAAAGTGAAACCTCGAAGAAACCGAACTGAGTGATCGCAGTTCATATGTCCCGGTTTTGGCATCACCATAGTTAAGGAAGAAGTCATCTAAGCTGTCAACGACCGTCGTATACGAACATTTGAAAGTGTTAAGTGCGACTGTAATTTAGTCCGATTTTCCATGTGTTTTATGCTTACTTCGTTTCATGAAAACGCAACAACCGTTTGCCCGAGAAGTAAAACAGGAATGCCACTTCTTGAACGGTGTTTATCATGTTTCTGGCAAGTGGCTCTTCGGACGCATGCTATAGCAAGGTTTGGACAGTGAGCTCTGTAGTGGTTGTACACTGGCTACGTCGGGAATTATCTGCCGAACTCGCTCGAACACCACGGAATTTTCCGAACATGTTGGATGCTCCATCGTAGCCTAACCGACTTGGTTGTATGGTCGAAGTACCTCAAACAGAGCGCCACTTGCTCCATAGTAGAAGCGTCAGTGGCTTCGTCTGTCATATACCCAAAGAACGGAACACTTTTGCATTTGCGCATAATTTCCTCACTAATTTGGTCCCCGCATATCGTGATTACTTCATGTTGTATAGCGGATGAAGTGTATCGCGTCACCGTTCTTCAAATGATCACGCAGCACAGGGTTATATTTGGCTTGGTATTCCAAAAGTGCTTTAAAGTTACTATTTGTATCCTCATGACCATGCATAGCTAGTTGTGTTTACAACAAAGGATATAATTGTATCAATTATGCCTTGTAATACATGTATGTTCTTGCTAACTAGGTCATCATTGGCATAGGAAACTGATTGGGCAATGCTTTTCTCAATTCCTGACATAACTGCAGTGAAATGTTCAGCCGCTTCAGCCGAATGCGCATGTGTTTTGCACTTACTGTGAGCGGTGATAACCTTGCAAAGATTGCTTGGGTCGGTTGATTGTTGCAGGTTGCGACACTAGCGATCTCTTCTCAGATCCAAATAAATAGCACGGACCACAATTCGCTCCAACAATATACGTCGAATATCGTACTCCCATGTACAATATGAAAATACTATATGACTGTATACAAACTACATAGGACATCTAATAATTATCAATAAATATAGAAGTTATTCGTGATCATGTCTGAATTGTTCTGATTTGTCAGTTTTCATCCTTACCCTCCTTAGGGTCCAGTTTTTATTGCATTTTTAGCATTTGTTTCATTTTCATTTTTGAAACTCTCAAACTATTTCTTAAGCCTAGCTACGCGCCTGTCTTTTATCATGCACTGGCTCATATGCTTATTCATACTGGATTCGTTTAAACAAAAAAGAGAGCTAAGCTATTGTTTAAGCTGATTAATACAGTCGCAGTAATCGAAACCTCGGTTGTTCCGGGCGATTAATACAGTCGTAGTAATAAAAAACCTCGGTTGTTCCGACTAATTAATACAGCTTAATAAACTTTCATTTACGTATATTTACCACAATTTTACCTGAATGTTTTCAAAGTTGTCTGCTGCAGGATATCCGAAAGGTAAATATTTGACCTTTCATAGTCTGTTCTTCTGACCCAAGGCCTGAATTACAGCCGCACTAATTTCTACCATTTGTCCATATATAACTACCAAATATGTTTCGACAATGCGTTTTGAAAAATGACCTAAATATTGATAGGACATAATTGACTTTGTCAGTTTAAAGGGACTAAATCCCATATGAGAAAAAAGCGGAAAAAAAAAAGAAAATTGTTAAAAATTGCTATTACCTTGATGTTTTTGCATGTAAGGCATTGAGATTTGCTGACTGATGTACTACAATATATGCACACTATTAATATTGCGGAGATTTTTCGTTATTTTGCATTGTAAAATCTACTGGGTTAGTAACCCAGTAGATCTAAAAATATCGCTGTATATTTATCACGTGATCACTACAACCGAATTGACAATCTCCTTCCCAGAGTTGTTGTTCCTTACCTTACTTTGAAAATTACTTTCGGGCAATATTGTTTAAACAACACAATTTTACAACTTTTGTTCCATGATTACCAGCATAAGTCTAACAAGGAATATTGATGTACAAGAATGTATTGCAATTGGACATTAAATTTCAAATTTACTTAATAAAAGTACGATATCACAACAAAAACAAATTATAATATAACGTAATATACTTTAAGTGAATGGGCAATGAGCCAAGCTGTCAAAGGTGATGTCTAAATACGTTGTTGAACATTGAGAGAGAGAGAAATAGACCTAATTAATATTTATACATAGGTTTCTTGTTATTTTAAATTGAAATATACAGTTTAAATCAACTTGAACATGTTATTACAAAACGGGTTGCTACACCGCCCGGAAGTGCTTGCAACGATAATAATTTAAACATTCATTATTTTACATAGATGCGCCCGAGGTGCTTGCAATAACCAGTTAATCAACAAGACCCACCCGAAGTATATTCACAATATCATATACTTGTTTTATATTTTTAAACTATAAAGCGATTGTTCAAATATGTGTCATGTATCACAGATTTACACTTTATTTTAATTAAATTAAATAAATGTCATATTATATATGGATCACCCATTGGAGAACAAAATAAGTGGATGTGATGTTTCCGGAAACCCACGTCAGTTCCATCCACTTCCTACACCTCCGAAAAGGGGCGTGTTCAGCCATCGCTGTGCCTCCCTGGAGACGTCGTCCCAATCCCAGGACTTTCCGAAATGGCCATGGTAAACATCATTAAATGGATTGGTTGGATCGATTATGTACGGTCCGGATCTGAATTAGAGCATCATGATAATCCGTTAGTTTAAACTTATTTATCTAACATACATCGATTGCGAAATAAGCTTTCAGCTTATATTAATCACGCATTATGTCTGCTTATTGGAGACTTAAACACTACTAGCGCCGTTTTTATGGAAAAATGCCAAAGTCAAAACCCGCTCATTACGGTACTCGAAACTGGGACCTTTGGAACGAGAGGTCAACGCTCTACCTCTGCACCATTGTCTCTCACAATGTAATACGTTGGCATGCACTCAGATATAATTGTAAACTAGTTGGCTTGAATCAATCAATTATGTATGTTTAAACGTTCACAAATAAGGTTTCAGGTAATATTTACGAGAATAACCATAGATTGAAATATACTTCAATGGCATAAAATAAATACAGAAACAGCCGTTTCATAATTTACGTACCTAGTTTGCGCCATTCCCGCCGGATATTTACGAAGATCCCCGAAATCTACCTGGAAGCTGCGATGATGAGTAAGTTGTGTAAGGACATCCTTTAGCGCACTAACCATATCGAAATCGGTGGGAGACCCTTGACTCTGCCATGCCTGTATTACAACCAGTTCCATTACATGTTGGCACGCTCCTTGACTGTGATCAGAACATATGGTTATATACAGATATTTTAACTAAAGACAAATTAATTTTCTATGGGAATCCCTAAAAGTTGCAACTCATAGCAATATGGTTGATGTTTGATTTTGATAAAGTTTATATTCTAAGCGTACTTATTTCAATTTTGAATTTACTCATTGCTTCATGCTCTAAGTTTTCGGAGTATTCTGTCTACATAGAGTAACTTACCGTTGTCTCACATTTCTTCCAGTATTTGACAAGTCTTATCAGACTCTTCACTTTCGTAGGCATATGCCGGATAATTTCAAGCTGTAACGGAGACAACGATGTAGAGTAGAACTGACGCACCCTGAGTGATTCTTTTGACATTAGTTGATATATGTCACACAATGATGTACCTGTAGATGATTCTAAAACATGTATTCGTATAATAAATGTAGGATAACTTGATCGCTCGTGATATCATTGTAGAACGGCATGTTAGATGGGTGAGAAAGACCATCTGACCAGAATGCCTAACGCAAGTACTCCGAAAACGACTTGACCGCTGACAAGCAAAATCACCTTTCTGACCACTGCACTCGTACAATGTAAACTACGGAAGCTTCGTGAATGATCTTAGTTTTGATGCACACAGCGATACTATAGTATACGAACAGTCAAGATACTGTATTTACATGTACATAGTTTCGAGTGCAGTGGTTAGAATGACGCAGTCTTTTATCGTATTGCGTCTTACAACTGGGAAAAAATATATATTAAAGGAAATTGAATTTGATAAAATATCAGACAGGATTCTTAAAATTGAAGCGACTTATTTGTAGATGTAGATATAATCAAGGCTCGGACCCCAAATATAGATATGTTTAGTTAACTGTAACGACCTTTAAGTTACATTAGTTACATTTTTTAGGTTTTTGACAACAACAAATATAATCGTAAACTAGCTAACATACACAAGAAATTTAAGTCATGCATTGAAACAGAGGACAACAAAAAATAACCAACACTTTAAAAAGGTTATTTGCCCTCATATCTAATACATATTCACAGACTACAGTAACATGCCAGAACATATAAGCCGTTCCGCGAGAAAACCAACACTATGTTAAGTATCGACCCGGATCAGCATAAGCATGCCTCGCAGGCTGATCTGGGTCAAACATTACGCAGGAGGCCATAATGTTGGTTTTCACGTGAAACGGCTCATATGTGGTCCTTTTAATCAAACTTGAAATGTCAGTAGAAAATCAAAGCGCAGATGTCAGTGTGGTGGCGAATGTCAAGGAAACCTTGAAGTTTGACACATATAAAGGCACGCCAGTAAAGATTGTCCCCAATAATTGAACGGCGAATGTTTTATGAATATTACGGTTAAGTCTCCAGCACACTTTTAAAAAGCGTGATTACTTTAAGCCTAATCGATGTTAGACACATAACTTTAAATTTAGTATCATGGTTTCTCTAAATGCTTCAATTTTAGTCAGATTATGCAGAGATTATTTGTCATTGTTCGTA